>OX451737.1:357467879-358067879 GCA_948472305.1 Vicia faba
TTGGCAAAGTCCGCCCTACCAAAACACGCCGCTCGCTGAAATTTGTCCCGTCAAACCCTCCGCTCGTCAAAGCCCGTCACACCTATTCGTTTAGCTTGTTTCACCTTAATCCCACTATTTTTTAGTTAGTTCTAATCATTCTAATTCTTGATGGTTTTATTTTATACATTAATTTGTGAATATATGCAGTATTTTTTTAAGTAAAATTTGTTTAAAGATGCTTTATAAAAATTACTCTAAAATATATATGAAAAATATAATTAAAGTTAAAAAAAAACCCTATTAATCTATTAAAAAATTAATAATAAATAAAAAAAGTAGGCGGAAAAGCCAACCGCCTGTCAACCTACCATTTTGACGGAGCGAACTAAATTTTTATGTCTATTTCTACTTGGCATGCTTGCTCGATCCATTCTTTTTTTGGTGAGGTGAGACGGATCAGGGCGGACGATCTAATTTTCCACTTCTACTTTAGACATCATACACTCATTTAGATTTAAAATATTCATATTTTTAAATAGAGAAATACATATAGCCTAGATAATATTTTTTATGTTGATTATATCATTTGGTGAAATTCACTTCTTCTTTATGTCTTAAAATTTTTTTTGAGAGATTAATTGAACATATTAAGTAATTTAACTATCATTTTTGTTAGTTTTTTTAATGAGTTTAAATGTTACATCCTCTCTTTTTTATTTTTAATAAAATTGTCTATATTTTAAATTTTATATTTTTTAAAATATATTTATGGAAAATATTTTAATATAATTTTATGTGATTTATACTTTTTTCCAATAAAAATACGATAAATACACCTAAATATCTTTTAAGGAATAAAAAAAAATTATATATATATATATATATATATATATATATATATATATATATATATATATATATATATATATATATATATATATATATATATATATATATATATATATATATATATATATATATATATATATATATATATATATATATATATATATATATATATATATATATAAATATATAAGAAAAAATTCTAAACTTTATCATATTTTTATTGAAAAAAAATATAAACCACATTTAAGAAAATATAGATAAGTTTTTTTTCTATATTTATTACGAGTTAGTTATACTTCTACAAACTTATATGTTGATATAAGTTATCTATCGAATATATATATATATATATATATATATATATATATATATATATATATATATATATATATATATATATATATATATATATATATATATATATATATATATATATATATATATATATATATATATATATATATAAAAGAAAAAAATTATAAACTTTATCATATTTTTATTGAAAAAAATATAAACCACATTTAAGAAAATATAGATAAATTTTTTTTCTATATATATTACGAGTTAGTTATACTTCTACAAACTTATATGTTGATATAAGTTATCTATCGACTTGGTTTACATTCTACTTTAAATAAATGGAAAGAAAAATATCTGCAAATCTTAACTTATTTAACAAAGTCTATCTTGATAGTTTGCATGCCATCACTTGAGTTTGAATTTTAATACCTACGATTGTGTGAATTTTGAATATTTTTTATCACTTCATCCATAAAAATAATAAAAAACGAATTAAAAAGAGAAAGAAAAAGAAATCAGCATCTCTTGAGATGAGTCACTCTTTACCCACTAAACATGGAAGACGAGAAAAATGGGTCCCAACTATATATACATATATTGTAGATGAAAACTCCAAAACTAACCATCCATAGCTATGTAGAGGAGGACAACATAATGCATGCAAAGAAAGACACATTCTATATATTTTTATATATAACAGTTGGTGCATTTGTTATGGAGGATACAATCATGAGAGCAAGAGAACATCGCACTAATATTTTTCATTTCATTTTCAGTGGTGGGGTAAAAGTCTAACCCCACTTTAAGTACACGTGTGTACTTCAAGATTAATCAAATTAAAAAATATATGGGTGCAACGTGTCTTTTCCATTAGTAATGGGGATTCTCATGATTAGTGTTGTAAAGTAAAAAAAGGAAGGTAGTTGGAAAAAACGAAGAGGGTTAAAGTTATGAAAAGTTACATATAAAGCCAAAAAAGGAAGAAAGGGACATGGAAAAAAAAGAATAAAGTTTGTGGATGAACTATCATAGAATATTAGTTTGTTTAATCTTCGAAATAGGAAAGAAAATATATAATACAGTTAGATAGGAAGTATAAGAAAATATATAATACAGTTAGATAGGAATAGTATAGGATGAAGATTAGGGGGGTGTACATGGATCAATAACCAAACCAAATTGAATCATATATATGATTTGGTTTGGATCTTAAAACTACTTTATTAAAATTGGTTTATATTTTTAAAATCGATTTATATGTGGATCGATTTGGTTTTGAACCAATTTCTCACAAAAACCAGTTTATAAAAAAAACTAATTTTAAACTGATTTTTCTAAAAACCAGTTTTTAATTTTCTTTAAAAAATTAATTTCAAAACCAGTTTTATAAAAAACCAGTTTCAAAATCAATTTTATAACAAAAATCAATTTTAAAACCAATTTAAAAAAATAAAGTTTTATATCAAAAATAGTTTTTTATTTTTAAAAGTTCTAAAATTATTTTATGTTAAAAACACTAATTTAAAAAAAAAAATTGGTCATTTCTCAAAATTTATGGTCATTGACAATTTTAAAACATATGATATGTGATTTTACCTTAAGATATAGTAAAGTATTTTCTCAAAAATTATGGTAGCAGAGCCACAATTCATTATTTGACACAAGTGAAATAGTTGGTGAATTCTTTGACACAATACTTGTTGATTATACAGGGAATGTGCAACATCCTTCTATAATTCACAAAACTAACAAGATTTAAAATCTTAAAGTTACAATGTAAATTTATAGGGGTATCAAGAGCGAGATTCTCAAGATTGTCTTTAGCAACACAATTTTCTGGAAGACATTTCATTCCTATACTTTCATCAGGATTCTTCCCTCTGATGAAAAAAATCCAACTGTCTGAACACTTCCATCAAGTCTGCAACAGAGCCACAATTCATTATTTGACACAAGTGAAATAGTTGGTGAATTCTTTGACACAAGTGAAATTGTAGCTCAAGAGTGGAAAGAAAATGCGTATATAAAACTTTAGAATTCTTTACCGTTAAGTCCTCTTCGAGCGCAACAGAGGTTGAAGAGGTTGAACAACTAGCACCATCTTTTGTATAAAGTAATTCTACAAAATATATAAATACATTTCATAATGCCTCAAGTATAATAAATAATAATACATTAGCGAATATACTTAGTTATCATACCTTCCTCCAATCTCTCAAGAATATCAAAATATTTATTTGTAATCAATGATGAAGATGTTCCTTTGAGCCAATCCTGGGTGCATATCGGTGCTTCGACAGTTGTTGGTGTTAATGAGCTGCGATATGGATCAAGCACCCTTTCTCCTGTGCTAAATGCAGATTCAGACGCCACTGTGCTTATCGGTATATCAAGCATGTCTCTTGCAATGTTTGCAAGGATGGGATAACGACCAGAATTTACTTTCCACCACTCGAGAAAATTTATCTCCATGTTATGCTCTAACTTCTCTCCAAGATAAGTGGTTAACTCATTATCTGCATTGTCACACCCTTCTGAAAGATAAAACTCAGTAGTTCCGTATGGATGACTAACATTACCAAAAACTTGCGACTCATGTGGATTACCTTGAGGAGGCATAAACCCATTACAATATTCCTCATAAATATATTTCAAGCAAGACTCTAAGGTTTCTTTCAAGGCATCATCATCAACCTTATTATAATATCGTCGTACCATCCAATCAACCAATCTAACCTTGCGTCTAGGGTCAAAAACTAGAGCAATCAACAACATCATGTTAAGCTTCTCATGAGATCCCTAATACTTATCATACTTCTTTTTCATCTTTTGAGATGATGAACGTAGATGTTCATCTTCACACGCACACATATCCACAATGCTCTTTCCAATACCCAAGACCTCAAACATATAAATATTGCTTGTCAAATAAGAAGACTCTGATATATGTACAGTAGCATCATAAAACAACTTCAAGAATGGAATGATTAAGTTGATATGCTTCCAATCGTCTTTCGTCGGGACACCTTTTCCCTTTTTTGTCAACTCATTCACATACCTAACACAACATAAAATGTTCAACATTAATTCAACTTTATATAAATTCTTCCTTAAAACATAAAATGTCAAATAGTTTAGTCCTGTGAAGTTTCTTACTAAATGCTTGGAGAGGAAAGTATACATGGTTGACATATTGTCTTCAATAATCCTTTTATAACTTATGACAATGTAATTAGCTGTTGTAGCTATTACTTGTTACACTAAGATAAATTATGTACTTGCATAATTTTAGAATAGCCACGACAACAACAATAAAGTGTTATTGTGTTAGTTTCTATTAATATATAATGTTTTTATCACCTTTATAACTATCATAATAGAATAACTAACTAGTTGTATATGATTGCAAAATTAATTCACATACCTTTTATTTCGAAAACCTAATTCTTCAAAGGTTCTTTCATGTTTTGATGCAGATACTAACATCAAGTAAGTTGAATTCTAACGAGTCTCAACATCTAGAGAAACTGAACCTTTATAGTCCATGCTCTCCTCATCAATACATGCCTTGAATTTAGCGAGCCTCGCGAGAGAAGATCTAGCATACCAAACAGCATGACAAACTCTATAAACAGAATCATCAATGTCTTTCAAACCTTCTTTCACAATTAAATTCAATATGTGTGCGCAACACCTCATATGAAAATGGTTTCCACTCATAACTAAACTATTCTTAGACAAAAGCCTTCTCTTGAGACGTTCAACCCCAACATCATTAGAGGAAGCATTATCAACCGTCAAACTAAGCACGCGGTTTAAACCCCAACTGTTCAAACATATCTCTATTGTTTCACAAATAGCATTCCCTATATGACTTGTGACTTGACAAAAAGTTAAGATCTTCTTCTGTAAGTTCCAATTATTGTCAATGAAATGGGCCGTCACACACAAAAAGCTCAACTTTTGACAAGAAGTCCACATATCAGTAGTGAGACAAACTCTTTGACAATTCAGAGAGAGAAAGTTTTTCAAAATCATTTTTTGTGTCCCATAGTTTCAAGACATCACGTGCCAATGTTGTGCGCGAACAAATCTGAAATCTTGGTGAAGCGAGACTCATAAATTCATGAAAAGACTCATGTTCAACCTTCCGAAAAGGAATCTCCATGTTAATGAACATCTTAACCATTGCTCTTCGAATAGCTTCTTGGTCAAACTTGACAATTAAAGGAGAGCCAACATGTTCTTCAGCACTTGTCATAGAAGATGATGTCCTTTGTCTCTTGTAAACAAGGAATCTTGATGAATGAGCATGCATAGAACTAGTTCCATTATTATACTTAATTTTTGTGTCACAGTACTTGCACGAAGCTTTTTGTTCTTCTTCTGATGATATAATGAAATGATTCCAAGCCTCTGAACGGTTCTTTCGCTTCTTAGTGTGAGGAGGTGGAATTTCATTAGAGACGGTAGGTGGAGGGGTTGAAACTGTATTCTCGGACGTTGCATACATTGTCAAGTAACTAACATTATTCATCTTGATTCTGTTAAATATAGGAAAACAATTTCATATTAGAAGAACAAGATCAAATCAGACATTTTAGATATTGGTCTATAAATCAAATTACATACACAATTGTCATGTGTTTCTATCAATAGGTACAATAGTTATTAGAATATCAACTTGATAAGCCTTGTTCTAGAAATAGGTACAATAGTTATTAGAAGCTACAACATGCTAAAGTACAAGGCGATCTAAAACTCAACCAAACTAAAAATACAAAACAAACCTAGCTTAGACCATCATCAAACTAACTAAATGATGTCTAAACTTAGGATAATTCCAAACTCTATACACTATCATATTTATAACTTTCCTCCCTATATTTGTATTATTTACTTTTATCTTTTCATTATGGTATCTCTAGATCCCATACACACAGTCTACAACTGCCACTTTAAGAACCTTGTTCTTCCAGCTTTTACCTGCATTATGCCTTGTAATCTAGTTAAGTTCCTCTTTCCATGCAAGAGGAACATGATTAATGTGAAGCCAACACAGAACATCTTTCCAAATATCTTTTAAAACAATACAACCAAAGAATAAATACTCAATAGCTTCTAGTACAGAACAAAAACTGCACGTAAGATTATCTACCAAGCTAAATCCGAACAATACCAGTTCAGATTACTTGCAGCAAACAGAATTCAGGTTGCATGGAGATACAGGAAAAAGCGTCTAAGTAGAGCTAATACCAGTCAATGATTATCATGTTGTGTACTCTTTTAATTGATTTGAATCCTTGGAATAGAATAGTGGTATATCCTTGATTAAAAAAAAGCTGCAGCTTACTGATTATTATGTTGAAATATAGGGAAACATTACAGCAACCAGAGTCAGCATGATAAAGAATTAATTTATAACTAATTAATCTCTACAATATCAGAACACAAAAATATATATAATTAGGAAAATCACATACTACAAACGAAAAAAATAAAACACAAACAAGATAAGAAAGATGAATTAGATCACCTTTGAGCAAATTTTTCAGCTTTACTTGCAGCATCGGGGACCGAAGTATCACTCTCTGCACGCTTCCTGACAAATCAAAGTTTACAAATAATGTAAACAAGAAAACAACAAAAATCACCACCATCAATTACTGAAAGGAACTGTAACCAGACCCATAATTACATAGACTAATCCCTCGTGATTGACCTATCACAAAATTTATTTTTTCATACGCACTGCCCAGAGATCGAATCCTGAACCAAGCATCTAATTGTGACAGTTATTTAAAACCTTGGAAGCCACATAAAGCATTTATAATGAAAAAACAAAATAACACACAACAAAATAGCGAATCAGATACAAAAACTGAAATTGTTATTTTTTTCAATAACCGAACAATAAGATGGAAAAAGAAGAAGAAAATAACATACTTGAAAGAGGGTATGGAGTTAAGGAAGAGATTAATCTAAGAGATTTCGTTAGGAGTAGGTTTTCGAGGATTATCAGAAGGGAATCTATAAAGAGGGTAGTTTCTTTAGTTTTCTAATGGAATGGTTCCAGAGAACAACACGACAATTTTGTTCAATTTTGGATTTCATTGGATTTGGGATTAGGGTTTTGAATTTTGTTCAATTTTGTTATGCAGTTGGGAGAAGGGAGAAAGAGACAGGGTTATGAATCTGAATATGGTAACCATTAAGCTCAATTGGTTTAGAATATGGATACTGTTTTTTTTTTAATTTTATTAAATGGGCCACCAATTTTGAAATATACTATTGGGTTGTGTTTTAAAATTTGGATTAATTTGGATAAGAATTTGGTTTATAGTTATTGGTTATATTGCACACCCCTAATGAAGACATGATAAATAATTATCATATTTTGTTGAGTTAGATAAAAATAGTATAGGATGATGATGATAAATATTCATCATATTTATTAAAATTTACTCTTCCTATAATATATAGAAGAAAAGAAAATTGCGGATAGAGTTGATAGAAGTTAAAAAGAAATTAGGTTAGAGGAGGTTGGTGTATTGGGAGAGACTTTAACTCTATTAGATATTTAGAAAAGTAAATGGAGCAACCTTAATATGAGGAAGGGGGGTCTAAAATTCAATGAATTTATCAATCTAATGGAATTGGTAGATGTTCCTACCATAGAAAATGGAGGAAATATATTCACATGGAGTAACATAGAAGACAATCCAATGGGTAGGTTAGACACATTTTTAATATCTAAAAATATAAGGGGAGATTGGAATGTTGTAGAGCATGAAATAAGCTTAAGGGACTTATATAAATCAGGGACCAAAATCCTTGACTTTTGGTTTGAGCTAGCCTAAATAATTTAAGCCTTTTATTAAAAAGGAAGGAGAGCCTTGGAGGTTTATGCGGAAAAAACTTATGTGATTAAAGAAAATTTTATAAAGTTAAAGGGGGAGACTGAGATGGTGGAATAAAGAAGTATTTGGTTGAGTTGATCTAAAAGTGGATGAGGAAGTGTGGGAGTTGAATGAATTAGACTTGATAACAAATGACAACAACATTTTTATAAGCCCTAGAATGGGGTAAATAAATAAGGAGAGTAGCAAACTTAGTATGGAAAAATTTGCAAAGGAAAGAGAACATCCTCATGCCGAAGTCAAGACAATAATGGGTTAGAGAAGGGAACTTAAACACTAGATATTTTCATTTTATATTGAAGTCAACAAGGAGAAGGAACTTCTTAGTTTCAATTGAAACTAGTAGGGGCATGGTAGAGGGGGCAACATAAGTAAAAAAGAGAGGTGTCTTTAAGGAGAGATTCAAAGAGAAAAACAAATATAGGCATGAACTAGATGAAATTGAATTCATGAGGTTGTCAAGGAAAGATATAGATTAGAGGATGAAATTTCTTATGATGAAATCAAAAGAGCATTATGGGAAATTGATGTGGAAAAGAGCCCACTTCCTGATGGGTTCAACTTTAGCTTTATCAAGAAGTGTTGGAAAAATATAAAGGAAAACTTAGTGGAGTTTTCAACGAATCCCACAAAAGTACAAAACTCCCAAAGGCCATAACAATCTCTTTGTTTTAGCCTTAGTGCCAAAGGTTGAAAACTTACATTAACTAGGCGATTATAAACTAATGTACCTGATAGAATATCTCTATAAAATTATAGCTAAGATCCTAGCCCTAATACTAAAGAGTATTTTGGGAAATATAATCTTAAATATCCATATAGTATTCTAAGGATAAAATAGGTAAGATGGTGTATTGGTCTAAAAGTACAGGTGTGCACGTTCCTCCTGCAAGGGCAGGGAGACTCAGAAGCCTTAGTAGGCTTATAAGACTATATGGTGGTTCGGGCTTTTCTATGATGGCAAGAAGCCATGTACGATGTTGTTTTGAGGTGGTTTAAGAGACCTTCTTATGCAAGGTGAGAGACTTTAGTGATGATCGGTGATGCTTAGTAGTAAGCGCATAATTACCAACAGTCATGTATTAAGCCTATAGTGATTGTTGTACTCTTTAGTGTGTAGATAATATGCATGACTTTGGGCTTGTATTCTCTCCTTAAGAGGAGATATATTTATATATGCCTCTAGGACCTAGGGTTTTCTTAGAAAGGACCACTGCCCACTTAATCAATGGGGGTCGGTTGAATCCCTATTTCTAAAGGGGTCGTAGGTCATTTAATGATCTTGACTTTCTCTCTTCCCAAGAAGCGTGTTATCCCATGTTTCCCACGTAGGGGCGAGAGGAAAACCATAGAGCAACATGATACCTCCCTTTAGACAATATTCTATCATCTCCTCTTCTAAAGCGGTCTAAAGGCATCGCCTTAGGTAGGGCCTTTTACAAATATAACTTTATATTGTTCCTCAGGCCTAAGGCCTTTGGTAGAAGACAAAGCTTTTTCCAATCACGACTTTTGGGAATATCCCGATAGCCAGTGATTCCTCTCGCTAGGTCTTAGGTATCATTAGAAATTAGGGTCCTTTGGGCGTAGTCATGTGTAATTCGGCTAAAGAAACAATAAGTATCTCAAGAAAGGGTTTAGTTAGCATGGGAAATGTGATTTGTTCATGCATAATTGTATATATCCTAGCTGATGATACTACAAATCCCTTAGGAGGGGCGTTTTTCCTACTTGGGGGGACTTCTATTGATCCCTCAGGTAAGACTTGTTATCAAGTCTCTCAAGTTGGATATCTGACGTGCCACTTAGGCATGATCCTTGAGTTTTGTCCCACCCTATGAGATATTAAGTCCCTCAGGAGAGAGGTTAATTAGCTTGGAGAATCTAAGTGTACTAGAAGGAATTGTATATAGCACAACTGATGAGTCTATAAGTCCCTAAGGTTAGCCATTTTACCTACTTGAGTGAGATTTCCATCGAGCCCTTAGGCCAGACTTGTTATCAAGTCTCTTAAGTTGGATATCTGTCACACCTCTTAGACGTGATTCTTTATTCTTGTCCCTCCCTAAGAGACATGGAGTCCCTCAGGAAAGAGTTTAATTATCCTGGAGAATCTATTTCTTCTAGACGGTATAACCCGAATGATGAGACTATAAGTCCCTTAGGTATGGAGTTCTACCTCTTGGGCAAACTTCAATCAATCCCTCATGAAAGCTTATTATCAAGTCTCTCAAGCTGGATATATGTCGCGCTTCTTAGGGGTGATTATTGAGTCTTGTCTCTCCCGAGGAGACGCTAAGTCCCTCAGGCCAGAGTTTAATTAGCTTGGAGAATCTAAGTCTTCTAGATGAAATTGTATATAACCTAGATGATGAGACTATAAGTCCCTCGGGAGAGGAGTTTTACTTGCTTGGGTGGGACTTCCATAGAGCCCATAAGGCAAGACTTTCTATCAAGTATCTTAAGCTATATATCTTTTGAGTCTCTTAGCCATGATCCTTGAGTCTTATCTCGCCCGAGGAGACATTAAGTTCCTCAAGAGAGTGTTTAATTAGCTTGGAGAATCTAATTCTTTTAGAAGGAATTTTATATAGCCCAGATGTTGAGACTATATGTCCCTCTAGAGAGGCATTGTGCTTACTTGGATGGGACTTCCATCGAGCCCGGGGAAAGACTTGTTATAATTCTCAAGCTTGATATCTACTGCACCTCTTAGGCGTGATACTCGTGTCTTGTCCCGCCCGAGGAGACACTTAGTTTAACACTATATTTTTAATATTGATATTATTATGAGTTTTAGAGTGCTTTAACTTAATTTACTTAGTATTATTGAGGTTGTTGAGTTCTAGTAGGAATTATCTATATTTTTATTTGTTTAAAATAGTGTAGAAAGTGGAAAAATTGTGATTTGGGGAGAAATAGATTTTTTATTAAATTGGAGAGATGAATAGAATTATTAAGAGTTAAGGGGATTATAGGAATTAAAAAATAAAAATAGAAATTTATTTCAGGTGAGAGAGAGAGAGAGTAGAAAAAAAGGAACTTTTTTGGTGAAACAAGGTGTCAACAAAGTTGAGAAGAAAATTCTAGCAGAGCAAGAGTAGGAGAAGAGACTTTGTAGCCAAAGCTTTAACCTTTTCCTCGAATTTGAGGTAAGTGAAGGGGATTGTTCATGATATGGTGTTTAAACATGAAGGAGAGAGGGGAATCCTTAATCCCATTCCTATTTGCTTTCATTTTCCTCCATTGTTGAGGTATTTGAATCTTGAGATGGTTTGTGTAAAACCTCTCTACATTTTTGTGATGTAAATCAGTTCCGTGCCCTGTTAATTGCTGAATTCTGGGTGGATCCATGAGTCTAATTCTAAGTTTTGAGGTTCGTGAGTATATGCTTTAAATTGATAAACATGATGATGGTTTTATATTGAATTAATGATTAATGATAGTGAAAATTATAGTCTTATAAGTTAATGAGATATTTTTTTGGAATAACTAGGTATTAAAAAAAATCGCAAATAACCATGTTTCGGAGAAAATTACGCAAATAACCATGTTACAGAAAACCCCATAAGGGAGGAGCCAACCCAGTTGGCGCATGCACCTTATTTTAAAGGGGAGGCGCCATATCACTTGGTGCCTATGTGTAAAAGGCTTGCCCTAAGCCAAGTGAGATGGCGCCTTAGTGCAAAAGGCAGAGAATTTTTCGCATTTTTTATTTTAAATGCGGTACGTTACGTAAATGATGTAGGATAAAGAAAATTGACTTTTTATTTACACAATATGATTATACACATAACAATTACATAAAAAAATACAGATTAATCAGTGGTCCCCCAAAACCCAGTAATGACCCCCGGTTCCGCATCCCCGTCCTCGCCTTTCCCGTGCTGGGTTTCGTCGTGTTTCCTATTGTGGCAGGGTCGATGGCCCAGCGAAGTCAATGTGTTCCAGATCCATGAAATCGTTCAGATCTCCATATCTAGAAGATCCGCTTTGGTACAGTCGGTTGCCCATACCCTCAAAGTTTGGTGGTGTTGGTGGTGGGTGGGGTTCCATGGTTGGTCTATAGCACTAGTCATTTGAGTACGAGGGGTAGAAAGGAAGTGGATCTTGGGGTGTTTGGTATTGGGAATGTTGGGTGCTTTGGTGATGTTATGGTTGATGGTAAGTTGGGTTGGTTGGTTCTTAATCTTCAGACAATCCCAGATCAGGGCTAAGGTTAGATGTTGAGGGGCCCATATTGAGATATGTAGAAGACTGGAATTATGTGTGGGGGTATGAGGGTGTAAGGTATTGTGATTGAAATTGTGGTTGGGTGTGAGGCATATGGGGGTATTGGTACTGAGGTGGTGATTGTGGTTGGTTGTGGGGCATGTGGGTGTAATCGTATTGTGGTGGTGACTGTGGTTGGGTGTTTGTGGTTCTGTTTCGTTGGGGGGGTTGGTGGGAGGTTGATGTGTGTTGGGTTTGTTGTTGGGGAAATAAGGGTTGTGCCCATTGTGTTCGTGGGTCAACCAAATACCTTGGATGAGACACGTGCATTTCTGGGGTACTAACTGATCTGTACCAAGCTAAATATTGATCCATGTGTCGCATATTACCATGGTTGAGGAAAATTAGGAATTGAAAGACATGTCAGTGGTGCCTCTGCCACATCTTACACCATTCTGGAGCAAAATCTTTCTAGTTGGTAAGACCCCATTGGGCATCGACCCTTTTGAGATGCCACGGGGACAAATAAGTCGGATCGCAGAGTATCTCTTGATGCATTCCAAACTGCATCTTGACATGGTCGTTGTGGTGCATCTCCACAACATTAAATCGTATGATTGCAGTCTTTGTGCTCCAAATTAATGCATCCTCGGAGTTTGGTTCATGGTCCAAACCCAAATACGGTCTCCAGACAAACTGCGGATAAAATTAAATCAGCTTAATTAAAACATAATAAATAAATAATTTAAAAGTAGAAAAGTTGAAAGGTATGACATACATCATTCGGGCCAAGGTGATCCAATAGATTATAGTATAGAGCGACATTGAATCTTGGATTCTTGCCGTAATCCATACCCCTCACGCAGTACCTAAAGGAATTGAAAAATATTTTAATTTTTTTATATATTTGGTGAAGAGATGAATAGTAATAAATGATATAAGTTTATGACTTACTTTGTTGCGTATGGGAAAACGAATGTGTTGTTGTTGACGGGGTTTAGGGACTCCATTCTCCACCAACCCCGGGCTTGAAGTAAAAAACCGCAGCCATAAAATGTACATTTTCCTTGATTGTATTTTTACACAAGGAACTATATAGATGGGCTAAAACAGCAGAACCCCAACTATACTTTCTAGTTTTTTCGAAGTCTCTAAGTAAATTTAAATACATAAAATTTACACTATTTCCCGTACTTTCGGGAAATAAAAAGGTTCCAAATAGTATCATTATATAATTTCTAGCTTTTATTACCTTAGCTAGCTCGGAGGAATTTTTGTTCAATTCCAGAGTCGCATAATGATTTTTTAGCTCAGTAAGTAGTATACCCTGACCTCTCGCACCACCACCTTCAACTATATCCCTGCCCAACAATTCTTCACACAGAGAATTGGGTTGTTGAACTGACCCGTTAACCGCCTTACCGTCAACAGGGAGACCCAATAACATGTACACGTCCTCTAGTGTGACGGTACATTCACCTAATGGTAGATGAAATGTATGGGTCTCTGGTCTCCACCTTTCCAACATTGCAAGTATGGACTTTGAATCAATCATGTAGTTGGAGATCTTTATAACATTTCCGAAACCTGCGTATTCGAGATAGGGTACGATCAACAGGTCGTGAGCAAGGTAGTTGTGTGACCAGATTCTGAATCTTTTAGTATCCTAAGTTAAGAATGTAAAAAGTGTAAGAGTAGGTAAGATGAATAAAGATTAATAGAAGTATGAAAAATGTATAAGTATACAAGAAACTTACAAATGCTGCAATGTTGTCCCTTGTGCCTCTGTGAGAATCGCCCATTGTGAGAAGAGCCACTTTTGAAATTGTCTGAGATTATGAAAGAGTTTGAAATTGTATGAGATTATGAAAGAGTTTGTAGCATAGACTGAGACAATTGTGGATGTAGTAGAAGTATGTGAGGCTCTGTATTTATAGGCAAAATTTTATCACAGAGTAAGTGAGGTGATAGGTGGGTGCATGCATGCATGATAAGTGTCACTCTTGCAGTGTAGGTACAGGCTATGTGGCAACTTTGGGGAAGGCATCTCTGCATGCATGTAACATGATTGGACGTGAAGGGAGGCGCCATTGGACTTGGCGGAAGAGTACAAAAATGAAAGGTGTTTCTATACATGTTGGCGAATAAGAGGTGGCATGGGTTGCAGTGTAGGTGCAGGCTAGGTGAAAGCCTTAGAGAAGGCATCTCTGCATGCATGTAACACGATTGGACGTGAAGGGAGGCGCCATTAGACTTGGTGAAAGAGTACACAAATGAAATGTGTCGCCATCCTTGTTGGCGAATAAGAGGTGGCATGGGTTGCAGTGTAGGTGCAGGCTAGGTGACAGCCTTGGAGAAGGCATCTCTGCATGCATGTAACACGATTTTACGTGAAAGGAGGCGCCATTGGACTTGGCGAAAGAGTACAAAAATGAAAGGTGTCGCCATCCCTGTTGGTGAATAAGAGGTGGCATGGGTTGCAGTGTAGGTGCAGGCTAGGTGACAGCCTTGGAGAAGGCATCTCTGTATGCATGTAACACAATTGGACGTGAAGGGAGGCGAATTAGAGGTTTCTTACTGGTTGTTTATTCAAATTCAGTACAACCTATTTAATCTTACATTTATCAAAACACTCCCACACTTAATCACTCAAACACTATAACATTAAAAATTCAAGGAATTAACTCAAATACTTCAAACCTTCAAACAATCATACACAATGGCCTCTGCACCCCAATATGTGATCAGTGCACATTTCAACAGTGAGACATACATTTGTACCACCTCTGTGTTTTTGTTTAGAGACACTGAGAACATCTGATTTTGTTTAATCAGGAAAGCCAATTTCTTGTATTTCAAAAAACGATTGGAGGCCAAACTTGGATGAGGTCCCGTGACACAAATCTTTTATCAGAATCTGTTTTTTTTTGGTAACAACCAAATTATATTTTATAAGGTTGAGGTTCAAGATGACGGGGACCTTTAGAATATGTTTTCCAATCATGAGTATTTTGGGTACTACTCTATTAAGTTGTACATTATGCTGCGAGAGCCTCAGCTGTCACAAGTGGTTGATCCTCTGGAGACCAAACAAGCAGAAGTAGATGTCGTTGATGAAGAAGAAGAAGATGACGAGTTGGAGTTCGACGACATGGTCAACGATGATTCCAAAGACGATGGGATACCCGGTATTCATTCAAACAAGATATAAACACCACCTCCGCACATGACAAACTTCAACATGGGTGGAGATGAACCGTCATCTGATTTATTTTTCAATTCGTATATGCAGTCGGATGAAAACTTAAAAGAGAAAGACAAATTTTGTAATAGAGAAGAATGTATTCGAGCCATAAAAAAATTTCACATGCTCAACTCGTTTGATTTTAAGGTGGACCGTGTAAATCCAGAAAGGTACAAGATCAAGTGTATCCAGCCATATTGTATGTTCAAGCGCACTGCATCATACAGATTAAGAGGTGATTGTTAGGTCATAGGTTCTATGTCCACCCACACGTGCGTTAGTTCTACTCAATCATAGGATCATCGGAAACTAAATTATGATCTCATATGTCAAGAAATCCTACCCCTTGTCAGCAACGATCCATCATTGAAGGTGAAAACCATAATCTCCCACATCACTACGATATTTAACTATACTCCGTCTTACTGAAAGGCATGGTTAGCAAAGACCAAGGTGATTGCAAAGGTATATAGAAACTGGGAGGAGTCATACCAAGAACTTCCTCGCTACTTGAATGCACTTCAGACTTATTCTTTGGGTACTGTTTACATTCTGGAAACACTGCCAGCATACGCCCTAGATGATAGTCAACTCAACGGAATGGAATATTCATTCGAGTGTTTTGGGATTTTCAACCTTGCATCACAGGGTTTGCATCATGCAAACCAATTATACAAATTGATGGGACTTAGTTGTATGGGAAATACAAAGGCACGCTACTGATGGCAGTTGCACAATATGGCAACAACAACATTTTCCCAATTGCCTTTGCCCTAGCCGAGGGAGAGACTGGTGGTGCTTGGATCTTCTTTCTCAAGAATCTCCGAAAACACGTGGCTCCTCAACCAGATCTCTGTTTGTTCTCTGATAGACATGCATCTATTGAAAGTGCATACAACAATCCTGCAAACGGTTGGCGTGACCCTCCTTCTACGCATGTCTATTGCATTAGACATATCATCCAAAATTTCACGAGGGAGATCAAAGACAAAGCACTTAGGAAAGCGGTTATGAATGCGGGATATACATTGACAAAACCTACATTCAAATATTATCGCAACGAGATCCGTTTGTCAAATTCGGACGCCGGTAGGTGGATCGATAAAATTCTGGTAGAAAAATGGACTAGGTCATACAACAATGGACAAAGATGGGGCCGCATGATAAAAAATCTAATTGAATCCATGAACGGGGTATTCAAAGGCATATGAAACCTCCTAGTAACTGCTTTGGTTAAATCAACCTATTTTAGGATGGCTTCGTTGTTTGCCAAAAGAGGTGAAATGTGGAATGATGTGTTGCAATATGGACAACTATGGAGTGAAGGTTGCATGAAGTATATTAAGGCAGAAAGTGCCAAAGCCAACACCCATCTGGTTATACAGTTCGACCGACACAGCCATAACTTTATTGTCAAAGAGACAATCGACCATAACGAGGGCCTGCCAAGACAAGAGTATAGGGTTATACGACCTTCTCGTTGGTGCGATTATGGAAAGTTTCAAGCCTTTCGTATGACTTTCTCTTATGTCATTGCTGCGTGTGCTTATAATCATCAAGACGCGCTACAACTTCTGTCTCCCATTTACATATCTGAAACCTTGCTCAACGTATACAACAACAACTTCCCTTCGGTAGCAAAACATGATTATTGGCCTGCATACGACGGCGAAATAGTATGGCACATTGACCAACTGCAAAGGAATAAAAAGGGTCGTCCCAAAAGTAAGCGCATCAAAACTGAAATGGACTCCCTTGACAAGCTGGAAAGAAAGTGTGGTTTATGTCGTCAGGTCAGACACAATCGCAAAAATTATCCGAATCGAGCTATTGGCTCAACCACATAAAAATTGTATTATAAAACATCTTTACTTTTTTAAGTTATAAACATTAAGGTTTTTCATTAACAACATTTGTTACAATAAACCTTGCGTGTACAAGAAATAAAACACGATAAACCATCTATAAAATTACAACCGTTAAAACAATTTCATCTGACCCATGCATCATCAACATTACGTTGCTGTCTATTTTGACTTCCTTCAACCAAAAATTAGGTCTTCCTGTCGCAAGTGAGGTTGCTGTTCGTCTTTGCTGGACCCTTCTAATTTGTTCCCCCTCCTCGATGTCTCCCTCTAGCCATCGCATCAACTGCCTCTTTAGACGCTGAATATGCCAGAATTTCATTTTCATCAGGGGTTTTGTGGCAGAGAAAATAACTTAACCATCTCTGGTAAAAATCATGGGTGATGTCATGACACAAATAACAGATAAAAAAATAAGAGAACAATGCGAGAAAGTGTGAGAAATGACGGAGAAACGGACGAATTATTTATAAAAAATGCATTTTGCCCTAGGAGCCAAGTGAGATGGCGCCTCCTCTCACTTTTAAAGTGCATGTGCCATCTCACTTGGCTAAAAGAGAGAGGAGGCACCAAGTGGGTTAGCACATAGGGAAAAATTCACAGTGCATGCGCCAACTGGGTTGACTCCTTCCTTGTGGGGTTTTCTGAAACATGGTTATTTGTGAATTTTTTTTAATACCTAGTTATTCCAAAAAATATTCAAATGTTGTATATAGATGTTTAGGTATGATCATTCACGCTCCAAATTGGATTGGGGTGGGCCTTGGCTGAAGGAATTAGGTTTTTGAGTGAAATTCTCGTGAAAATGTTGCAGGAATAGAGTATTTTTTGTCATGGTGATAAGTGCAAAAGTGTAGTTATTTTGTATATACTTTTTGTTGAACTTATCGATTCTTTGTTGTTGATATCGGTTGAATAACTCAACTTTGTGTATATATACGTTTAAGTATAATGCATTTTCGTGTATAAAGTGTATTGTTTGATTAAGTTTTCTATATGTTTTGTAGATATTTGAGCATTGTTGGAGCAAGAGGAATAAAGCTTCAAGATGCATTTTCAGATCAATAAAGGAATAAGGCGAAGATTTGAGCTAAAGGAAGGTATATAGAGAAAGAAAAAAAAGTTACTGGAACTATTATGTGTCGCTGGGAGAAATGCCTGTCACCGGGCGATAGTGGGCGAGAAGAGCAAATTTTGATGTTGCCCCTGCCTTGCTTCGTGTCTAGGTCGCCATGCGAAAATAAGGAGCATCGTCAGATGAAGCATTATGTCGCCGGGTGATGTTAGATATTTGTTTCATTTGAGGATGTGACTTATCCTAATCCAAGTGTATAGGAGTCGTCGCCAGGCGACACTTTTATGTCGTCGAGCGATTCTCGCAGACCACATTTTCTTTATACTTTCATTTTTTTTCATTTTGGATGATGGTTTTTGGGGTAGAGTTTTTGTTCTCACAACTACATCAACCTCAGTTTTGTAGTGGATTAGCTTATACAACAACATTAGGGATTTGCTTATGGATGATTGGAGGTGGATTTCTCATTGACTGACGCTGACAAACTGGGAGATTTATGGTTTATCTCTTCTCATCTCTATTTATTTCTCTTTTTTTTGGGTTTTGTATGTATTTTACTTTGAACTTATGTATATTTGTCACCGATGGTGTTATATTAAACTTGCTTTATAAATATTTGTTGATTGTTGTCTTAGATTTTTGCTTTGTGTTAGGGATTTTAGTTGTTATAGACATATACTGCTTAGATTCTTATCTAAGACGATTATCTGTTTGTTTCTGAACTCTAGAGATAGATTTAGAGTTGACATCTACTTGGGTATCAAAGCTTAATGCCTCTGTGTGGTTGTGTTGTGCTGAGAGATCGTCAGTGCGATTACATAGTTGTCTTTTGTGTTATTGATGAGGTGGAGAGATCATTTCCTTGGTGTTACAGTCAGTCTCTCAATTTGGGTTAGAAATGACTTAGGTTGTGAGTGATACGTGGTGACATTGATGAGTATTGTTAGGTTGAATGTAAATGGTCGATAGATTTAAGTCTGTGATGAGTAGATTATATGCAGGCTTGATAAGTTTTTCCTTAGTTTTTTTCTTTTGTTTACATTTATTTTCTGTTGGTAACATTTTCTTTTCAATCCATTTATTCCCAAACTCATTAACAAATGATTTGTCGAACGGAAATTCAATAATCAATCTGTGTGGACATGATACAATATAACCTATATCATCCGGTAAATTAATAACTTACTTTTTGCTTGCCGCTACACCGCCACAACAAAATGGCGCCGTTGTCGGGGATTGGTTCTATTATTTTTGCATTGCGATAACTCTTTTGTTATTGAGTTTTGTAATTAATGTATATGTTGTATAGAAATTTTACATTAAATTGTATATGATATTTGTGCATATATGTGTTTTCACGTATTATTGTGAATTATCTCATTTTCGTAACGTTTGTTGTGTGATTGTTAGGACACTTTCTTTAGGTTTGCACGGTGTGACAATACCATGGCATTATGAGAAGAGGTTACTAGATTGCACAATAAAGGCGGCGAGCTTATGACGTAAGACAAGGATGTTTATTTGTATTTGTTTATGTGTGTGGTGATTTGTGTTTTAACAAGTTGAAACTAGGAAATATTGAGTTACAAATCTTCACTTTTAAACTTTTTAATTCATTTTCACCCGGTTTTCATATCGTTATTTTTATTTGTTTTGTTATGTCGATTTATCTTTTCCGAAAGCTTATCGCGTTTAGCTTTTTGAGTTTTGTTCGTTGTATATATTGTAAATTTTGTACATTGAAATTTTGTAGGAGTATTATTTTTCTAATTCTCTTCTTGTTGTTTGGACTCAAGTTTTGGTTCGGTAATTTATAGAATATTGAAGTGATTTGTCAAGTTTGATTGTTTCGACTTGCGAATGTGTGGTAATGTTTTTTGTTAAAGTTTTGTACACGTTCGAGGTATGTGTTTATCACTTTCTATACTTTAGCATATTCATGATACTTAGACTTTTTACAATTTTTATGCCACTCATTCTTTTGTATACTTGTTCATTTATGAATCACTTTGGTTCCCACCCTTTTTGTGAGGTAGCTTTCCATTGTTCATATGCTGGAGGCCACAATTCTTGTTTTAACTGGATTTTATTATGCTTAATCTTTTGTTTGTGTTGATTGTATGAATTCAAGAAAAGGATCAAGTCATTTTTGTTTCATTTTGAGCACAACTATCTAGCAAAATAGTCAATTCACCTTGTGAGTGTATGACCATTAGTAACCCTTTTGAGATTTTTGTTGATATCCATGTTGTATTTTCTAAATTCTTGTCTATGAGTGTTTAGTTTCCCTTTTTGCAAGGATGACGATTCGTTGTTTTCTTGAACCCTCAACCATTTTTTTGGTTTGAATTTTTAACTTGCCTTAGAAAGTAGGGAGTATTCACTTTAATGTATGGTTGAATTCAAGTCGGGGAGATAAATGATTGTGTATTTATTGGTTGATTGCTATAAGGTTGAAAAAAATTGAAAAAGAAGTGATAGAAAAAGAAAGAAAATAATTGAAAAAACTTTGACAAAAAAGAAAAATAAAAAGAGTATGGAATAATGTTGTGTTAATAAGTGATGTATGTTGGTGTAAAACTTGTGGTAAAGAAGAAGTTTGATTTAAATTCTATTGTTTGAAACTTTGTGGAAGTAATTACTCCCTTAGGTTTAGGAAAGTTTATGTTTTGATTAGATTTAGGACTTATCAATTGTTTGTTAACCAAGCCACATTACAGCCTTGAAAAGCCCTTGAGGTTCTTGCTTTTATATTTTCAATGAAATTTTTTGGATGAATGCATAATATAGTCTATTGTTTGCAAGATTGTTAGATGAGTGAAAATACCCCATTTTTGTGTGTTTGTCATCTACTGATGATTGTGTTTGCTAGGTGTGATTCATTTGTGAACTAGTACTGTTTTAAAATTTTTGGCATAATTTTTGTATTTATCATTTATTTTGTGTTTATGTTATAGTCATAGTTTAGTGGTAAGTGTTTACTTTGTGTGTATTGTTTTTCATTTGAACCATTGCATTTGCTTTATGTTTTCAAAACCTGTTGATTCCTGATTCTTTGATTTATCATTCTTTGTTCTTTGGGTTATTTGATTTTGTTTGAGGACAAACAATGATTCAAGTTGGGGAGAGTTTGATAAGTGGAAAAGTGTAGTTATTTTGTATATACTTTTTGTTGCACTTATCGATTCTTTATTGTTAATATCGATTGGATAACTCTACTTTGTGTATAAATAGGTTTAGTTTAAGTATAATTCATTTTCCTGTATAAAGTGTATCATTTGATTAAGTTTTGTATATGTTTTGTAGGTATTTGAGCATTGGTGAAGCAAGAGGAATAAAGATCCGAGATGCATTTTCAGATCAATAAAGGAATAAGGCGAAGATTGGAGCCATAGGAAGTTATACATAGAAAGCAACAAAATTTGACGGAATTGTCATGTGTCACCGGGCGAAATGCCTGTTGCTGGGTGACAGTGGATGAGAAGAGCCAATTTTGATGTTTCCTCTGCCTTGCTTTGCGTCTAGGTCACCATGCGAAAATAAGGAGCGTCGTCGGGCAAAGCATTGTGTCACCGAGCCACGTTAGATATTTGTTTCAGTTGGTAACATGGCTTATCCTGGGCCAAGTGTATAAGAGCCATCGTCGGGAGACACTTTTATGTCGTCGGGTGATTCTCGCGGAATATATTTTCTTTATACTTTTATTTTGTTTCATTTTGGGGGATGGTTTTGGGGTAGAGTTTTTGTTCTCCCAACTCCATCAACCTCATTTTTGTAGTGGATTAGCTTAAACAACAACACTAGGGCTTTGCTTATGGATGATTGGAGGTGGATTTCTCATTGACCAGCACTGACAAACTGGAAGATTTGTGGTTTATCTTTTCTCCTCTCTATGTGTTTCTCTTTTGTTAGGTTTTGTATGTATTTTACTTTGAACTTATGTATATTTGTTGCCCATGGCGTTATGTTAAACTTGCTTTACAAATCTTTGTTGATTGTTGTCTTAGATTTTTTCTCTGTGCTAGGCATTTGAGTTGTTATAGACATATATTGCTTAAATTCTTATCTAGGATGATTATTTGTTAGTTTCTGAACTCTAGAGATAGATTTAGAGCTGACATCTACTTGGGTATCAAAGCTTAATGCCTCTGTGTAGTTGTGTTGTACTAAGAGATCGTCAGTGCGATTACATAGTTGTCTTCTACGTTATTGAGGAGGTAGAGAGATCATTTCGTTGGCGATACACTCGGTCTCTCAATTTGGGTTAGAAATGACTTAGGCTGTGATTGGTATGTGGTGACATTAATGAGTATTGTTAGATTGAATGTAACTAGTCGGTAGATTTAAGTCTGCGATGAGTAGATTATATGTAGGCTTGATAAGTTCTTCCTTAGTTTTTTCATTTTGCTTACATTTATTTTCTGTTGATAACATTTTATTTTCAACCCATTTATTCTCAAACTCATTAACGAATGATTTGTCGAACGACAATTTAATAACCAATCTTCGTGGACACAATACGATATAACCTATATCACTCGGTAAATTAATAACTTACTGTTTACTTGCCGCTACACCGCCACAACACATGGATATTATGGTCATCAAATTACCATGTAATGGTAATCGATTACCAACATAAAATTGATTTTTAGGCTATTTTGAGGTTGGTAATCGGTTACCACATACTTGTAATAAATTACTGCAGTCTGGCATGGAGAACTTTAAAGTACAACTTAAAATGGCATAACTTGAGTTCTGTAACTCTGATTGAGACACAATTAGGAGTGTTGGAAATATAAGATAAAGATCTTTCTCATGGAAATGAGTTTAATATATGTATATGTATGGATATGTTAATGAGTTGATATGTTTAGGTTTAAGGCGAACTAATGTTGATGTGTTGATGTGAAAATTGTTTATGTTGAGATGTCTGGTTCGGTGGAACCATTGATGTGTACTACAATAGGCCTTAATATATTTATAGAAGGTTTTTTGAAGTGGGATTTTCCTTTTACTCAGTTGACCCAAAAATGGCAAGCTACGAGTCACAGGAGTGGTTTGAGTATTCATCCAGGAGCTACGAAGATGTATCAAGATCTTACAAAAATGTTTTAGTGGTCAGGTATGAAGAAGGATGTTGTAGAGTTTGTGTTTACTTGTTTGACTTCTCAGAAATCAAAGATCGAGCAACAGAAGACGTTTGGAATGATGCAACCTTTGAGTATTCCTGAGTGGAAATGGGATAATATCTCTATGGATTTTGTAGTGGGTTTGCCAAGAACCACTAAAAGGGTGATTTAATTTGGGTTATTGTGGATAGACTGACTAAGTCAATTCATTTTGTTCCAATAAAGATCAGTTACATGTTGCATAGGCTAGTAGAGATCTACATCAATGAGATAGTGAGACTACATGGAATTCTTTCAAGCATTATTTTAGATAGAGACCCTAGGTTCACGTCAATGTTTTGGAAGAGCTTGTGATCATGTTTGGGAACCAAGCTGAAGTTAATTTATGGTTACCATCCGTAGACGGACCGTCAGACAGAAAGTACTATTCAGTCTTTGGAAGATTTGTCAAGGGTTTGTGTTTTGGAGCAATGAGGTTATTATGACAGTTATTTGCCACTTATTGAGTTTAACTATAACAAAAGTTACAATCATAGTATTGGAATAACACCTTTTGAAGCTTTATATGGTAGAATATGTAGAACACTGTTGTGTTAGTATAAATCAGGTGAAAGTAATGTGCTTAGGATAAAGACTGTTCAACAAACTACCGAGACGGTTAGCATGATTCTGAAAAATATGAAGGATTCATAGAGCATACATAAGATTTATCATGATTACCAAAGAAAATCTCTTGAATTATATGAGGGAGATCATGCATTCTTAAGAGTCACTCCAATAAATGGGGTTGGTCGAGCATTGAAGTCTTGAAATCTTACATCTCATTTTATTGGTCCTTATCAGATTCTTTAGAGAGTAAATGAAGTTTCTTGTCGAGTTGACTTGCCACCATATCTTTCAAGCCTTCATAACATCTTTCATGTTTCTCAACTACGTAAGTATGTTTGTGATATGTCCCATGTGATTCTAGTGGATTATGTGCAAGTGAGAGATAACTTGACTTTTGAGACCCCATTGCAAATTGAGGATCAGTATGTGAAGCACTTGAGAAGTAAGAAGATCGCTTTGGTAAAGGTGGTGTGGCGAGGACCTGCAGGAAGAAGCATGATGTGGGAGCTGAAGATCCAAATGAGAGAGTCTTATTCGGAGTTATTTCCTTCAGGTAATGTTTTAGGGCAGAAATTCTTTAAGTGGGAAAGAGTTTAACACTCCGATTTTAATTTTGATAATTTTTATTTTACTTTTATAGTGCTTTAATTTAATTTAATTAGTATTATTGATTTTTTGGGGTTTTAATAGAAATTATATGTATTTTCATTTATTTAAAATAATGTAGAAAGGGGGAAATTGTGATTTTGGGAGAAAAATATATTTTTTTATTAAAGTGGAGAGGTGAATAGAATTATTATGAGTTGAGGGGATTATTTGTGTAAGCAAAGTTAAGATGAAAACCATAGCAGAGAAAGGGTAGGAGAAGAGACTCTATAGCTAAAGCTTCAACCTTTTTCGTGAATTCGAGCTAAGGGGGGAATTTTTCATGATATGGGTGTTTAAGCATGAAGGATATAGGGGAATCCTTAACCCCTTTCCTTTTTTTTCTTCCTTTTCCTCCATTGTTGAGGGATTTTAATATTGAGATGGTTTGTATAAAACCTCTCTAGATTGTTATGATGTAAATATATTTTGGTGCTTTGTTAATTGCTGAATTTCGTGTGGATTCATGTGTCTAATTCTGAGTTGAGGTACATGAATATATGCTTTGAATTGATAAACATGATGATGGTTTTATGTTGAGTTGATGATTAATGATAATGAAAATTGTAGCCTTATAAGTTGAATACTATATATAGATGATTAGGCATGATCATTCATGCTAAAAATAGATTGAGATGGGCCTTGGGTGAATAAATTAGGTTTTTGAGTGAAATTCCCGTGAAAAAGTTGGAGAAAATGGGTATTTTTCGTCATATTATGGTAATCGATTACCATATAATGGTAATCCATTAACAACATAAAAATTGAGTTTTTAGACGGTTTTGGGGTTGGTAATCAATTATCCCATACTGGTAATTAATTAGTGCAGTCTGGCATGTAGAATTATTAAAGTAAAACTAAATATGGCATAACTTGAGTTTTGTAACTGGTATTGAGACTCGGAAAGAAGTGTTGGAAATATAAGATAAATAACTTTCTTATGAAAATTAGTTCATTATGTGTATATGTGTTGATATGTTGATGAGTTGATTAGTTTAGGTTCAAAGAAAACTAATGTTAAGGTGTTGATGTGAAAATTGTTGATGTTGAGATGCCCGGTTCGGTGGAACAATTAATGTATACTATAGTAGGCCTTAATAACTTTATAGAAGGTATTTTGAAGTGGTCTTTAACTTTTACTCAGTGACTCGAAAAGGGAAAGCTTATGCATGTGATGTTTAGTGTGAAGAAAGTTTCCACGAGTTGAAGAAGAGGTTGACGTCGCCGTCGATTTTAATCTAACCAGATGCGAGTAAATATTTTGTGGTGTATTTTGATGTATCTAATTTGGGTTTAGGTGGTGTGCTTATGCAACATGTTCAAGTTGTATCTTATGTTTCTTGAAAACTCAAGATTCATGAGAGGAATTATCCTACCCATGATTAGGAGTAGGCAGCAGTAGTCTTCGTGCTTAAGGCGTTGAGACATTATCTGTGTGGTTTGAGGTTTGAAGTTTTTAATAATCATAAAAGTCTGAAGTATTTTTTTTACCAGAAAGAGTTGAATATGAGGCAAATGATGTGGCTGGAATTTTTGAAGGACTCCCACTTTGAGATGAGTTATCATCCTGGTAAAGCTAACATGGTAGCAGATGCGTTAAGTATGAAGTCCTTTCATATGTAAACGCTAATGGTTAGTGTTGTACCCCAAAATTCTCCCTCCCATTTTTTTCTTCAAGATATTCTCTGAGATCCTCATTTGCTCAAGTTGGCTCAAGAATTGATCAGACAAATTCTACTGCTAAGCAATGGGTCCACAACTAGGGTTTGGTATTTCTCAAGGAAGATTGGGTTTTCAGGGTCTCAAGTGGTTTTCATGGTTCCTCACAGGTCTTCAAGAATTCTCATGTCAAGTTTCATGCCTTGCATCATAAGTTTTCTCAATCAATTGCTCAGATGGCTGAAAATCAACTGTATTGGGTAAAAAGTCAACTATGGGCAACATACAGTCAAACCTCAAGATTTTTGTTTAACATCAACATTTTGAAGTCATGTCCATCATTTGATCAATGGTTGATCATGATTCCTCAAGAAAATCCCTCAAATCATCAAAAGTCAAAAGTTGCCAAATTAGGGTTTCCTTAGGAGAAGTCAACTGGACATTGACCAAGCATAACATTCACATGCTTCATCAACTTTCCCCAACCAAAGCTAATTTTGAAGGGAATTAAATTCTCTACAACTTTGTATCTCTATGCTTGTTGTACCCCAAAATTTGCCCTCCCATTTCCTCAACATTTTCTCATCACAAGACCTTTGAAGATCAAGATCCAGTTAGGGTTTCCTTTGCTCAAGACTTCTCCTTGCACTGTGGACTCAAATTAGGGTTTGTGTTTGCCCAATGATGTTTTGACCTAAAATGCCTAAGATGACTTTCATGTTTCATGTTGGACTCCCAAGTCTACCCATGCCAAGTTTCAAGCCTTGATTCCAAGTTTTGCCCAGTCAATTGGACAGTTGACCTAGAAATCAGCTGTATTGGGGAAAAAGTCAACTGTGGCCAATTGACAATCAAACCTCATGAAATTTGACCCACATCAACATATTGAACTCATATGGACCATTTGATCAAGTTTGGATCACAATTCCATAAGAAATTTGATCAGATCACCAAAAGGGCAAAATGGTCATTTTTAGGGTTTTGACTGCACAAAGGCAATTTTTGACTGTTTGACCTAGCCAATGGCAAATCAAGCTCACATATGGACTCAAGGACTCAATGAAATGGTCTTGACACATTCATCAAGCTCAAAAGATCCCAAGTACACAAGATTGACAGTTGAATTTCCCAGTCAATTGATCAGTTTTGACTGTATACTGAAAAGTCAAACTTTGACTTTTTGGTCAAAATCAAGAGTCAAGATTCATTTTTCATCAAAACATGCCAAATCATGAAACTTGTTCACCAAGAAATCACAAAATGCAAATTAGGGTTAGAAAATGGAATTTTTCATAACTTAGAATTTTTCTAAGTTATGAAAAACCCTAATTTTTTCCCAACTTTGCCCCATCTTTTCACCAAGATCCATTTGGATTCAAACAAAAGTCAAAACATGAAAGTTATAGCTTGTTGCATAATCTACAACTTTGATTCACAAAGTTTTCTCATTTGAAGCTTGTATCTCAAGTTACAATTTTTTGAATAAGGGCACTAAACCATTTTTAACTTAGTGAAATTTTAACCTATTTTGACAAGGTTTTCTACCCCACTTCAAGGCCATTTTTCATACCCTTCCACTTGGAATTTTAATTTTCATTTCAAAGATGGATTGTAGTACACATTCCAAGCTTTCCAAAATGTCCAAGAACTTCTCAAACAACCTCATAACTTGAGAGATTCGAATTTCACAAGTTGGCAAAAATTCACTTTTGTTCTTCATCAAAACATGTTCATAATCTTGCAAATTTGAACTCAGCTTGCTTTATGCTTGATTACAGGTCCTTGAACCATTCCATACTCAATAATTTAATGCTTATTCAATGTGTTAAAGTGTTGTTCTTTGAGTGCAAGCATTGTATGCAAGATTAATCCTAAACTAGATAAAGTGAACTTTCCATTTTTGAAAAGATTAGCTTTATGTCTAATTGCAAATCAAGAAGGTACAAGCAAAATCCTTTTGGCACAAGATTATGGGCAAATTGCTCTGATCAAGAGAGGCTTATGCAGCAGGATTAGAGGCCCCCTACTGACCTAAAACACCAAGTGACCCTTGCTTGCTTCAAATTCAAGTAACATTGCATAACTTGTACCAACTCTCTCTTCAGCATAGAAACACAAGAACAAAGTTATCAAACATCTTCCATAGAACCTAACCAAGCCAAGACACGACCCTTGCACCTCCAAAACACCCTCCATCTCAGAATCATCCTCAAACTGCAAAAACAAAGTTGCCTCTGCAGTTTGAGTGCCAACTCCCATTTCCCTCGAGCATTCTTACCAAAATCAATCCATACACATTCCCTAGCATATATGCAAGATAACCATGATCTAAAACCTGACCTGTAATCCCTCTAACAGCTTCCACCATTTTCATTTTTTCCTTTTGCAGGTGAAGTTCTATAGCTTGATACAAGAAGTTACAAGACAAAGTAAGCATTGAAAAAGCATCTCTGGACCTCAAGGAAGCTTTTCCAATCATTACCTTGCACTAGAAGTTCCTCATTCTCCAGATAGAAGTTCAGCTGCACAGGTAAAACTTTGAACTCGTATCTCTCTTATCATGCATCTTTAGTCTTAAGTTTGTAAAGAAACAAGGTTCTACTCATAGCCCTGAGCATGTACATATCTTTACATTTCATTTCTTTTGCCTGAGTAGAGAGAATTTGTAGTTTGAAAATGGCAGAAAAATTAGGTTAGGATTTGGGGGAGGAGAAATTCTCCCTCATCTTAGAGAGTTAGGTCAAGTTCCATACATGGTTAGAACCGTCTCTTCATGCTGAACATTTGTTGTGTTATGAGTTTTTGCTGAAAAGCCAGGAATCGAGAGTTGGACATTGAAGAACAGGGGCGCGCGTTTTTTTGAATTTTGTTGCTGGAGGTTGAAGACAGTGTTCTTTGGGCTGGGCCTGTATATCTTTTGTTATTCACACCACTTAATTGCTATTACACCCCCTGAGCCCATTTGCTTTATTTTTATTCTTTTTTGACTTTTTCTTTTTTAGTTGACTTTGTTTATTTTTTCTCATGACATTAAAAAAATAAAAATATTTTTTCCATCATTTTTTGAATATATGGCATATTTATTTGATTTATTTCTTTTGTTTGTATATAAATATTATATATATACTATTATTAGAATAAATAGAAAAATAGTGTAAATACATTTTTTTATTTTTTATTTACCTTCTGAAAATATTCCACATAAAAAATACCCTTTTTATTTATTTTTATTAAATATTAAATATTTTGCACATAATGCATATTTAAGAAATTAATATATATATATATATATATATATATATATATATATATATATATATATATATATATATATATATATATATATATATATATATATATATATATATATATATATATATATATATATATATATATATATAGATATATGTTTATTAATATATTTAAGCTAAAATATAAAAATACTTGAATTTTTCATTTTTATTAATATTTGATACAAAAATACTTTTTTTCATAATATACTTCATTTTATTTTATTTTTATAAATAATAAATAAATATTTGTATTAAATTAGATAATAATACATTTTCTTTAAAATTAGGGTTTTTGCCCTAAATTCAAAATACTCCAAAAAAATATAATATAATTTTTATTTTCTTTTCTCTTTTACATAAATAATATTTTTTCATACATATACAAAACATTTCTTTTGCATCTTGCATTCTGATTTAATTTTTGTACATTGATTAATTTGCAAATATTCAAAATGATGTAATAATTTAGATTTAAATTCTTGTCAATATCCCCATTTGAACATTTGTACCCCCCTTCCCATATTTGGTTTTGTAATAGCTTAGTAAATTTAATTTCGCACTTTATTGCTTTCTAATGATAACATGTTAGAATTAGGGTTTGTATGCGAAAAAACGATAAAAAATAGTTATGACCTAATCTCAAGATAAACAAGCATGAAAATGGACACACAAATCACACTTGCACCCCCTAGGGTATTCCACTTTGTTGCCTTCAAATAAATGGGCCATATTGTATGTTGAACTTCTTTGGGCAAAGCAAACAATTTGAATGATCATAGTCCCTCGATAAAACTTTTCAAAACAAACAAAACAAATGATCAAGTCCCTTAAAGAAAATTGCCCAAAGACATTTAACGCCGTTACAATTATGGTCTAAACGATGACCCGCGCCTGTCCCTTTCACCTCCTAACACAAGGTTGTCCACCAAATACAATGGTGGAACAAACTTGTTAAAAGGGTTAAAACGTAGCAATAATCTTTTGAGAAATTTAGGAGTAGATAACCTCTTAGTTACTTGAATTAAACTTGCAAAACAAAACACTTGCCTATTTTTCAAACCACAATCCACAACACTTTCAAAACAACTTTCAAAAACAAACGAAAAACTTTTCAAAAGACGTACATCTTTGTATACATCCCCACATGGATCATTACAAAGGTTGCCACCACATTGGCCTCTTTTCAAAACATTTTCAAACCCACACACTCAAACACCATTTAAAACAATTGAAAACAAAAGGCAAGTGATCTAAGCGAGTAACTAAGAGCCCATGGATAACCATGGATAGAAAGGGTGCTAATACCTTCCCTTTCTATAATCTACTCCCCGAACCCAAGAAAACATCTCAAAAAGGTTTTTGCTGTGCTTTTTAACCTTTCCTTAGGATAAAATAAAAAGTCGGTGGCGACTCTTGCTCAACCGAAACATTTGCGAATACAAACGCAAACCTCAAGTCAGTTCTCCCACCGTATCACAGAACTGGCGACTCTGCTGGGGATTTCTTTAAAAGTGGAGTAACCTTAGGGCTTAGATCACCTTTTGTTTTCAATTGTTTGCTTTGTTTGCTTTTATATTTGTGGGCTTTGCATCGGAGTTTTATAGATCCTAACCCGGATCTGGGAAATACCCTTGTAGGTAGCATAATCTGTGAGGGACCTGTCCGGCGTAGACCGACATGGGTGAAGCAGTGGCTACATTGGTGTGGCATCTTAGTCTGTACCTATATCCCTTGTGTTGCAACGGGGAGAATATAGGTCTTCTAAGGGGTCATTAAACACCAACCAACCTTAGAACCCTAAATTGACCAACTTGGCTGTTAGGACAGTAGCAGTATGCTACACTCATTGAGGCTAAACTCTCGAGATGGTTCTGGCCGCGAGAAAAGATTGCGATGCTGGAGTTATGACCGATTGAGGGTAGCCAATGATTTGAGATCCTCTAGAACCCGGTTACTTTTGATAGGACAGGTTTTAACCAACAAAACCAAAAGAGGGTAATACCTGAAACTCATGCTGGCCTGAAACCTAAGGGTGTCTTGTGTGACTTGTGTGCCTTACTTATCTATGTGAATACTTGTGGTGTGCTTCATCATAGCATCATGTCATCATACCATTGCATGCATCCTGTACAAAGGGCTAACCCATTTCAAAGACAAAAAAGGTTTCATCTTTGCCCTGTTTTGTAGGACATCATGATGCCCGTGCGTAGGAATACTGTCCGGCTCAACTTTGTTCAACCACCAGTGTTACTCAGGGATTTGGTTGGTAGGATTCCAAACACTTCTTCCTTCATCAACAGACATGGTTCTCTCCTTGGCTTGGTCACTGCAAAATGGGACCAACAACTGATAAGTGTTCTGACCCAGTTTTATGACCCTCTGTATCATTGTTTCACCTTTCAAGACTTCCAGCTGGTTCCTACCCTGGAAGAGTTATCTTACCTGCTTGGGATCCCTGTCTTGGAACAAACTCCATTCACTGGGTTGGAAAAGACTCATAGGCCTGAAGAGATTGCTGCAATTCTCCCCTTGACCAAAGAAGAGGTATTATCCAACTGGGAGACTAGAAATGGGATCAAGGGCTTTTTGGTCAAATTTCTGGTTGGTAAGGCTAATGATTTCTGGAATGACTTGGACTTCAAGGCATACGAGGATATTCTGGCTCTTTTGATCTATGGTCTGGTATTGTTTCCCAACCCCGACACCTTTATCAGTATCCATGTCATAAGGATCTTCATGTCTCGGAATCCGGTACCCACTCTTTTGGGTGATATTCTACAACAACTCTATGCTCGTACTGCTCGAAAACGGGGAACTCCGTGGTGTTGTGCTCCTTTGCTAGTAAGGTGGTTTATTTCGCATCTTCCTAAGTTCGTGCTGAAGAATGAAGAAGGAAAAGGTTGGGCTCGGAGGTTAATGTCTCTCACTGATAATGACATCACCTGGACTCTCAGGGGTTTGGATGAGGTAGCTGTTATTGACCGTTGCGGAGAATACCCTAATGTTCCGTTGATTGGTGTTCAAGGAGGAATCTCTTACAATCCATGCTTAGCTCTCCGTTAGTTTGGAAGAGCCAGGGGAGATGGGCCTCATGAAATGCTGGTTCCTCACTTCCATTTTGAGTTTCAGGCAGACAGTGACAAACTACGCCAGGGATTCATTAGAGCCTGGGACAGAATCCACAAAGCCAACCCACATGAGTTGGGACCAAAGACTTCCCTGCCATTGAAGCCCTATTGCAAATGGGTCCGCATCCGTGCTCAAAAGTTAGGTATGCCCTACGAAGCTGTTAGACCTCTCATTCTTGAGTCTCCTGTTGAAGATGGGGTTCCTCCAACTGTCCTCCCTCCTCAGATACCCGCTGATTTTGACACTATGAAGAGATCTTGGGCGCAGCTAAAGGAAGAACGGGATTTCTATCGGGAGAAATTCAACGAGCAGGAACGGAAGATTCAGAGGCTGACTAAGCAATTGGAGGAAGAACGGGTCCTGAACAACTACATCAGCACTGAAAAGAGGAGGCCATGGGAGCATTGATGAGCTTTGGATGTTTCCTTTTATAGTTTATTTCCTTTCCAGTATTTTTCATTCCTGTAAAGCCTAAGGGCAAATTGTTGAACAATTGAAAATTTTAATCTAATGAAGTGTGTTTCCCTTTTTGTCTACAAAGTTGAATCTTGTTTGTCTTTGAAAACATAAAGCATACGTATTCCATTGCACCATATGCATAGCAGGTACCCTATTTCACAGGTTGTTTAACCTTCTTCGCTGTTTGTGTGCACAGTCATCATGAATCCAGACTCCTCCAGTGAGCAAGCAATCAAGGCCCTCCAGGCCCAAAGTGCACAGTTTCAAGAGATGGTCCTAAGCCTAGCCCAAGGACAGCAAGAGTTGAAAACTCTACTCCTGAAGAAGAAGAAGAAAAAGAGGACTGCGTTGTTCAACACCGGACGCAGATTTGGGAACACACTCCATAATGAAGCTGATCCAACTACTTCTTCTGCTGAGAAAAACAGTCCCCAAGGGGGAGGAGCTCCTAGTCCCGCAGTCTCCGACAACGAGACGGACTATAACGATGAACAATACCCACCTGCTACTGACAGATACAAGCAATTGGAGGACCGCTTGAGCGCCATGGAAATTCAGAATGTGCCGGGGCTGGATTTCGGAGATTTGGGGTTATCTTCTGGGGTAGTAATTCCGCACAAGTTTAAGGCGCCTGCCTTCGCCAAGTATGATGGGGTCTCCTGCCCAAAGCTGCATCTGAGGTCGTATGTAAGGAAAATCCAACCTTACACGGCGGATAAGAACCTCTGGATTCACTTCTTCCAAGATAGCCTCTCGGGGTCACAGCTTGAATGGTTCTACCAATTAGATGGAGCTAGCATCCGACACTGGGAAGATTTGGCAACCGCATTCTACAGACAATACCAATACAATTCTGATCTCGCTCCCACGCGTACCCAACTTCAGGGTATGTCTCTAGGAACGGGTGAAGGGTTCAAAGAGTACGCTCAAAAATGGAGAGATTTGGCTGGAAGGGTGCAGCCTCCATTGACTGATCGAGAGCTGGTTGATATGTTTCTAGGGACGTTGTCTGGTCCGTTTTTCAATCATTTGGTTGGCAACTCCTCCGCCGGGTTTACAGATTTGATATTAACGGGAGAAAGAATTGAAGCTGGCATCAGGTCAGGCAAGATACAAAAGGCTGCCTCCACAAGTGCTGAGAAGAGGCCGTTTAAGAAAGAAGCAAGTGCCGTCTATGGTCCTAGAAGACAAGTCAAGCCCGAAAGTCGCCAAGCCGTCAATGCTTTGGTCATCTCGAAACCTGTTGCTGCTCCTCAGCAGTACAATCAACAAAGAAGCGAAAGGCCCAAGAGGCAGTATACCCGACTGAGTATGACCTTATCTCAAATTTTACCCCAACTGTTGTCCACCAACCTGGTGACCCTCAAAGAAGCTCCTAAGGTCGTCAACACTGCGTCTCCTAAGTATAACCCAAATGCCCGGTGTGCTTATCATTCTGATAGTCCCTGGCACACTACTGATGATTGCTGGGCCTTGAGAAACAAAGTGCAAGATCTGATCGACGCAAAGGAAATTTAGTTTGAAGCGCCGGAGAGACTAAATGTTGTAACTGCTCCTATGCCCCAGCATAGAGTAAATGCCATTGAGGAAGAATTGTATGCTGTTTCGGTAAATGAAGTTGTCACCCCTCTGAAGACCGTTAAGAAGAACCTACTGCGGGCCGGTTTATTTCCGGGTTGCAGTGAAGGTTGCCTGTTCTGTGCTGTTTCCCTGTCTGGTTGCCCTTTGCTGAGGTTAGGCGTCCAAAGCCTAATGGATAGCAAGGAGATTCTGTTTAAGAAGTCTGCTGTTCAGTTGGTTCCGATAAAAGAAATTTCTGTAGTTACCATCTTCAAAAATCCAATCAAGGCTCCGCCGAAGAAGCCTGTTCAAATCATGACTGTTGCACCTGTGATTATTACTATTCCGGGGCCTCTCCCCTACGTATCTGATAAAGCTGTCCCCTAGCATTATGGGGCAGACGTATATGTAAATGGAATCAAACAAGAATTCGACACTGGCGCCAGTATCTGCGACATCACTGGTCCAGCCAAAGTTACCCGCAGTGGCAGGCTCTTCTCGCCTGACATTGCACCGCCCGCTATTCGAAAGCCCCTCCTTATAACACCTACAAGTTTACCTGTTCCTGCTGCTGATCAAGTTGTTTCCCCTGCTGCCGAGTCATCAAATGCTCGGGGCAAAGGGATTGAAGAAGAGCCTGCCCGGATGGAGGCACCAATACCTATAAATGCTGAGGCCTCCCAACAAGAAGTGGAGGAGATCCTGAAAATAATAAAGAAAAGTGATTTCAATGTTGTCGAGCAGCTGGGGCATACGCCCTCCAAAATCTCCATGCTCTCTTTATTGCTATGCTCCGAGGCCCATGCTAAAGCCTTGATTTCATTTCTCAAGACGGCCCATGTGCCACAGGAGACATCGGCGGTCCAGTTCACTGATTGTGTAGCAAATCTGACAGCGGACAATGGCTTGGGTTTTTCAGATGCTGACCTGACTGCGAAGGGAAGAGACCACAATGATGCCCTGCATGTCTCTATCGAATGCAGGGGCACTACTCTGGCGCATGTATTGGTGGATACTGGTTCTTCCTTGAATGTCCTACCGAAAAAGGCTTTAGATCGTCTGGATTATGAAGGCTTAGAATTGAAGCCCAGCAATATCATCGTCAGGGCCTTTGATGGTTCAAAAAGGATGGTTCATGGAGAGGTTGACATCCCTATCCGTGTGGGCTCTCAAGTATTCGACTCTACTTTTTATGTGATGGATATACGTCCATCGTACTCTTGTCTACTGGGTCGACCTTGGATCCATAAAGCTGGGGCAGTGACCTCTACCTTGCACCAGAAGCTGAAGTACCCTGTCAGGGGGAAGATCGTCACTGTGCAAGGAGAAGAGGAGTATATGGTGAGCCATTTGAATTCCTTTAGGTACATTGAGATGGACGGGGAGTTTATTGAAACCCCCTTTCAGCATTTCGAGGAGGTGCATCCAATTTCAGCAGCAGCAGAAACAACAGTCGAAGAGAATGTTTCCTTGAAGATGGCTTCCCTAAGGGATGCCCGGGCTGTGGTTCAGAAAGGCAATTGTGCAAACTGGGGTCAGCTTCCTGACTTCACTCAGAAGAATGACAAGTTTCGGCTGGGCTTTACTGCAGAGGCTCAGAGGGCTGTGCGCAAAGAGAAGGTCAGAAAGGCTCCGGTGTTTATCTCCAGCTCAAGGGTGAATGCTATCGAGGAGGATGTAGAGGAAGCAGAGTTTGACAGTTGGATCTACCCGACTGCCAGCAACGGACCGAGCAACTGGACGGCAAAGGATTTTACCCCTATCACATTTGTCACGCAGTAATTAATTTCTTTTGATTTCCAATTTGTAACAAACAATATGTTAAAACTTTGTTGGCTCGGTGTCCTACCCGGGGCATCGTAGCTCCATTTGTGAGGGCTTTTTATATGACATTTTCATATATCATCAATCAAAACATTGGACGTTTGTTGCATTTCAAATCTTGTGCTCTTTTCCTTCCTGTGTTATATATATTGCAAAACAGCTATATTTACACACACTCACTTATACAGGTTTCAATCCACTCTGGATCTCACTGGTAACAGCTCTGCTACCGCCAGTTATGACTTCGAAAATCCGATCAACTTGGCCGAAGACGAAGGTGAAGATGATTGCAAAGTGCCTGGTGAACTCGCAAGACTGCTACTCCAGGAAGAGAGAGCTATTCAGCCACATGAAGAGCCGGTGGAGACAATTAACTTGGGTACTGAGACAGATAGGAAAGAGGTCAAGATTGGTGCCAATCTAGAGCTCAGCATGAAGCAACGATTGATCCAGATGCTACAAGACTACATGGAGATTTTTTCTTGGTCCTATGAAGATATGCCTGGTTTGGATGCCGACATTGTAGTTCACCACCTGCCAACCAAGGAAGATTGCCCTCCGGTAAAGCAAAAAGTCCGCCGGATGCGTCCAGAGATGTCTGAAAAGATCAAGGCCGAGGTTATGAAACAGTTTGATGCCGGGTTCCTTGCAGTGACTTCTTACCCTCAGTGGGTTGCCAATGTGGTGCCAGTGCCGAAGAAGGACGGTAAAGTCAGAATGTGTGTTGACTACAGGGATCTGAACAGGGCCAGCCCCAAGGATGACTTCCCCTTGCCTCACATTGATGTCCTTGTTGACAATACAGCTCAACACAAGGTGTTCTCCTTCATGGATGGTTTCTCAGGGTATAATCAGATCAAGATGGCTCCAGAAGATATGGAGAAGACTACCTTTGTGACTCAGTGGGGCACCTTCTGTTATAAGGTCATGCCATTCGGATTGAAAAATGCCGGGGCAACCTATCAACGTGCCATGGTTGCTTTATTTCATGATATGATCCATCATGAGATTGAGGTATACGTTGATGACATGATTGCAAGGTCTCAAACTGAGGAGGAGCACCTTGACCATCTGAGGAAGTTATTTGACCGACTCAAGCTGTACAAGCTGAGATTGAATCCCAACAAATGCACCTTTGGGGTAAGGTCCGGAAAGTTGTTAGGTTTCATTGTAAGTGATAAAGGTATTCAGGTGGACCCTGCCAAGGTAAAAGCCATACAAGAGATGCCGACTCCAAGAACAGAGAAAGAAGTCAGAGGTTTCCTAGGACGACTGAATTACATTGCCCGATTCATCTCACATCTGACTGCTACTTGTGAGCCAATCTTCAAATTGCTGAAGAAAGATCAAGTAGTACGCTGGAATGATGGATGTCAGGCCGCCTTTGAAAAGATAAAGGAATATCTCCAAGAGCCACCCATTCTTATGCCACCGGTGGAAGGAAGACCTCTGATACTATACTTGACAGTACTTGACAATTCAATGGGGTGTGTGCTGGGGCAGCATGACGAGTCTGGCCGAAAAGAGCACGCTATTTATTACTTGAGCAAAAAGTTTACCGACTGTGAGTCTCGTTACTCACTGCTTGAGAAAACTTGCTGCGCTCTTGTATGGGCTGCTCGCCAGCTGAGAAAGAATATGCTGACTCACACTACTTTATTGATTTCAAAGATGGATCCCATCAAGTACATATTTGAAAAGCCCGCTCTGTCTGGAAGAATAGCGAGATGGCAAATGATCTTAACAGAATATGATATCCAGTATACAACTCAGAAAGCAATTAAAGGAAGTGTACTGGCTGATCATTTGGCACACCAACCTGTGGACGATTACCAATCATTGAACTTTGATTTTCCGGACGAAGATATCATGGTGGTAACTGACTGTGAAGTACCTGGACCGGATGAAGGACCTGAGGAAGGATCCCAATGGTCTATGCATTTTGATGGAGCCTCCAATGCTTTGGGTAACGGTGTCGGCGCTGTAATCATATCTCCCAAAGGAACTCATACTCCCCTCACCGCCCGATTATGTTTCAGCTGCACCAACAACATGGCAGAATATGAGGCATGTATCATGGGTTTACAAGCTGCAATCGACTTAAGGATAAAATTTCTAAGTGTCTTCGGAGATTCCGCTCTCGTGATCAATCAGATCAAAGGCGAGTGGGATACGAAACACCCGAATCTTATTCCTTACAAGGAGTATGTGTCGACCTTGCTTCCCCACTTTGAAGAGATAACTTTCGAACACTTCCCTAGAGAGGAGAATCAGCTAGCGGACGCCCTAGCTACGATGTCTTCAATGTTCAAAGTTAAATGGGACAATGAGGCTCCCCGAATCATTATCTGGAAGTTGGATGAACCGGCATACTGCTGCGAGCTCGAAGCTGAGAAGGTTATTGAAAAACCCTGGTATCATGAGGTGAAGAGGTACTTGGAAGCTCAGGAATACCCTGAGGGTGCGTCTGTCAATGATAAGAAGTTCATGAGGAGGTTTGCTGCAAAATTCTTCCTCAGCAACGGCATCCTCTACAAACGGAATCATGATTCAACTCTGCTGCGTTGTGTGGATAAGGCTGAAGCGGAGAAAATCATGACAGAACTGCATGAAGGTACATTTGGAACACATTCCAGTGGACACACCATGGCTAAGAAAATCCTTCGGGCAGGATATTTCTGGTCCACAATGGAAGCCGATTGTTACCAACACTCCCGAACTTGTCATAAATGCCAGATCTATGCTGACAAGGTGCATATTCCTCCGGTTCCTCTGAATGTCCTGACGGCACCTTGGCCTTTTGCAATGTGGGGCATCGATATGATCGGTGAGATCCGACCAACGGCATCCAATGGGCATCGCTTCATCTTGGTGGCGATCGATTACTTCACGAAATGGGTTGAGGCAGCTTCCTACGCCACCGTAACCAAGAGCGTCGTGGCACGTTTCATCCGGCATAATCTGATCTGTCGGTACGGCGTCCCGGAAAGAATCATTACGGACAATGGTACCAATCTCAACAACAAAATGATCACTGAACTCTGTGAACAATTCAAGATACAGCACCACAATTCTTCTCCCTACTGGCCGAAGATGAATGGAGCTGTAGAGGCAGCCAATAAATATCAAGAAAATTGTGCAGAAGATGACAGTGACCTATAAAGATTGGCATGAGATGTTACCGTTCGCTCTTCATGGGTACCGTACCTCAGCCAGAACGTCAACCGGGGCAACTCCCTTCTCCTTGGTCTATGGCATGGAGGCAGTCTTGCCAATTGAAGTCCAGATACCCTCTCTCCGGATAATGAAGGAGGCAAACTTGAATGAAGATGATTGGATCCAGACTCGACTTGATCAATTAAATCTGATTGACGAAAAGAGGCTCACTGCTATCTGTCATGGTCAAACGTATCAAAAACGGATGATCATGGCATTTAACAAGAAGGTCAGACCACAAGAGTATCAAGTTGGGGACCTGGTAATCAAACGCATCATCCTTCCTCAAAGTGATCCCCGGGGCAAATGGACCCCTACATACGAAGGGCCATTTGTGGTTAAACGTGTGTTCTCAGGAGGAGCCATGATCCTAACCACCATGGATGGTGACGACCTTCCTCACCCCGCCAATGCAGACATAGTGAAAAAATACTACGCATGAATAAAAGACCCGCTAGGCTGACATGCCTAGGCCAAAATTAGGGCTTCCCGGCGAACCAAAAGGGTTCGGGCAAAAATAAGGGATGAAATGAATAAAAATCTGTACACCCGGCGAGTCGAAAACCTGAAAAGGCGGCTTGGGCAAAAATGGGTATCCCGGTGGACTGAAAACCCGAAAGGGCGGTCCAGGCAAAAGTTAGGGATAAAAGCGTAACACTATGTCTCGTTGGATCACTTCGTATCCGGAATTCGGCATCAACTATCTGGCTCAGATTTCGGCATTGACCAATCAGCTTCATCTTCAAATTAGGCAACAAAGCGATGAGACGTTCGAAGACATAAAGGCGATAGCAGAGTTGGAACCCAGTAGGGATTGTTCACATAGCTGTTTTGTTTTTCAAATTGTAAACTCTATGTTATTTGGCGGCATCCTCTTACTAGGATGTCAGCCTCTTGTACAAAAACGCCTATTCACAGGTAAAGTTTAAATCAATACAAATATACTTTTCAGTTAAAAGTGCCAATTGTTTTCCTTTTTCTGTTTTGTCTTGCGAAGAACGTCCAATGTTCATTTTTGATATATGCATTTGACATTAAAATTGCTGATTCATAAATGTTTACATATGAAACAAGAGATTGATTACAGGTGACATCAGAGACAGGGGCAATGTGAAATTGTTTTAAGCAGTCTGGTTGTTTTGTCTGCCAAGGTACTAAGGTAGATTCAACTGAAGAAAGTGGCCAAATCATCTCAACTCCCCGCAGAATAAGACAAGGTTCAGCAATACTTTCCCCAAGCAGAGTTGGTCCCCCGTCAATCCTGGAAAAGCACAACATTCCCCGGCAGGCCTTAAAGCTCATCCCCAGTAGATTCTGGAAGCTTATCCCCTGCAGAGTGCGAACGTCTCTCCCGAGTTTTATTTAGAGTTATTTCCTCACAAGGACTTATAACTGGGTTATCCTCAGCTAAAAACCACGGAAGATCGCCCTCGGCAAGTTCCTTCAATCCCCAGCGGAGTTTATCATCATTATCCCCAGCGGAATCCATCATTAAAGTCCTCAACCGGCCTCTCATCAAAATTTCGGCCAAGTTTCTCTTCCACAGAGCAACTCCCCGGCCGTTCGTCAAGGATTTATTTTCCTAAGACGAAATTACACTCATAAACATTTCACATTTTCATACATCTTGCTTACCTACATGATAAAGCGCATACAACACTATCTCATGATTGAGCATCATAACACCATGCATATCATACATCATGACATTGCATACCACTTACGTTTTTGCCTTTTCAGGAAAAAGACAATCCCAAAAACACATCTATCAACTACAACATCTCCAGATTCGATTCCTGTATCCAGCCAGGGCATATCTGCTGACCACGTTTCCAGACTCGATTCCTGTATCTAGCCAGGGCACGTCTGAAGAGTCCGAAGATTCGACTCCTGTATCCAGCCAGGGCACATCTATTAACGACTATCTCCAGATTCGACTCCTGTATCCAGCCAGGGCACATCTGTGAGCAACCAATTGTAGATTCGATACCTGTATCTAGCCAGGGCATATCTGCATAAGGAGACTGAAGATCAAACACCTGTAACAAGCCAGGAAAACATCCGTCTTTCTCAAATACACAAGTTCTCTCTAAGGAATCTCTTATGCGATCGACACTTCCAAATGGCATCTATAAGCCCATTCCCGACAAGGTTCTGTCACATCTCCAGATGGCATCTATAAGCCCATCTCCCTATCCACCATCTCTCCAAATGGCATCTATAAGCCCATTTCCGACACCACATTGTTGAGACTCCAGCATGCGAGTGCAAATTTCCGGGCACTCTAGTGTCCAATCTTCTTTTACCCTCGAGTCACGAAAGGCAAACTCGCCAATCTAACTCTTCAGGTCCAAGAAGATTGAACAGGGGCAACTGTTGTACCCCAAAATTTGCCCTCCCATTTCCTCAACATTTTCTCATCACAAGACCTTTGAAGATCAAGATCCAGTTAGGGTTTCCTCTGCTCAAGACTTCTCCTTGCACTGTGGACTCAAATTAGGGTTTGTGTTTGCCCAATGATGTTTTGACCTAAAATGCCTAAGATGACTTTCATGTTTCATGTTGGACTCCCAAGTCTACCCATGCCAAGTTTCAAGCCTTGATTCCAAGTTTTGCCCAGTCAATTGGACAGTTGACCTAGAAATCAGCTGTATTGGGGAAAAAGTCAACTGTGGCCAATTGACAATCAAACCTCATGAAATTTGACCCACATCAACATATTGAACTCATATGGACCATTTGATCAAGTTTGGATCACAATTCCATAAGAAATTTGATCAGATCACCAAAAGGGCAAAATGGTCATTTTTAGGGTTTTGACTGCACAAAGGCAATTTTTGACTGTTTGACCTAGCCAATGGCAAATCAAGCTCACATATGGACTCAAGGACTCAATGAAATGGTCTTGACACATTCATCAAGCTCAAAAGATCCCAAGTACACAAGATTGACAGTTGAATTTCCCAGTCAATTGATCAGTTTTGACTGTATACTGAAAAGTCAAACTTTGACTTTTTGGTCAAAATCAAGAGTCAAGATTCATTTTTCATCAAAACATGCCAAATCATGAAACTTGTTCACCAAGAAATCACAAAATGCAAATTAGGGTTAGAAAATGGAATTTTTCATAACTTAGAATTTTTCTAAGTTATGAAAAACCCTAATTTTTTCCCAACTTTGCCCCATCTTTTCACCAAGATCCATTTGGATTAAAACAAAAGTCAAAACATGAAAGTTGTAGCTTGTTGCATAATCTACAACTTTGATTCACAAAGTTTTCTCATTTGAAGCTTGTATCTCAAGTTACAATTTTTTGAATAAGGGCACTAAACCATTTTTAACTTAGTGAAATTTTAACCTATTTTGACAAGGTTTTCTACCCCACTTCAAGGCCATTTTTCATACCCTTCCACTTGGAATTTTAATTTTCATTTCAAAGATGGATTGTAGTACACATTCCAAGCTTTCCAAAATGTCCAAGAACTTCTCAAACAACCTCATAACTTGAGAGATTCGAATTTCACAAGTTGGCAAAAATTCACTTTTGTTCTTCATCAAAACATGTTCATAATCTTGCAAATTTGAACTCAGCTTGCTTTATGCTTGATTACAGGTCCTTGAACCATTACATACTCAATAATTTAATGCTTATTCAATGTGTTAAAGTGTTGTTCTTTGAGTGCAAGCATTGTATGCAAGATTAATCCTAAACTAGATAAAGTGAACTTTCCATTTTTGAAAAGATTAGCTTTATGTCTAATTGCAAATCAAGAAGGTACAAGCAAAATCCTTTTGGCACAAGATTATGGGCAAATTGCTCTGATCAATAGAGGCTTATGCAGCAGGATTAGAGGCCCCCTACTGACCTAAAACACCAAGTGACCCTTGCTTGCTTCAAATTCAAGTAACATTGCATAAATTGTACCAACTCTCTCTTCAGCATAGAAACACAAGAACAAAGTTATCAAACATCTTCCATAGAACCTAACCAAGCCAAGACACGACCCTTGCACCTCCAAAACACCCTCCATCTCAGAATCATCCTCAAACTGCAAAAACAGAGTTGCCTCTGCAGTTTGAGTGCCAACTCCCATTTCCCTCGAGCATTCTTACCAAAATCAATCCATACACATTCCCTAGCATATATGCAAGCTAACCATGATCTAAAACCTGACCTGTAATCCCTCTAACAGCTTCCACCATTTTCATTTTTTCCTTTTGCAGGTGAAGTTCTATAGCTTGATACAAGAAGTTACAAGACAAAGTAAGCATTGAAAAAGCATCTCTGGACCTCAAGGAAGCTTTTCCAATCATTACCTTGCACTAGAAGTTCCTCATTCTCGAGATAGAAGTTCAGCTGCACAGGTAAAACTTTGAACTCGTATCTCTCTTATCATGCATCTTTAGTCTTAAGTTTGTAAAGAAACAAGGTTCTACTCATAGCCCTGAGCATGTACATATCTTTACATTTCATTTCTTTTGCCTGAGTAGAGAGAATTTGTAGTTTGAAAATGGCAGAAAAATTAGGTTAGGATTTGGGGGAGGAGAAATTCTCCCTTATCTTAGAGAGTTAGGTCAAGTTCCATACATGGTTAGAACCGTCTCTTCATGCTGAACATTTGTTGTGTTATGAGTTTTTGCTGAAAAGCCAGGAATCGAGAGTTGGACATTGAAGAACAGGGGCGCGCGTTTTTTTGAATTTTGTTGCTGGAGGTTGAAGACAGTGTTCTTTGGGCTGGGCCTGTATATCTTTTGTTATTCACACCACTTAATTGCTATTACACCCCCTGAGCCCATTTGCTTTATTTTTATTCTTTTTTGACTTTTTCTTTTTTGGTTGACTTTGTTTATTTTTTCTCATGACATTAAAAAAATAAAAATATTTTTTCCATCATTTTTTGAATATATGGCATATTTATTTGATTTATTTCTTTTGTTTGTATATAAATATTATATATATACTATTATTAGAATAAATAGAAAAATAGTGTAAATACATTTTTTTATTTTTTATTTACCTTCTGAAAATATTCCACATAAAAAATACCCTTTTTATTTATTTTTATTAAATATTAAATATTTTGCACATAATGCATATTTAAGAAATTATATATATATATATATATATATATATATATATATATATATATATATATATATATATATATATATATATATATATATATATATATATATATATATATATATATATATATATATATATATATATATATATATATATATATATATAGATATATGTTTATTAATATATTTAAGCTAAAATATAAAAATACTTGAATTTTTCATTTTTATTAATATTTGATACAAAAATACTTTTTTTCATAATATACTTCATTTTATTTTATTTTTATAAATAATAAATAAATATTTGTATTAAATTAGATAATAATACATTTTCTTTAAAATTAGGGTTTTTGCCCTAAATTCAAAATACTCCAAAAAAAATATAATATAATATTTATTTTCTTTTCTCTTTTACATAAATAATATTTTTTCATACATATACAAAACATTTCTTTTGCATCTTGCATTCTGATTTAATTTTTGTACATTGATTAATTTGCAAATATTCAAAATGATGTAATAATTTAGATTTAAATTCTTGTCAATATCCCCATTTGAACATTTGTACCCCCCTTCCCATATTTGGTTTTGTAATAGCTTAGTAAATTTAATTTTGCACTTTATTTCTTTCTAATGATAACATGTTAGAATTAGGGTTTGTATGCGAAAAAACGATAAAAAATAGTTATGACCTAATCTCAAGATAAACAAGCATGAAAATGGACACACAAATCACACTTGCACCCCCTAGGGTATTCCACTTTGTTGCCTTCAAATAAATGGGCCATATTGTATGTTGAACTTCTTTGGGCAAAGCAAACAATTTGAATGATCATAGTCCCTCGATAAAACTTTTCAAAACAAACAAAACAAATGATCAAGTCCCTTAAAGAAAATTGCCCAAAGACATTTAACGCCGTTACAATTATGGTCTAAACGATGACCCGCGCCTGTCCCTTTCACCTCCTAACACAAGGTTGTCCACCAAATACAATGGTGGAACAAACTTGTTAAAAGGGTTAAAACGTAGCAATAATCTTTTGAGAAATTTAGGAGTAGATAACCTCTTAGTTACTTGAATTAAACTTGCAAAACAAAACACTTGCCTATTTTTCAAACCATAATCCACAACACTTTCAAAACAACTTTCAAAAACAAACGAAAAACTTTTCAAAAGACGTACATCTTTGTATACATCCCCACATGGATCATTACAAAGGTTGCCACCACATTGGCCTCTTTTCAAAACATTTTCAAACCCACACACTCAAACACCATTTAAAACAATTGAAAACAAAAGGCAAGTGATCTAAGCGAGTAACTAAGAGCCCATGGATAACCATGGATAGAAAGGGTGCTAATACCTTCCCTTTCTATAATCTACTCTCCGAACCCAAGAAAACATATCAAAAAGGTTTTTGCTGTGCTTTTTAACCTTTCCTTAGGATAAAATAAAAAGTCGGTGGCGACTCTTGCTCAACCGAAACATTTGCGAATACAAACGCAAACCTCAAGTCAGTTCTCCCACCGTATCACAATGCTCAAGTCCAAAAAATGCATCATTTGAGAGATATAAGCCAATACATTACATGTCATTTCAAAAAACAACAAAAAGACATTTTTTGTCAAGGTAACTTACACCAAGATAAAGTATCCAAAAGCAAAAATGATCAACATAGAGGTTGTATAGAAAATCTTGTTCTTTCCAAAAAGTCCAAGATCACCTTCAAAAGATAAAAAATTGAGTGAGTTATTACCAATTCAAGTTGGGAAATTTTGATAAGATGCATGAACTCTAAACTGAGCAAATTTGTAATTTTGAGCTGATGGGCCAAGTTTTCATATCCAAACGTGTTCATGACATGTTTAAAGACCCATAAGTTCATTCATGCATTATCTTTTATTTTTATTTTATTTATTGTGATTTCTATTCAATTAAACTCAAAATAAATCAAATAAATATAAAATTAATGGACCAAAGCATAAGGCTTTTAATTTCAGTCATGTTGGAGGCCCAAGATCTCATATATAAGCTGTCAAATTTGTGCAAGAGTGATTGGTGCAAGATTGAGTCAAAAATATTAAATTTCCATGCAAATTTCCAAATCAAAGCTTCACCCTTTAATGCAAGATTTTCTTTAATTTTTGTTGACCTAATCTCATGTCCTATATATATCTAAGAAGACCATATGCAAGGGATGCATGGAAGCTGCCTCGAACACTCCTAAAAATTTCTCTCAGAATTCCAAAGATTAGTGTAAAAGAAAACACTATTCTCTGGCCACTCTCAAGTCGTACCAAGCATCAAGCCAACCTCATAAGATCTCCAAGAGTCATTCTCAAACCTTAGGCAATTTCAAAGCATCACAAAGCTCTCTCATTCAGCCTCACCGGAGTTGGTAAAATTATTCAAATTCAAACATTTATTTTATGCTTTGTTGAATCATGTAATGCACACATACATATTCAACACGATGTTTAGAATTTTTTTGAACCATTATTTGTGAAGTATAACACATGTATAGTAAGTTTCCATGGCTAGGGCGTGAAGCTCCACTTCATCGTATATCCATGTACATACCATTTCAGTTTAAATGGAGGCCACCACTAGATTCACAGCCCCCAAATTAGGGGGGTAGGGCCCCTATAACCCTTGTTGTTTTTGATTTTCGCAGGTTTGGAAAATTGTCCAATCGGAGAAGAAAACCGGAAACCACCATCCAGAGTGGTTTGACTGGTGGTTGATTCGCGTGGCAGAATGAGATGATGTGATTGGATCATTCAAAATACTGGGGCCCCAATCATGCGTGCGTGTTTGATTATCTGATTTCCGGAAATTTTTTACATTATATATTTATGAATTGACATAGGTTAATGGATGTATCACCACCCCAGTGGTTAAAACGCTTGCGCTAAGTCATTCCTCTCTCAGGTCACGGGTTCGACCCCCCGTTTTTCTAAATTATTTTATGTTTTCATTATTTTTGCCGGGTTGTTACAAAACGTGTTGGAGGCGTATCCTAGACACAAACAACAGCTTGGCCTGGTGGTATAGGTGCTACATGAAGGCCTTGAGGGTGTGGGTTCAACACCCACCCCTACTGGTTTATTTTTATCTCAATTCTCCATTCTTCTAACCCTTTCACTCATTCTTTTTTTTTCATTTTTTTTACAAACCTTTTTTCAAAACCTTTTTCAAACAAACCCTAATTTTTATTTTAGGTTTTAATTTTTGGTTTTAATTTTAGGTTTTCTTAATTTAATCAATTTTAGGTGTTAATAATTAACCTTAATTTAGTTTTAGGTTTTCATTAATAAACCTTAATTTAATTTTTCTTTATTAACTTAAAGTCGACCTAGAATTTAGGTTTGTTGCTTAATTAATCAATTATTTTTAATCAACTAATTATTTTCTTCTAAACTAAAATAAATTAGGTTTTCATTAGATTAATCATCAAATGATCACAAAATGATTTTAACTTTCTCTTGTTTTTCAATTCTCGTGCACCTTTAATATTTTCCCATTTAGTATTTTTCCTGATTATGTAACTGCTAAAGGGTTGTAATAGTTTTAATAAGGGTTTTATTTGCTTTCTATCTCCACCAATTTTTGTGGTTTATACACCCATCCCCGAAGCTTTGTAATAGCGTAGGACCTTTATTTTCTGCTTTTACTGCTTTGCTTATAACTGTCTAGTTTAATAGGATTGTATGGCAAGGCATACAAATAACCATTAGATCACCCTAAACACAAGATAAATAACTGAATTGAATTATTTTTTCACACACTCACCTCTAGGGTAACCCTACTTGTTGCCTTTGAATAAAAACCGTCATGTCCCTAGAACGTGGGGACGCTTTAGCAAAGTCCCTTCGATTAAAAATATCGTAGTCCCTCGATGACCCTTCGATGCTACCTTCATTAGACGATATTAGTCCCTTATGATAAAATTGCTAAAGCGCCCTACGAGTTGCCTTTATGATTGTACGATGACCCACGTCTATCCCTTCACATCCAATGATAGGGCTTCCTACTAACTAATGGTAGGTTAGAACTATCTAAGGAGGAGGAAAATAACGTGAAAGACTTTTGAGTAAGGGTAGAACACTGTTAATCGCTTGCTCACACAAAACATATTTTTCACACAAACACTTATCTCTGTAATATTTAAAAAAAAACACTTTTCATAACCTACCCCCTAACTCAAAAATCTCAAAGGCCTTTCCTGTTCTTTTCAACCTTTCCTTATTAGATAAAAGAAAAGTCGGTGGAGACTCTTGCTATCTGCAACATTTCCGATAAAATGAAAAACCAAGTCAGTTCTCCCACCGTGTTACAGATCTGGTGACTCTGTTAGGGATTAGTAAAAGTGGGGTTACCTTAGAGTTAGATCATGTGATTGGTGGAAATAGAACTAACTTTTTTAAAGCTGGTTCGCGAAATGTCGCGGTAAGCAAGAGTCGCCACCGTCTTTTATTTTCTCCAACAAGGAAAGGACAAAAGCACAACAAAATTCCTTTTCGAGATGTTTCTCGGTTCAGGAGGTAGATTATAGAAAGGGAAGGTGTTAGCACCCTTTCTATCCGTGGTTATCCACGGGCTCTTAGGTACTTGCTCACTATGTTTTCAAAAAATGTTTGCTTTTCAAGTGTTTGTGGGTTATGAAAAAGTTTAGTTTGAAAAACTTCTAGGTAACTTTTGTATCAGTCCTCAAGAGTGTATGAAGTGTTTGTTTGAAAACTTTTTGAAAGTGTAGGTGCGAAAAGTTGTTTTTGTTTTTTGAAAGAGCAAGTACCCAGGAGAAATCTACCTACTCTAAGGAATTAAGCTGTGTAAGAGTCCTTTAGACAGTACTATCCCACTATTGAGAAGTAGGTAGCACCGTCGTTGGAGTTATTCGGGTCAATTCGATTATCGGGACATGTGTGGTCACCAAAGCAATAGTAGGACGCCTTAGCGGTAACCCTAATGTCCTAGATCCTTTTTTATCCGAGGCAACCGTTTCGAGGCAACTGGATCTTTAGACAGGAGGGCGACCTCTAAAACACCCTATACTTGATGACCACCTCGAGGCAACCAAGTGAGGCGTACCCTAGGAGTGGCATGTGCATGTGTGTTAGGTTTCATGTTAATTGTCTTTGCACATATATCATTGTGAGCTACGGATTGATTTTATTTTTCATACAAGTCTTGCATGCATAATTAGCAGTTAATAATTATGCGGAATATAAAATGCGGAAAGTGAATCTACGCTATTACAAGGCGTCGGGTTTTACATCGCCAAAAACATAACCCTTTGGAAAATAAATGCGAGAAAGTAAAGAAAGCGATAAAAGCCTAATTATCTATTACATTCTCGGAGCAGATACATAAACATAATCAAAATAATGAATTAAAAATAAATATGCGCGCGAAAGAATTGAATCGGGACGTCCTTAGGGTTTTGACCCTTTTTGAGAAAAGAAAGAAGTTTGTCCTTTTTTGCATTTAATTAAATATTAAACCTAAAACTAATTAATTAAATAATTAAAAGAAAAAAAAAGTATTTTTGTGTTTTTTAATGTCTTAATGAAAATAAAAATAAAAAGAAATTAAAAGTCAAGAGAACCCTAATTCTAAATTTATTTTATATTTGTGAAAAAAAGATTAAAAGTTAACCTAATTAATAAAAATACTAAATTAATTAATTTACATTTATTTACAAAATAATAATTAAAGGTGAAAATAATAAATAATAAAAATAAATAATATTTACATTTTAATGGTCTGAATTTATTATAAAAATTAATTAAGTTAATAATAATAATATTAATAATAAAAATAATTAGTTAAAAGAAAATAAAAAGAAAAGCAATTAACCAGGGGGGGTGTTGACCCAATAATGGAGTTATGTTAGCAATTCCAGCCCATTAAGCTTCCAGGCCTGTTTGACCTCAGGGATTGTCTGCACGTTGCTTTGACTGGGAGTATGGTGTTCTCCACTTTTTGACCATTGGATTGGTGATAGTGGCCACATGGCAGGCTGATGCTTGGAGTCCATGGTGGAATGTTTTGGATAGCCTGCACACAATCACGTTAAACAAAATAATATGGAATTTTGGGTGGACCTGGGAATCGAACCCAGGTCCCAATGACTCTTGGACAACGCATTCACCACTGAGCCATTACGCTGCATTTGTTAGTATAATACAAAATAATAATTATATTAGAAAATCAAACAGTATGCTTCATCAAAAGAAAACGCGTGTTTATTTCAAATGCTCCAATCACGTACTAACAGCTCATCATCTTCCTCGTTTACCTGTGAAAAAGACAAAGAGATAGTGGGGGTTTTTAACCCCCACAAAACATGCGGAGGAATAATAGCGATTAGCTCCACAAGCAATATAAATATGGCGCGATGGTGGGGTTAAATTCGTCTGGCTGCAACGATTACAACCATAGGCATTAGAAGTCTCAATTTTACTGGATATGGAAAACCCCAATTTTGAGATTCAAGAACCCTAGAATTCGTTAATGGTATTTCTTGATTCTGGACACCATAATGCAATTCACCTGTACCATTAGCTTCAGAGAGGTTCTAGCAATGCAAAGCACACACAAAACCTCGTTAATGATGTATGAATAATGAATTACGATTGTGAAAAAAGTACCAAACCGTGTGACTGTAAACAGTGATTTCTTGAGGTTAAACGCTTGGTTTTGGTTCCTACACCTTCCTGGGGACCTCAGCAATGTATTAGAAGCAATAGAAAGCTCTGAATCGTGCTGGAAGTGAGAAAACAGTTTTGAGTTTTCTTTGATTTTTTTCAATATGCTTATGGCTTTGTGCAGCAATTTTTCACGTGTTTTTCATTAGGGTTAGGTTGTGTGCATATAATGGAATGAAGCTAGGTCAAAGTTTGGGCCTTAATCCATGTGTATGGGAGAATTAGGTTTACACTTTCCACCATTGACAAACTTTCCATATTTGAAGCAAATCTAAGATTTCATGCACAAAATAGCCCTAGCACGAATTTGTTAGCTGGCACATGATGTATGAAAGCTGTTTCAAATCATAAGATACTATTCCATTGATTTTTAGATTTTATTTGAATTATTATAGATTTAAAATGAATTAAATCAATAAAAATTAAATAAAATAGAAAAATAAATGTTTGATCTTGAAATTAATCATGGGACACGTGTGTGGCATGACAAGGCTGAATCAAGTGGAAGAAAGTGGGCCCTATTGTTAAAAATTGAAGTTTTAAGGATAGTTGACTTTTGCAAATTCATGAAAATTTCCCATCTTCTCCAATGCATATCTTGCTCCATTTTGATCATATGGACATGTTCTTGGACATTTTGGAAAGGTATAGAAGTCCTCTAACCAATGCCTTTGGTCCCATGTCATTTGGATTTACCAATCTCAAGTTATGGTCTTTGACTTAAAGTGCATTTTTGTTGACTCTTGAAATTGACCTATAATGTAGAAATTGATAACTTTTTATGAGAGCATTTCTTGGACTTGGAATGTGAAGATGAGTTGTAGGAAATGTCATCCCCTTCAAAATGAGCATCGGATAGGATTTTTCTGATGAACCATGAAAATGTTATGCCCTGGTCAAGTTACAGTTGACTTTTCAGCTGTCCAAAAATAGTAACTTTTGCACCTTGATGAATTTTTGAGCCATTCTTGTGGAATCATGATCAAGGCTTGATCAAATGATGATTGTGAGCTCAAAATAAGATGTTGACGAAAAATTCTGACTTTTGACTGCCAAATGACCATTTTACCCCTGTAGTTGACTGTAGTTCAAATAGGGCTTTTGACTATGGAATTTGGCACTGTGAACCTTGAAACTTGACATGTAGATGCTTGGCAATGTGTATAGGCCTATGAGACTTGATTGAGCCATTGAAAACCCTAAATTCATTGAAGGAACCAAAACCCTAATTTTGACTGGCTTAGGAGGCATTTGGACTGTGCAACCCTTGAGGAAACTTGAACCATTTGGAGATGATTCTTGATAAACCTTGAAGAATATGGGAGGGCAAATTTTGGGGTACAACAGTTGCCCCTGTTCAATCTTCTTAAACCTGAGGATGTAGATTGGCTTGCGTGCCTTTCGTGATCCGAAGGTAGAAGATGATTGAACACTAGAGTGCCCAGAAATTTGCACTCGCATAGTAGAATATCAGCAGTGTGATGTCGGGAATGGGCTTACAGATTCCATTTAGAGAGATGATGGATAGGAGGATGGGCTTATAGATGCCATCTGAAGATGTGACAAAATCTTTTCGGGAATGGGCTTATATATGCTATTTGGAAGTGTAATGGATAGTTGTGGAGATGGGCTTAAAGATGCCATCCGGGGGTGTCGATCGCGTAAGAGATTCCTTAGAGAGAACTTGCGTACCTGAGAAAGAAAGATAATTTCCTGGCCTGTTACAGGGGTTGATCTTCAAACTCTTCATGCTGATATGCCCTGGCTAGATACAGGTATCGAATCTACAATCAATCGCTCACAGATATGCCCTGGCTAGATACAGGTATCGAATCTGGAACTTCAAACTCTTCATGAAGATATGCCCTGGCTAGATACAGGTATCGAATCTACAATCAATTGCTTACAGATACGCCCTGGCTAGATACATGTATCGAATCTGGAACTTCAAACTCTTCATGCAGATATGCCCTGGCTAGATACATGTATCGAATCTACAATCAATCGCTCACAGATATGCCCTGGCTAGATACAGGTATCGAATCTGGAACTTCAAACTCTTAATGCAGATATGCCCTGGCTAGATACAGGTATCAAATCCACAATCAATCGCTCACAGATGTGCCCTGGCTAGATACAGGTATCGAATCTGGAACTTCAAACTCTTCATGCAGTTATGCCCTGGCTAGATACAGGTATCGAATCTACAATCAATCGCTCACAGATATGCCCTGGCTAGATACAGGTATCGAATATGGAACTTCCAACTCTTCATGCAGATATGCCCTGGCTAGATACAGGTATCGAATCTACAATCAATTGCTCACAGATATGCCCTGGCTAGATATAGGTATCGAATTTGGAACTTCCAACTCTTCATGCAGATATGCCCTGGCTAGATACAGGTATCAAATCCATAATCAATCGCTCACAGATATGCCCTGGCTAGATACAGGTATCGAATCTGGAACTTCAAACTCTTCATGCAGATATTCCCTGGCTAGATACAGGTATCGAATCCACAATCAATCGCTCACAGATATGCCCTGGCTAGATACATGTATTGAATCTGGAACTGCGAAAGTTGATGGTAATATCTTTTGATTGACCTTTTTCCTGAAAAGGAAAAACATTAGTTGTATGCAATGTCATGATGTATGAAACGCATGATGTCATGATGTTCTCAAAACAAGATCGCGTCGTATGCACTTTATCATGTATGTAAATAGGAGGTATGAGATGTGATATGTTTATGAATGTATTTTCGTCTAGGAAAATAAATCCTTGACAAATGTCGGGAGTTTGTTAAATGCTGGGCTGATGTTTGAAGAATAGAGTTCTTCGTTTCCGCTGGGGATGGTGATTGCAAGAATAAACCGGTAGAAGAAAATGACTCCGTTGGGGAATAAACTTGATAAAGAAACTACTCTGCGGGGAATTACTCAGTGGGAAGAGATACTTCGCTGAGAATTTGATGATAACTCCGCTGGGGATTCCGTTGATAAGTTCCGTTGGGGAATTTGATGAACTCTGCTGGGGATAGGAAGAACTTCGCCGAGGACGATCTTTCCGTTGCAATTTGCTAAGGATAACCCAGTTATAGGCTCTGGTGGGGGATAACCTCTGAACATGGTCGGGGAGAGATATGTGTACTCTGCAGGGGACCAACTTCCGGAATCTACTGGGGATAATATTCCAGAATCTACTAGGGATAAGCTTCCAGAATCTACTGGGGATAAGCTTCCAGAATCTATTGGGGAGGATGATTCAACTTTCCTGGGGAAACTCTTGCACTGCACTGGGGAAGTGGCTCCACTGGGGTGTCTGTATTCCGCCGGGGAACAATCTCATATTCTGTCGAGGAATATTAAGACTGCCGGGGATGCTTGTTTAGGAATATCTGCATACTCTACTGGAGAATGTTGAGATTTTCTGGGGATACCCAACTTCCTTAAGGCTGACAGTAGACTAACTCTGCTTGGGGAGAGTGTTGCCGACTTGCTAGGGATATTGTGCCTTTTCAGGGCTGATGGGAGACCAAATCTGCTCGGGGGAGAGTATTGCTGAACCTTGTCTTACTCTACAGGGAGTGAAGGTATCCTGGTTACTTTCTTCAGCCGAACCTACCTTGGTACCTTGGTGGACGAAGCAACTAGATCGCTTAGACAATTCTTATTGCCCATGTTTCTGATGTCACCTGTAATTAGTCCTTTGTCTCGCATGCAAATATTTATGAGTTAGCAATTAATGTCAAATGCATATATCAAAAATGAACATTGGACGTTCTTTGCAAAACAAAACAGATAAAGGAAAAACAATTGGCAATTTGTCTGAAAAATTGAACTTGTATTGATTTTGAAATTTGCCTGTAAATAAGCGTTTTATGTACAGGAGGCTGATGTCCTAGTAAGAGAACACCGCCGAACAAGAGAGTTTATACAATTTTGTGAAAAAGGAAAACAAAACAGCTATGTGAAAAATCCCACTGGGTTCCAACTCTGCTATCGCCTTTATGTCTTCAAGCGTCTCATCACTTTTTTGCTTAGTTGAAGATGAAGCTGATTGATCGATGCCGTCTGAACCTGATAGTTGATGCCGAAGTCTGGATGCAAGGTGATCCAATGAGACATAGTATTACGCTTTAATCCCTAACTTTTGCCTGGACCGCCCCTTCGGGTTTTCAGTCCATCGGGATACCCATTTTTGCCCAAGCCGCCTTTTCAGGTTTTCGACTTGCCGGGTGTACAATTTTTTTTTCATTTCATCCCTTATTTTTGCCCGAACCCTTTTGGTTCGCCGAGAAGCCCTTATTTTTGCCTAGGTGTGTCAACCTAGCGGGTCTTTAATTCATGCGGTATTTTTTTACTATGTCTGCATTGGCGGGGTGAGGAAGGTCGTCACCATCCATGGTAGTTAGAATCATCGCTCCTCCTGAGAAGATATTCTTCACCACAAATGGTCCTTCGTACGTAGGGGTCCATTTTCCCCTGGGATCACCTTGAGGTAGGATGATGCGCTTGATTACCAGGTCCCCGACTTGATACTCTTGTCGTCTGACTTTCTTGTTAAAAGCCTTGATCATCCGTTTTTGGTACGTTTGGCCATGACAAATAGCAGTGAGTCTTTTTTCGTCGATTAAGTTTAATTGATCAAGCCGAGTCTGGATCCAGTCATCTTCGCTCAAACCTGCATCCTTCATTATCCGGAGAGAGGGTATCTGGACTTCAATAGGCAAGACTGCCTCCATGCCATAGACCAAGGAGAAGGGTGTTGCCCCTGTTGATGTCCGTGTTGAGGTACGATACCCATGAAGAGCAAACGGTAACATTTCGTGCCAGTCTTTGTAGGTCACTATCATCTTCTGCACAATCTTCTTGATGTTTTTATTAGCTGCTTCTACAGCCCCATTCATCTTCGGCCGGTAGGGAGAAGAGTTGTGGTGCTGTATCTTGAATTGCTCACAGAGCTCAGTGATCATCTTGTTGTTAAGATTGGTACCATTATCTGTAATGATCCTCTCAGGTACACCGTATCAACAGATCAGGTTGTGCCGAATGAACCGTTCCACGATATTCTTAGTTACGGTAGCAAAGGAAGCTGCTTCAACCCACTTCGTAAAGTAATCAATCGCTACCAGAATGAAGCGGTGCCAGTTGGATGCCGTAGGTCTGATCTCGCCGATCATATCAATGCCCCACATTGCAAAAGGCCAAGGTGCTGTCAGGACATTCAGAGGAACTGGAGGAACGTGCACCCTATCAGCATAGATTTGGCATTTGTGACATGTCCGAGAATGTTGGTAACAATCAGCTTCCATTGTGGACCAGAAATATCCTGCCCGAAGGATTTTCTTTGCCATGGTATGTCCACTGGAATGTGTTCCGAAGGTACCTTCATGCAGCTCTGCCATGATCCTTTCTGCTTCAGTCTTATCCACACAACGCAGTAAAGGTCGAATCATGGTTTCGCTTGTAGAGAATGTCATTGCTGAGGAAGAACTTTGCCGCGAACCTTCTAAGAAACTTTTTGTCATTGACAGATACACCTTTAGGGTATTCTTGAGCTTCAAGGTACCTCTTCGCTTCATGATACCAAGGTTTTTCTGTTACCACTTCAACCTCAAGATCACAGCAATGTGCAGGTTCATCCAATTTCCAGATAATGATCCGGGGAGCCTCGTTGTCCCATTTTACTTTGAACATGGAAGACATCGTAGCTAGCGCGTCCGCCAACTGATTCTCCTCTCTTGGGAAGTGTTCAAAAGTTATCTCTTCGAAATGGGGGATCAATGTCAGCACATACTCCTTGTAAGGAATAAGGTTTGGGTGTTTCGTATCCCACTCGCCTTTGATCTGACTGATCACGAGAGCGGAATCTCCGAAGACACTCAGAAACTTGATCCTTAGGTCAATTGCAGCTCGAAGACCCATGATGCAGGCTTCATACTCCGCCATGTTGTTGGTGCAGTTAAAACATAGCCGGGCAGTAAGTGGAGTATGAGTACCTTTTGGAGATATGATCACAGCGCCGATACCATTACCCAAAGCGTTTGAGGCTCCGTCAAAGTGCATAGACCATCGGGATCCTTTCTCAGGTCCTTCATCCGGTCCAGGTACTTCACAATCAGTCACTACCTTGATATTCTCGTCTGGAAATTCAAAGTTCATAGATTGGTAGTCATCCACTGCCTGATGTGCCAAATGGTCTGCCAACACACTTCCCTTGATTGCTTTCTGAGTTGTGTACTGGATGTCGTATTCGGTCAAGATCATTTGCCATCTTGCTATTCTTCTGGACAAGGCAGGCTTTTCGAAGATGTACTTTATTGGATCCATTTTTGAAATCAACAGAGTGGTGTGAGTCAACATATACTGTCTCAGCCGGCGAGCAGCCCATACCAAAGCGCAGCAAGTTTTCTCGAGCAGTGAGTATCGGGTCTCACAGTCGGTAAACTTTTTGCTAAGGTAATAAATAGCGTGTTCTTTTCGGCCAGACTCGTCATGCTGCCCCAGCACACACCCCATTGAGCTGTCAAGTACTGTCAAGTATAAGATTAGAGGTCTCCCTTCAACTAGTGGCATAAGAATGGGTGGCTCTTGGAGATACTCTTTGATTTTTTCGAAAGCGGCCTGACATTCATCGTTCCAACGTACCACTTGATCTTTCTTCAGTAGCTTGCAGATTGGCTCACAAGTAGCAGTTAGGTGCGAGATGGATCGGGAAATGTAGTTCAATCGTCCTAGAAAGCCTCTGACTTCTTTCTCTGTCTTGGGAACTGGCATCTCTTGTATGGCTTTCACTTTGGCAGGGTCCACTTGAATACCTTTGTCGCTCACGAAGAAGCCTAGCAATTTTCCGGATCTCACCCTGAAGGTGCACTTGTTCGGGTTCAACCTCAGCTTGTACAACTTCATACGGTCAAACAGCTTCTGTAGATGGTCAAGGTGTTCCTCCTCAGTTTGGGACCTTGCAATCATATCATCGACGTATACTTCAATCTCATGATGGATCATGTCATGAAACAAAGCAACCATGGCACGTTGGTAGGTTGCCCCAACATTTTTCAACCAAAAAGGCATGACCTTGTAGCAAAAGGTGCCCCACTGAGTAACAAAAGTGGTCTTCTCCATGTCTTCAGGAGCCATCTTGATTTGATTATAACCGGAGAACCCGTCCATGAAGGAGAATACCTTATGCTGAGCAGTATTGTCAACCAGAACGTCGATGTGAGGCAGAGGGAAGTAATCCTTAGGGCTCGCCCTGTTCAAATCCCTGTAATCAACACACATTCTGACCTTACCATCTTTCTTCGATACTGGAACCACATTGGCAAGCCACTGAGGGTAAAATGTTACTGCTAGAAACCCGGCATCAAATTGTTTCATAACCTCAGCCTTGATTTTCTCGGACATCTCTGGACGCATACGGCGGACCTTCTGTTTTACCGGAGGACAGTCTTCCTTGGTAGGCAAGTGATGAACCACAATGTCAGTATCCAACCCAGGCATGTCTTTGTAAGACCAGGCAAAGATTTCTACGTAGTCATGTAGCATCTGAATCAACCGTTGTTTCACACTAAGCTCTAGATTGGCACCAATCTTGACTTCCTTTCTGTCTGTCTCAGTACCCAGATTTACCGTTTCCACTGGCTCTTCATGTGGCTGAATGACCCTCTCTTCCTGGAGTAACAGTCTTGCAAGCTCACCAGGCACTTCACAATCATCTTCACCTTCATCTTCGGCTAAGTTGATCGAATTTTCGAAGTCATAACTGGCAGTAGCAGAGTCGTTACCAGTGAGATCCAAAGTGGATTGGAACCTGTATAGGTGAGTGTGTGTAAATATAGCTGTTTTGCAATATATAATAAAGAAAGACAAGGAGCACAAGATTTGAAATGCAAAAACGTCCAACGCTTTTATTAATGATATATGAAAATGACACACAAAAGCCCTCACAAATGAAACCACGGTGCCCCGGGTAAGACACCGGGCCATAAAGTTCCACAAATTATTGTTTGTTACAAATTCGAAACAAAGGAGTTCATTACTGAGTGACAAAAGTAATAGGTGTGAAGTCTTTGGCAGTCCAGTTGCTTGGTCCACCGTTGGTCGTTGGGTAGATCCAGCTGTCGAATTCAGATTCCCCCACGTCGTCTTCAATAGCATTCACTCTCGGGTTGGTGATGAACACATGAGGTCTTCCAATCCTTACTTTACGAACAACCCTCTGAGCCTCTGCAGTGAAACCCAAACCAAACTTGTCAGTCTTCGGAGTAAAATCAGGAAGTCGGCCCCAGTTTGCACACTCACCTTTCTCAACCACAGCCCGGGCATCCTTCAAGGAAGCCATCTTCAAAGGAGAATCATCAATCACAGTCTCTGCTGCTGCCAACGTCTGAGGGACCTCTTCAAAGTGTTGAAAGGGGGTCTCAATGAATTCCCCATCCATCTCTATGTACCAGAACGAGTTAAGGTGGCTGACCATGTACTCTTCCTCCCCCTGAACTGTCACAATCTTCCCTCTGACCGGGTATTTCAGCTTCTGATGTAGTGTGGAGGTCACAGCTCCAGCCTTGTGAATCCAAGGACGACCCAACAAACAAGAATAGGATGGTCGGATGTCCATCACATAGAAAGTAGAATCAAAGACCTGCGAACCAACCCTGATTGGAATGTCAACCTCACCATGTACCATCCTCTTAGACCCGTCAAAGGCCCGGATAACAATGTTACTTGGCTTGAGCTCTAAACCCTCACAATCCAGTCTGTCTAGAGCTTTCTTGGGTAATACGTTCAACGAGGAACCAGTGTCAACCAGCACGTGGGCAAGAGTAGTGCCCCTGCATTCAATGGAGACATGCAGGGCGTCGTTATGGTTCTTCCCCTTAGCAGTCAGATCGGCATCAGAGAAACCCAAACCATTATCAGTAGTTAAGTTGGATACACACTCGGTGAATTGATCAGCAGATGTCTCTTGTGGCACGTGGGCCGTCTTTAGGAAGGTAATCAAGGCCTTGGCATGGGCCTCTGAACACAACAACAATGATAGCATAGAAATTTTAGATGGGGTGTGCCCCAGCTGCTCAACTACATTGAAATCACTCTTCTTGATAATTTTAAGAATCTCTTCCATCTCTTGCTTGGAAGATTCAACAGCGGTTGTTTTTGGTACCTCCGTCTGGGCAGACACATCAGTAGCAATCCCTTTGCCTCGAGCGTCAGATGACTCGACAGCAGGGGTAGAAATAGGAACTTGATCAGGAGTGGAAGCAGGCACACTTGCAGATGTGATGACAATAGGTCTCTGGATGGTTGGTGGCGCAATATCTGGTGAGAACAGTCTACCACTACGAGTGACTTTGGCAGGCCCGGTGATGTTGCTAATGCCAGTACTAGTATCAAACTCTTGTTTAACTCCAAGCACATAAACATCTGCCCCGTAGTGCCAAGGGACAGCTTTGTCAGATGTATAGGGGAGGGCCCCCGGAACAGTGATGATGATAGGAGCAATCTTCTGAGCAGACATGATTTTGACTCGCTTCCTTGAGGGAGCCTTAGGTGGGTTGTTGAAAATAGTAACAATGGATACTTCTTCAGTAGGGATATCAGGAACAACAATCTTCTCGAACAAGATCTCTTTGTTATCCATCAGGTTTTGGATGCCTGACTTCAGCAAAGAACAACCAGCAGGTGAAACAGAACATATAAGGCAACCTTTACTACATCCCGGAAATAAACCGGCTAGCCACAGGTTCCTTTTGACACTCAATAGCGGAGTAACAATATCATCCACAGAGGCTACATACATGTCTTCTTCCACAACGTTCACTCCATGCTGGGGCATGGGAGCAGTCACAACATTGGGCCTTTCGGGCGCCTCGAACTGTATTTCTTTAGCATCAATAAGGTCCTGAACCTTATTCCTCAGAGCCCAACAATCATCCGTAGTATGCCCCGGGCTATCAGAGTGATAAGCGCAGCGGGCGTTGGGGTTGTACTTTGGAGAGGTTGTGTTCACAACCTTTGGAGCTTCTTTGACAGTTACCAGATTGGTTGACAGTAGTTGCAGCAATATCTGTGACAAAGTCATACTGAGCCGAGTGTACTGCCTTTTGGGTCTCTCACCCCTTGGTTGGTTATATTGCTGAGGAGCAACAACAGGCTTTGAAATTACCACCGTGTTGACAGCTTGGCGGCGTTCCGATTTATTTTGTCTTCTTAAACCATAAACAACACTAGATTCCTTCTTGAAGGGCTTCTTTTCAGAGCTCGAGGAGGCCCCCTTCTGTATCTTCCCAGACTTGATACCAGCTTCTATCCTCTCACCAGTCAAGATCAGATCTGTAAACCCAGCAGAAGAATTCCCAATCAGATGGTTGAAGAACGAACTAGACAGGGTCCCCAAGAACATATCAACGAGCTCACGGTCAGTTAAGGGTGGCTGCACCCTTCCAGCCAAGTCTCTCCACTTTTGTGCATACTCCTTAAATCCTTCACCCGTCCCTAGTGACATACCCTGGAGTTGGGTACGCATAGGAGCGAGGTCGGAATTGTACTGATACTGCTTATAAAATGCAGTAGCCAAGTCCTCCCAGTTTCGAATACTGGTTCCATCCAGCTGATAGAACCATTCGAGTTGAGTCCCTGAAAGACTATCCTGGAAGAAATGGATCCATAAGTTCTTGTCTGCAGTATAAGGTTGGATCTTTCTGACATACGATCGGAGATGCAACTTAGGACAGGAAGCTTCGTCATACTTTGCAAAGGCAGGCGCCTTGAACTTGTGTGGGATCACTACCCCAGAAGATAAACCTAGATCTCCAAAATCCAACCCAGGCACGTGTTGAATCTCCATAGCACTTAGCCGGTCCTCCAACTGTTTGTACCTATCCTCGGCAGGAGGGTACTGTTCATCATTATAATCTGTCTCGTTGTCGGAGACCACGGGACTAGGGACCCTTCCCCCTTGGGGACTATCCTTCCCTACAGAGGAAGTAGCCATATCAGCCTCATTCTGCAGTGTATTCCCATATCTGCGTCCGGTATTGAACATCACAGTCCTCTTCTTCTTCTTTTTCAAAACAGAGTCTTCAATTCCTGTTGTCCCTGGGCTAAGCTCATGACCAACTCTTGAAATTGGACGTTCTGGGCCTGGAGGGCCTTGATAGCTTGTTCAGTAGTAGGCTCGGAAGACATGATGATTGCTGAAATAAACAGCGAAGAAGATTAAGCAACCTGTAGGAAAAGGGTACCTGTTATGCATATGATGCAATGAGATGCGTATGATTTATGTTTTCAAAGACAATCGGGATTCAACTTTGTAGACAAAAAAGAAACACACTTTATTAGATTCAACTTTGGAATTGTTCAACAAATTGCCCTTAGGCGTTACAAAAATGGAAAATACTGAAAAGGAAATAAAAGTTGTAAAAGAAACATCCAAGGTTCATCACTGCTCCCATGGCCTTCTCTTCTCAGTACGGATATAGTCATTCAGGATTCGTTCATTCTCCAATTGCTTAGTCAGCTTCTGGATTTTCCGTTCCTGTTCATTGAACCTTTCCCGATAAGAATCCCGTTCTTCCTGTAGTTGCGCCCAAGACCTCTTTAGTGTATCAACATCAGTGGGTATCTGAGGAGGGAGTACAGTTGGAGGAACCCCGTCTCTGTTAGGAAATTCAAGGATAATAGGTCTAACAGCTTCGTATGGCATACCTAACTTCTGAGCACGGATGCAGACCCATCTGTAGTAGGGTTCCATAGGCAGAGAGGTCTTTGGTCCCAACTCATGTGGGTCAGCTTTGTGAATTCTGTCCCAAGCCTTGATGAATCTACGGCGCATCTCGTCACTATCTACCTGAAACTCAAAGCTGATGTGAGGTACCAACATCTCGTGAGGACCTGCTCTTCTGGCTCTTCCAAATTGACGAAGAGCTAAACATGGATTATAAGAGACTCTTCCCTGGGTACCAATCAATGGAACATTAGGATATTCTCCGCAACGATCAATAACAGCCACTTCATCTAAACCTCTGAGAGTCCAAATGATGTCATTATCAGTGAGAGACATTATCCTATGAGCCCAGCCCCTTCCTTCTTTGTTCTTCAGCACGAACTTAGGGAGGTGCGAAATAAACCACCTCACTAACAAAGGAGCACAACACCATAGAGTTCCCCGTCTTCGGGCAATACGAGCGTAGAGTTGTTGCATGATATCACCCAAGAGAGTGGGCACAGGGTTTCGAGACATGAAGATCCTTATGGCGTTGACATTGACAAAATTATCAGGATTTGGAAACAGAACCAGACCATAGATTAAGAGAGCCAGAATGTCTTCGTACGCCCTGAAGTCTAAGTCATTCCAGAAACTGTTAGCTTTACCAATCAGAAACTTAGCCAAAAAGCCCTTAACTCTGCTTCTAGTCACCCAGTTATCCATTACATCTTTGGTGGTCAAGGGAAGGGCCGCAGCAATTTCCTTAAGCCTAAGAGTTTTTTCCCAACCAATGAATGGAGTTTGCTCCAAAACAGGGATACCAAGCAAATCAGAGAATTCTTCCAGGGTAGGGACCAGCTGGAAGTCTTGAAAGGTGAAGCAATGGTATAGAGAATCATAAAACTGAGTCAGGACACTTATCAGCTGTTGGTCCCACTTTGAAGTGACTAAACCGAGAAGAGAACCATGCCTCTGGATGAAGGAAGTAGTGTTTGGAATTCTGTCAACCAATTCTTTAAGCAAATCAGGTGGGTGAACAAAGTTGAGCCAGATAGTATTCCTTCGCATAGGCATCATAATATCCTACAAAACAGAGCAAAGATAAAACCCTCTTGTCTTTGAAATGGGTCAGTCCTTATGCAGGATGCATGTAATGTTATGATGGTATGATGTTATGATAAAGCACACCACAAGTATTCACAAAGGCAAGCATGATAAGGCACACAAGTCACACAAGACAACCCTTAGAGTTTAGGCCAGCATGAAGTTTAGGTACTACCCTCTTTCAGTTTCGTTGGTTAAGACCTGTCCTAGAAAATAGTAACTGGGTTCTAGAGGATCTCAATATTACTGACTACCCTCAATCGGTCATAACTCTAGCATTGCAATCTTTTCTTGCGGCCATAACCATCGCGAGAGTTTAGCCTCAATGAGTGTAGCATACTGCTACTGTTCTATGGCCAACTTGGGTCAATTTAGGGTTCTAAGGTCGGTTGGTGCTTAATGACTCCTTAGAAGACCCATATTCTCCTTGTTGCAACACAAGGGATATCGGTACAGACCAAGGTGTCACACCAACGTAGCCACTGCTTCACCCGTGTCGGTCTACGCCGGACAGGTCCCTCACAGCTTATGCTACCTAAAGGGTATTCCCCAGATCCGGGTTAGGATCTATGAAACTCCGATGCAAAGCCCACAAATATAAAAGCAAACAAAGAAAGCAATTGAAAACAAGAGTGGTCTAATCCTAAGGTACACCTCACTTATTAAGATTCCCCAGCAGAGTCGCCAGTTCTGTGATCGGTGGAAATAGAACTGACTGTTTTAAAGCTGGTTCGCGAAATGTCGCGGTAAGCAAGAGTCGCCACCGTCTTTTATTTTCTCCAACAAGGAAAGGACAAAAGCACAGCAAAATTCCTTTTCGAGATGTTTCTCGGTTCAGGAGGTAGATTATAGAAAGGGAAGGTGTTAGCACCCTTTCTATCCGTGGTTATCCACGGGCTCTTAGGTACTTGCTCACTATGTTTTAAAAAAATGTTTGCTTTTCAAGTGTTTGTGGGTTTTGAAAAAGTTTAGTTTGAAAAACTTCTAGGTAACTCTTGTATCAGTCCTCAAGAGTGTATGAAGTGTTTGTTTGAAAACTTTTTGAAAGTGTAGGTGCGAAAAGTTTTTTTTGTTTTTTGAAAGAGCAAGTACCCAGGAGAAATCTACCTACTCTAAGGAATTAAGCTGTGTAAGAGTCCTTTAGACAGTACTATCCCACTATTGAGAAGTAGGTAGCACCGTCGTTGGAGTTATTCGGGTCAATTCGATTATCGGGACATGTGTGGTCACCAAAGCAATAGTAGGACGCCTTAGCGGTAACCCTAATGTCCTAGATCCTTTTTTATCCGAGGCAACCGTTTCGAGGCAACTGGATCTTTAGACAGGAGGGCGACCTCTAAAACACCCTATACTTGATGACCACCTCGAGGCAACCAAGTGAGGCGTACCCTAGGAGTGGCATGTGCATGTGTGTCAGGTTTCATGTTAATTGTCTTTGCACATATATCATTGTGAGCTACGAATTGATTTTATTTTTCATACAAGTCTTGCATGCATAATTAGCAGTTAATAATTGTGCGGAATATAAACTGCGGAAAGTGAATCTACGCTATTACAAGGCGTCGGGTTTTACATCGCCAAAAACATAACCCTTTGGAAAATAAATGCGAGAAAGTAAAGAAAGCGATAAAAGCCTAATTATCTATTACATTCTCGGAGCAGATACATAAACATAATTAAAATAATGAATTAAAAATAAATATGCGCGCGAAAGAATTGAATCGGGACGCCCTTAGGGTTTTGACCCTTTTTGAGAAAAGAAAGAAGTATATCCTTTTTTGCATTTAATTAAATATTAAACCTAAAACTAATTAATTAAATAATTAAAAGAAAAAAAAAGTATTTTTGTGTTTTTTAATGTCTTAATGAAAATAAAAATAAAAATAAATTAAAAGTCAAGAGAACCCTAATTCTAAATTTATTTTATATTTGTGAAAAAAAGATTAAAAGTTAACCTAATTAATAAAAAGACTAAATTAATTAATTTACATTTATTTATAAAATAATAATTAAAGGTGAAAATAATAAATAATAAAAATAAATAATATTTACATTTTAATGGTCTGAATTTATTATGAAAATTAATTAAGTTAATAATAATAATATTAATAATAAAAATAATTAGTTAAAAGAAAATAAAAAGAAAAGCAATTAACCAGGGGGGGTGTTGACCCAATAATGGAGTTATGTTAGCAATTCCAGCCCATTAAGCTTCCAGGCCTGTTTGACCTCTGGGATTGTCTGCACGTTGCTTTGACTGGGAGTATGGTGTTCTCCACTTTTTGACCATTGGATTGGTGATAGTGGCCACATGGCAGGTTGATGCTTGGAGTCCATGGTGGAATGTTTTGGATAGCCTGCACACAATCACGTTAAACAAAATAATATGGAATTTTGGGTGGACCTGGGAATCGAACCCAGGTCCCAATGACTCTTGGACAACGCATCCACCACTGAGCCATTACGCTGCATTTGTTAGTATAATACAAAATAATCATTATATTAGAAAATCAAACAGTATGCTTCATCAAAAGAAAACGCGCGTTTATTTCAAATGCTCCAATCACGTACTAACAGCTCATCATCTTCCTCGTTTACCTGTGAAAAAGACAAAGAGATAGCGGGGGTTTTTAACTCCCACAAAACATGCTGAGGAATAATAGCGATTAGCTCCACAAGTAATATAAATATGGCGCGATGGTGGGGTTAAATTCGTCTGGCTGCAACGATTACAACCATATGCATTAGAAGTCTCAATTTTACTGGATGTGGAAAACCCCAATTTTGAGATTCAAGAACCCTAGAATTCGTTAATGGTATTTCTTAATTCTGGACACCATAATGCAATTCACCTGTACCATTAGCTTCAGAGAGGTTCTAGCAATGCAAAGCACACAAAAAATCTCGTTAATGATGCATGATTAATGAATTACGATTGTGAAAAAAAGTACCAAACCGTGTGACTGTAAACGGCGATTTCTTGAGGTTAAACGCTTGGTTTTGGTTCCTACACCTTCCTGGGGACCTCAGCAATGTATTAGAAGCAATAGAAAGCTCTGAATCGTGCTGGAAGTGAGAAAACAGTTTTGAGTTTTCTTTGATTTTTTTCAATATGCTTATGGCTTTGTGCAACAATTTTTCACGTGTTTTTCATTAGGGTTAGGTTGTGTGCATATAATGGAATGAAGCTAGGTCAAAGTTTGGGCCTTAATCCATGTGTATGGGAGAATTAGGTTTACACTTTCCACCATTGACAAACTTTCCATATTTGAAGCAAATCTAAGATTTCATGCACAAAATAGCCCTAGCACGAATTTGTTAGCTGGCACATGATGTATGAAAGTTGTTTCAAATCATAAGATACTATTCCATTGATTTTTAGATTTTATTTGAATTATTATAGATTTAAAATGAATTAAATCAATAAAAATTAAATAAAATATAAAAATAAATGTTTGATCTTGAAATTAATCATGGGACACGTGTGTGGCATGACAAGGCTGAATCAAGTGGAAGAAAGTGGGCCCTTTTGTTAAAAATTGAAGTTTTAAGGATAGTTAACTTTTGCAAATTCATGAAAATTTCCCAACTTCTCCAATGCATATCTTGCTCAATTTTGATCATATTGGAAAGGTATAGAAGTCCTCTAACCAATGCCTTTGGTCCCATGTCATTTGGATTTACCAATCTCAAGTTATGGTCTTTGACTTAAAGTGCATTTTTGTTGACTTTTGAAATTGACCTATAATGTAGAAATTGATATCTTTTTATGAGAGCATTTCTTGGACTTGGAATGTGAAGATGAGTTGTAGGAAATGTCATCCCCTTCAAAATGAGTATTGGATGGGATTTTTCTGATGAAACATGAAAAAGTTATGCCCTGGTCAAGTTACAGTTGACTTTTCAACTGTCCAAAAATAGTAACTTTTGCACCTTGATGAATTTTTGAGCCATTCTTGTGGAATCATGATCAAGGATTGATCAAATGATGATTGTAAGCTCAAAATAAGATGTTGACCAAAAATTCTGACTTTTGACTGCCAAATGACCATTTTACCCCTACAGTTGACTGTAGTTCAAATAGGGCTTTTGACTGTGGAATTTGGCACTGTGAACCTTGAAACTTGACATGTAGATGCTTGACAATGTGTATAGGCCTATGAGACTTTATTGAGCCATTGAAAACCCTAAATTCATTGAAGGAACCAAAACCCTAATTTTGACTGGCTTAGGAGGCATTTGGACTGTGCAACCCTTGAGGAAACTTGAACCATTTGGAGATGATTCTTGATAAACCTTGAAGAATATGGGAGGGAAAATTTTGGGGTACAACAAATCACTTTTAAATGCTTTCCTTGTTTGATTTGTCTGCTTTATTTTTAAAGGGTTGTTTGGGTTTATTTTTTTGCAAAGATCCTATACTCGGATTTGGGGAACATTTTAGGTAAGTAGAAATAGATCATGGAAACTATATGGCGTATACTGATATGGTTGATATGATGGCTATGTTAGTGCGATAGATTGGTTTATAATGCTATCCCTTGAGTCAGTTGGGGAGCATACTAGGCTACAACATGGTTTCATAAGAACTAACTGACCTTAGAACCTTAATTGACCCAACTTAGCCATTAGAAGGTAGTGAGATAGCCGACTTTGGTGCAATCCGAAGTTGGTTGATACTTGATACTGCACTCATTGAGATTTGACTCCTGAGTTTTGTTTGGTGATAAGTCAGTTGCCGGACTAGACGAAACATGTGAGAAAGATCAATGATATTGAGATCCCTAGAACCCGGTTTCTTCTTTAGGACAGGTTAAACCAACTACTCTTAAAGAGGGTCTTTAACTACAAACCTCATGCAACCCTAAACCTAAGGCCTTATGTACTTTTCTTGTGTTTGATTATCTATTTGAACATGATATCATGACATCATAACATCATAACATCATATAATGACTAACCATTTCAAGGATCTAGGGATTTATCTTTGTTCTGTGTTGCAGGGTCATAGATTCCAGTCGTAGGAATACCATCTGGATCAACTTCATAAGGGTACATTCCCAGCTTAAGGAATTAGTCTCAAAAGTTCCAGACAATTCTCAATTCACCAAGAGACATGGTCATCTACTCAATTTGGTTACTACTGGTTTTCAGGAAGACACAATGAGCGTTCTTTTCCAGTTCTTTGATCAGAATCATCACTGTTATACCTTCTCAGATTATAAGTTGGTGCCCACAATGAAAGAATTCTCTAAATTGCTCTAAGTTCCTATTCTTGATCAGACACCTTTCATCTGTCTAGAGCAAGTTCCAAAACCTAAAGATGTTGTAGTAGCCTTACATCTGAAACAATCAGACATTGTATCTAATTTGGAAACAAGGAATGAAGTCAAGAGTTTCTAATGGAGAAGGCTCAGGGATTTCTAGATGCCATGAACATTCATGCTTTTGAGGATATGTTGGCTTTGTTGATCTATGGGTTGGTACTATTTCCTAAGCTAGACCAATTCATATATATGAATTCCATCAAAATATTTTTCACTCATAATTATGTACCTACTTTGATCGGAGATGTCCTGCATTCCCTCCACTACTCGTACTATGAAGAAGCGAGGAACTCTTATGTGTTGCATACCTCTAATGTTCAGGTAGTATATTTTGCACCTTCCCTGATCAATGATAAATAATGAACAAGGTATGAGGTGGTCTCAAAGGCTGATGTCACTCACTCATGCAGATATCCATTGGTGTTCCCGATCTCAGGTAGATGTCACCATTGTTGATCGCTGTGGGGAATTCCCTAATGTACCACTCTTTGGTATAATAGGGGGCATCACTTATAACCCTTTTCTAGATCTGCGTCAGTTTAGTTATGCTCGAAGGGACGATCCTCATGATATGCTCATCTAGGGTATTGTATTCGACTATGAGAATAATCCTCAAAATTAACATCAAAGGTTTATACATTCTTGGGGCGCGATCAACAAGGTTGATAGCAAGACTTTGGGACGAAAGAATTCCATTCCTATAAAGACTTACCTCGTATGGGTGCGGTATCGTTCTCAAAATATCAGAATGCCATATTTTTCTATCCTACCAGTGATCGTAGAGCCTGTTGTCGAAGGAGATGTTCCTAGTACCGTTCTTCATCCCGATATGCCTACTGACTTCAAAGAACTACAGGAGTCTTAGATTCAGCTAGAGGAGGAAAGAGATACCTTCGAAGCTCAGTTCTGTATTAGTGAGAAGAAAGTACTGGAGCTGACGAAATGACTCCATGAAGAACAAATCCTTAACGCATATGTAAACACAAAGAGGAAGTGTCCATGGGAGATTTGAATTTATATTTTGCTATTTTGTAACTCTTTTTTAAAAGCAATTGTAATTTGAGTTTATTACTAAAATTTCTCTTGTTTCCTTCTGTTTAAACAAATTTAAATCCCGTAACGATCCTTGAAAATATTGCATCTACATATCATGCATCATTACATAATAGGTTTTCCCATACATGTTTTCTCATCTTCTTGCTGTTTATTTCAGTAAAAGATGGCTCTTGAACAGACTGTTAAGGAACTCCAAGCTCAGAATGCTCAATTCCAGGAGACCCTCCTGAATCTTCCTCAAGGACAAAAAGATATGATGGCGCTCATCGCCAAAAAGAAGAAAAATCGGTAGCCCATTTCTATTCTCATCATGGGAAGAAGATTCAAAGGTCCTGCTAAACCAATTCAAACTGTTGATATCACCTCTAATGAAGATGACAACCAAGAGGAGGATGGTAGAAGTGTCAGGGCTGAAGGTGGAAGCAACGTTGGTTCTAGTAAGACACCTGAGGACGAAGACTATTATGATGAACAATATCCTCCTGTTGATGACAGATACAAGAAGCTAGAAGACCGTCTTAAGGCTATGGAAATCCAGAAAGTTCCTGGATTGGATTTTGGAGAGTTGCGTTTTATTCCGGGGGTGGTTATCCCTCACAAGCTCAAAATCCATGCTTTTGCTAAATATGATGGTGTGTCTTGTCCGAAACATCATTTGTGATCTTATGTTCGGAAGATCCAACTCCATACTACTGACAGAAAGTTATGGGTGCACTTCTTTTAGGAAAGTTTGTCTGGTACGCAACTCGAGTGGTTCTATCAGCTGGAAGGAACCAACATTCATACTTGGGAAGAATTGGTCGCTAATTTCTACAAGAAGTATCAATATAATGTTGACCTTGCACCAACTCGTGTGCAATTACAAAACATGACTATGGGTTCGAATGAAGGATTTAAGGAATATGCCCAGAAGTGGAGAGACTTAGCTGGAAGGGTGCAACCTCCTTTTTCTGACCGGAAGCTAGTTGATATGTTCATGGGTACTCTAATAGGTCCATTCTTTAATCATCTGATTGGGTGTTCTTCGTCTGGTTTTACTGAGCTGATTCTGAAAGTGGTATTAAGAGCAGAAAAATTCAATTGGTTGTGTCTTCGAGTGCTGTAAAGAAGACGTTCAATAATAAAAATGAAACCAATGTTGTTTATGTCCAGAAGGGCCATGGTAAAAATGACCGCAATCAGTCTATGGAAGCAGTACTAATATCTAATCATGCACCTGTTCAACAACAACAGGGAAATAAGCGTAGGTCAGATTCTCCGGGAAGGCGGTTTACCAAGATTAATATGTCATTGTCTCAGGCGTTACAACATTTGCTAAAAGCGGAACTGATTACGCTAAGGGATCCTCCTCAGAATCCTAACACCTCCTCTCCTAAGTAAAATATGAACGCGAGATACACCTACCATTCTAACAATCCTGGGCACGACACTAATAATTGTTGGAGCCCGAAAAACAAAATTCAGGATCTGATTGACAACTAGGAGATTGAGTTTGATCCTCCGGAGACTTGAAATGTAATTACTGTGCCTATTCTAAAGCATGATAAAGGCATAAGTGTGATTGGTGATGTTCTTTATGTTGCTGTTGTAAGTGAATTGGTGACTCCTCTACCTATAATCAAGATGAATCTGCTACAGGCCGATTTATTTTCGGGCTATATTGAAATATGTTACTGCTGCGCGGTCCAACCCAATGGCTGCAAGTTACCGAAGGAAGGGATTCAATTCCTAATAGACAATCATATAATTATGATCGAGAAGGTTCCGTCTACTGAGAATCTGTGTCAAGACTTATCCCTAATTTCTTGCCCTCCTGTCAGGATCATCTCCAAAGGTCCTGTAAGGATTACTACCAATCCGAAAGCTTCTCCCCTGGTCATCCCTACACCTGGACCTATCCCATATTCTTCGGATAAAGCTATTCCTTATAACTATGGATCCGACGTCTACTACCATGGCGTCAAACAAAAACTACTGGCTGTTGAAGATGAAGTTATTAAAGTTGTTGATCCCGACATTGACAATATTGCCGGAACCAATAAGGTTACTAGAAGCGAAAGGGTTTTCTCTCCAGAAATCTCTTCGAAGACTATTGCCGCACATGTTAAAGTTACTGCTACTGAGTCAACTGCTGAGGCTCGAGGCAAAGAGCGAGTGATAGAGCCTGCCCAGACAGAGGCACCTAAGGAAGCTATAGCTGAGGACACCTCTAGACAAGAGTTGGAAGAGGTATTGAAGATTATCCGTAAGAATTACTACAAAATCGTTGAACAGCTGGGGAAGAACGCATACAAGATCTCTATGTTATCCATGTTATTGTATTCTGAAGCCCATGCATAGGATTTAGTGAAATTTTTGAAGACTGCTCACGTACCACACGAGATTTCTGCTGACCAATTTGGAAGTTATGTTGCTAGTTTGAAAAATGACAATGGATTAGGTTTCTCTGATGTTGATCTGACTCCTGAGGGAAGAAACCATAATAAGGCCCTGTAAGTCTCCATTGAATGCATGGGCGCTACTTTGGCTCATGTTCTAGTTGATATTGGATCTTCATTGAATGTTCTACCAAAATGCGCTCTTGACATACTTAATTGCGAAGGGGTAGTACTGAAACCTAGTGATATTGCGGTTTGAGCCTTTGACGGATCAAAAAGGATGGTACACGGGGAAGTGGATCTTCCGATCAAGGTGGATTCAGAGATTTTTGAACCTACCTTTTATGTAATGGATATTCGACCAACTTACTCTTTCTTACTGGGACGTCCCTGGATCCATGGGGCAGGCGCTGTCACCTCGACCCTACATAAGAAGTTAAAGTATCCTGTAAACGAAAAGATTGTTATTGTCTGGGGTGAAGAAGAGTGTATGGTTAGCCACTTGAATTCTTTCCGGTATGTAGAGATGGATGGTGAATTCATTGAGACTCCCTGTTATAATTTCGAAGTTATCCCTCTTACCGCTACTGAAGATGTCTCTGCCATTCCTAAAGTTACGTGGGTTCCACCTAGGATGGCTTCATTGAAAGATGCTAAAGCTATTGTAGAAGAAGGTGGTTATACTATTTGGGGCCAGCTTCCTCACATCCCGTATAAATCTGACAAGTTTGGTTTGGTTTTCACTGTAGAGGGTCAGAGGGTTATTCGTCGCGCTCGAGCCGAAAGGCCACCATTCCGCATCAGTAACAACAGAGTTAACGTAATAGAAGATGATGACAGTGATTATGACTTTGAAAACTAGATCTTTCCTACCATTGGCAATGGGCTCAAAAACTGGAAGGCCAAGGAAATTATCTCTATCTCCTTTCGTCAGGAGTAATATCTTACATTCCTATTTTTATTGCTTTCAATTTTTGGATTTGTAATATTTAAACAATGACTTTAAGCCTTATGCCTTACCCTGGGCATAAAGGTTCATTTGTTAAGGGTTGTCATTTCATAAACATACTTTAATTTAATAAAGAATTGGACATTTTGCATTAAAATTTTGCGCTCTCTGTATTTCTTTTTTATTTTTATCACTTTCAAATAGCTACGTGTTCTTACACAGACCCATACAATACATTGCAAATCCACATCCACTGTGGATTCCGTTGATAACGATTCAGCTATTGCCGCTTATGACTTTGAAAATCCGATCTACCAAGCCGAGGGTGAAGGTGGGGAAGATTGTGAGATACCAAGAGAATTGTCCAGACTGTTAGTGCAAGAAGAGAAAGCTATTCAACCGCATGAAGAGCCAGTTGAAGTAGTAAACTTGGGTTCTGAAACAGACAGGAAAGAAGTCAAAATAGGCGCCAACTTAGAGGACAGTGTCAAGAATAAGTTAATACAGATGTTGCATGAATATGTTGAGATCTTTGCTTGGTCATACGAAGACATGCCAGGGTTCGATACCGATATTGTGGTTCACCGTCTGCCGGTGAAAGAGGGTTGTGCTCCGATAAAATAGAAGGTTCGTCGTATGCGTCCCAGAATGTCATAGAAGATCAAGGCTGAGGTTATGAAACAATTCAACGCATAGTTCTTAGCATTGACATCATATCCTCAATGGGTTGAGAATGTGGTTCTAGTACCAAAGAAAGACGGCAAAGTACGTATTTTTGTAGACTATAGGGATCTGAATAGGGCAAGCCCCAAGGATGACTTCCCACTTCCATATATTGACGTTTTGGTCGACAACATCGCTCAGCACAAGGTGTTCTCCTTCATGGATGGTTTCTCGGGATATGATCAGATCAAGATGGAACCTAAAGACATGGAAAATACTACTTTTATTACACAGTGGGGCACTTTCTACTACAAGGTTATGCCTTTTGGGTTGAAGAACGTCAACGCAACATATCAGCGTGCTATGGTAGCTTTGTTCCATGACATGATTCATCATGATATAGAGGTATATGTCAATGATATGATAGATAGATAACAGACTGAAGAAGAGCATATGGACCATCTATATAAGTTGTTTGAGAGGCTGAGGAAGTATAAGTTGAGATTGAGTCCAAACAAGTGCATCTTTGGGGTGAGATTTAGTGAACTCCTAGATTTTATTGTCAGCAGTAAAGGAATCGAGGTTGATCCCTCTAAGGTCAAATTTATTCAAGAAATGCCTCCTCCTCGTACCGAGAAGGAAGGCGGAGGTTTCTTAGGATGACTGAACTATATTGCCAGATTTATTTCTCATTTGACTGCTACTTGTGAATCGATCTTTAAGTTGTTGAAGAAAGATCAGGTAGTGAAATGGAACAACGATTGTCAGATAGTCTTTGACAAAATCAAGGAGTACCTACAAGAACCTCCAGTTTTGATGCCTCCAGTTGAAGGAAGACCTCTAATCATGTATTTAACAGTGTTAGAGAACTCAATGGGGTGTGTACTGGGGAAACATGATAAGTATGGTCGAAAAGAGCATGCAATATACTACCTTAGCAAAAAGTTTACCGACTGTGAAATAAGATACTCACTACTCGAGAAAACTTTCTACGCTTTGGTATGGGCTTCTCTCCGGCTAAGACAACATATGTTGACCCATACTACTCTGTTGATCTCTAAAATGGATCCCATAAAATACATATTCGAGAAGCCATCTCTCTCTGGAAGAATAACCAGATGGCAAATGGTCTTAACAGAATATGATATACAGTACACCACTCAGAAAGCGATCAAAGGAAGTGTATTGGAAGATCATTTAGTGCATCAAGCTGTAGACAACTATCAATCTATGAACTTCAAATTCCCGGATGAGAACATTATGCTAGTTACAAATTACGAAGAACCTGAACCGTATGAAGGACCTGAGCCAGGATCCCAATGGACTATGGTTTTCGATGGAACTTCTAATGCGCTTGGCAACAGAATTGGTGCTGTAATTATCTCTCCTCAGGGTTACCATACGCCCTTTACAGCCAGATTATGTTTCGATTGTACCAACGATATGGCTGAATACGAAGCATGCATCATGGGTATTAAAGCTGCTACTGACCTAAGAATAAAGTTTTTGAGTGTATACGGAGACTCAACCCTGGTAATCAGTAATATTAAGGGAGAATATGATGCTAAGCATTTGAATCTCATTTCGTTCCGAGAGCATGTGTTAACCTTAATTCCATATTTCGAGGGGATCACTTTTGAGCATATCCCAAGAGAAGAGAATCAATTGGCAGAAGCTTTAGCTACCAAGTCGTTTATGTTCAAAGTCAGATGGGATAATAAGGCTCCCAAAATTACCATTGAAAGGCTCGACGAACCTACACACTGCTATGAAGTTGACACTGATGGAGTAGAAGATAAGCCTTGGTTTAATAAAGTGAAAATATATCTTGAGGCTCATGAATATCCTGAAGGAGCATCTATCAATGACAAGAAATTCCTATGGAGGTTCTCAGCTAAGTTCTTCCAGAGCAATGGAATTATGTACAGGCGCAACCATGATTCGACTCTTCTTCGTTGTATGGACAAGATGGAGGCGGAGAAAATTATGGAGGATATGCATGAAGGTATCTTTGGTACTCATTCCAGTGGACATACTATGGCTAAGAAAATTATGATAGCGGGATACTATTGGTCGACTATGGAAACTAACTTTCATCGCCACTCAAGAACTTGTCACAAGTGCCAGATCTATGTTGAAAAAGTGCGTGTACCTCCAGTTGCATTAAATGTCTTGACTGCTCCTTGGCCGTTTGAAATGTGGGGCATTGATATGATCGGAGAAATCAAACCTACTGCTTCCAATGGGCATCATTTCATCCTAGTTATTATTGACTATTTCACAAAGTGGGTTGAAGCAGTCTCATTTGCCTCTGTTACTAATGTAATACGGTGGGAGAACTGGCTGTTATACTAGTTTTGCGTTTGTATTCGTAAATGTTGCGGTAAGAAAGAGTCGTCGTCGACTTTTCTTTTATTCAACAAAGGAAAGGGTAAAAAGAACAGAAAAATACCTTTCGAGATTATTTCTGAGTAAGGGGGGTAGATTATGGAAAGGGAAGGTGTTAGCACCCTTTCCATCCGTAGTTATCTACGGGCTCTTAGATGCTAGCTTGTTTGAAAATACCTTGTGTTTGTGTGTTTGAAAAAAAAGTATTTTGAAAAGATGCCTTAGTGCATAGAACTTTGTAATGTTTCTTGTATTGTTGAGAACATATACAAAGTGTTTTTGAAAATATTTTTGGAAAGTACTGTATGTGTGGAAAATGTTTTATTTGAGCAAGCATCTAAGAACTATCTACCTAATCGAAAAGGTTTGTTCTTTTCCTCTTTTCCTTTAGACAATGTTATACTACTATTAGTGAGTAGGTAGCCCTATCGTTGGATATTTTGATGGAAAATTGAGGGTCATCGTACAGTCACAAAGACAATTTAGCTAGATACTTTAGTAACTACCCTAAGGTTTTAAGATCATGTACCGAGGCAACATCAAAAGGGTTATTTTATGATCTTTAAACCAGAGGGTAGCCACTAAAATCTCTCACATTCGAGAGTTGTGAATGTTTTATTCCGAAGGCAACCGAAGTGGGAGTACCCTAGAGGTGCACATGTGCAGGTGTGTTGTGTTTCAGTTATTTGTCTTTGATGTTTAAGTTTGCTAACGTTTACTTTTAATTCTTTTCATGCAATCCTATTAGGCATACATCTAACAATTCAATATATATACAAGTGCAGAGAATTTAAAGTGCGGAATTTAAACTAACTATTACATGGCTTTGGGGAGGGGGAAATTACAAGTCCAACACTAGGGGTAAAAACAGTAAGGAAATCCTAATTTTAAACTATTACAAACCATGGACAGATACAATATTTCCAAAGTAATAATACGGAAAATAAAGAACGCGCAAAGATTAAGAAGGAACGTCTAAAAATCCAAAAAAAGTTCTAAGCAAATTAAGATAATTTTTATTGTTTTTGTTTTATTTATTTTTTTAAGAAAATATTTAAATTTAAAATTAAAATGCTAAATCTAATTTAAATTAATAGAAGAAAATGAACATTGATTAAAAATTAACTATAGAAGAAAATCTAATATTACTTTTTTTTATTATTATTATTACGAAAAAGATTTGAAATTAAATTAATCCTAATTCTAATTGAATAATTAATTAAAAAAAGAAAGGTGATTAAAATAACTAATTAAAATTAATTTAATTAATGAAAATCTAAGTCTAATTATTTTTGGTTTGTTTGATTTTATGATGTCTTTTATGATTTTTTAATAGGAAAAAAAATTATTGAAATGAAAGAGACAAATGAAAATTAAATAAAGAAAAATAATAATAATAAATGGGACATATGTTACGAATCCAACCATGGTAGTGGTTTGGTCTGAAATGACTCGTAGTGTTGGAATCAAAACTCAAAAGTTCATGAGCCTTAACAATGGCAGAACTAGATTCCTGCGTCAAAACTCAAAGGCAATGGTTCTAAAACAATCCAAGCGTCAGTGTGAACATGTATGAGTGTTTAAAAACAATTTATAACCTGAGAATTAAAAATTTTGAGATTGAGAAATTTACCCAACCGGAGCAACCTCATAGGCGTATTGTAGCGTGCTTCAATCTACAAGAAGGATAGGAATGAGATCCTTGGAGCTTTAAAAACACGATGCAAGGCTTTGTTTTGATGAATATGGGCAGGAAGTTTGAGTTTCGAATTTTGCAACTCTTGAGAATTTTGTGAAAATTTTGAGAGCTTCTACAGGAAGTTTGGTGTGTGTCCTTTCTTGCTTGCAATGTCATGCATTTATAGAGGGAAGAAAGGAGTATAAACCATCATGGAAAGAATCAAGCCATTAACCATGGCCTTAAAACAAAAAAAATCAAAATTTGAAAAGTTTCCAAACTTCATGATCTCTTGCCATTTTTGTTTGATTCTTGCCCTTTTCGAATTTTGCATGAACCTAGACACTTTCTATGTATCTTGCACGGATTATTGGTCTTTATGATGGATCAAGCCAAGCCCATATACACTAGCCCATTAGTTTTCATATTTTATTTGATTTAACTCATATTTAAATGAATAAAAATTCAAATAAATAAAAATAAAAATAAAAATAATGCATGGATAGATTTAGAGGTATTTGGACATATCATGAGTATATTTGAACTCCAAAAAGTTAGGCCCAATAACTTAAAATCACAAATTTGCTCAATTTAGATTTCATGCATTTTCTTGTAAATTTCCCAACTTGTGTACTTCATAACTTGCTCAAATTTCATTTTTTGAAGATGATCTGGGACTTTTTGGAAAGCCAAGATATCCTCTACACTTTCTATTTTAATAATATTTGTATTTGGAGACATTATCTTGATGTAAGTTGCCTTGACAAAAAATGTCCTTTGTTGACTTTCTGAAAATGACATGTAATGTATGAGATCATATCTTTCAAATGATGCATCTTTTGGACTTGAGAATAAAAGAAAAGTTGTAGGGAATTGAATTTTATTCAAAATAGGCTTTGTTCAGGGAAAAGTTGATGAAGCATGTGAAAGTTATGCCTGGTCAATGTTCAATTGACTTCTCCTTCAGAAACCCTAATTTAGCAATTTTTGATTCTTGATGATTTAAGAGAATTCCTTGAGGAATCATGATCAAACCTTGATTAAATGATGAATATAACTTCAAAATGTTGATGTTGACCAAAAATATTTAAGTTTGACTGTATATTGGCCATAGTTGACTTTTGACTTAATATAGTTGATTTCCAGTCATCTGAGCAATTGACTGAGCAAACTTGAAATGCAAGGAATGCAAATTGGCATGAGCATTCTTGGGGACATATTAGGGACCATGGAAATAACTTGAGGCCTTTGAAACCCAAACTTCTTTGTGAAAAATGAAACCCTAGTTGGAGATCTATTGCTTATGAGAAGAATTTATCTGGTCAATTCTTAGTCAACCTTGAGCACTTGGGAACCTCTATGAATATGTCTTGAATAAAATGAGAGGGAAATTTTATGGTACAACAACTAAGAATATGGTCACCGATTTCATTAAGCATAACCTTATCTGTCGGTATGGCATCCCCAAGAGAATCATCACAGACAATGGTACCAATCTCAACAACACTATGATCACGGAACTCTGAATGCATTTCAAGATTAAGCACCATAATTATTCTCTGTATCGACCAAAGATGAATGGCACATTGGAAGCCATCAATAAGAACATTAAGAATATTATACATAAGATGACAATGACATATAAAGACTGGCACGAGATGTTACCATTTTCTCTTTATGGTTATCGCACTTCAGCTTGGACATCAACTAGGGAAACTCCGTTCTCTCTAGTCTATGGTATGGAAGCCGTATTACCTATCGAAGTTAAGATTCCTTCCTTAAGAGTTATGAAAGATGCAGACTTGGACGAAGACGAGTGGATTCAGACTAGGATGGATCAGTTGAATTTAATTTATGAGAAGAGGCTCGTGGATATCTCTCACGGTCAGATGTATCAGAAGTGTACGATCAAAGCCTTCAATAAGAAAATCAAGCATCAGGTATATCAAACTGGTGACTTGGTAATAAAGCGCATCATCCTACCGCAGGGTGATCCCAGGGGAAAATGGACTCCCACTTACGAAGGACCATTTATGATCAAGAAGATATTTTTGAGCGGCGCAATGATACTTACCACTATGGACGGTGAAGATTTTCACACCCTGTTAACGCGGAAATAGTTAAAAGATACTACGCATGAAAACGACCCGCTAGGTTGACTGGCTTAGGAAAAAATAAGGGCATCCTGGCCAACCAAAAGGGTTTGGAAAAAAATCAGGGATATATATATATATATATATATATATATATATATATATATATATATATATATATATATATATATATATATATATATATATATATATATATATATATATATATATATATATATATATATATATATATATATATATATATATAAAGTTGTACATCCGCAAGTCGAAAACCTGAAAAGGCGGCTTGGGCAAAAAATGGTATCCCAGTGCACTGAAAACCCAAAAGGGAGGTCCAGGAAATAATTAGGGATTAAAGCGTATGACTATGTCCTGTTGGATCACTTGCAGTCAGCTTTATTACCAACGTCAAGTTTGAATGGTACAAATCGATTCAATAAACATCTTTCGACAAGCGAGGGATGAGATGCTCGAAGACATAGGGGCAATAGTAGAGTTGGAACCCGACGAGATCATTTACACATAGCTACATTTTTTGTTTTCACTTTGTACTCTCTTCATTTTTCATGACGATTTCCTCTTACAAGGATTTCTGTCTCTTTGTACAACAATCTCCTGTTTATAGGCAAACTATCAATATAAACACAATCTCAAAGTTTAAATTTTGTTTTACTTTTTTGGTTTTGTTTCCAAAAACGTCCAATGACTAAATTGAATGAACATATGCATATGAATATGATTACTACTAATAAATATATGCATAAAAACAAGAATAAGTATTTACTCAAGACTGTAGGAGATGGGATAATGTTCAAGCCGTCCATAAATCCCCATAGTGTAATCCCTAGTAAAGTTGCCGCACAGAGCAGTTTCCATAAGATAACCCCCCGCGGAATCAACTTCACAAGCTCATCTTCAACAAAGATATATTCCCTGCAAGCCTGAAATACTCAAATCATACTCACCAACATACCCCTAGTAGATAAAGGAGTATAATCTTTTCCCCGACAATGTCGCTAATTTACATAAATAAAATCTTTAATAGGTTATGATAGCAACACAGTTCACAGGAATTCTCTTCCCCAGTTGAGTTTATTTCTCCAACACTGTAAAATCCCCTACAGAATTCACTTCTCCAGCCGAATTCAAATCCCTCATTAGAGCATATTCCTTAACAGAGTGTTTCTCCAACATGGTTTATTTCCCCAACAGAATTCAGTCTCCCCAGTTTGAGTTTATCCCTCTGACTACTGTAAATCACTGGAAAAACTTTTCTCCCCAGCAAAGTGTAGTCCAGACCACTATCCCCAGAGAGTTGCTATGAAATCGGAAACTTGACCAGGTATCAGTTAATCTTATCCTCCCCAGACGAATCATCATCCATGTCGAAGAACTCGGTCAGACATCACCTCATAAGGTTATATATCTCTTTTATCCCCAGTAAGGGTATATAAAAATTAAACTCCCAATAGAGCGATGAACGACCAATGTTCTTGAGTTCTTCTCCCCAAGCAGAAATCAACATTCCCCGATAGAGTTTCCTCAAAAAGTAAGCCGGAACCCCAGCACAAGCATTCTATGACAAGATTGAAGATCACACATATTCTTCATCCCCAGCAGTAGTCCAGGATTTATTTTCCCGATCAAGAATGTTATACAAATCTACCGATACACTTCAACGACATCTCACATTCATACATCATTTATCATAACATATGCATACAAAATGCAGTAACAGATTCACATTTATTTCGAGAGTATCATTACACAATGCATTACATACAGCATGACATTGCATAAAGCTAACCTTGTCTTTTCATGTTAAGTTTACAAACAGGTGAACATCATCAACAATTTTCTAACAGGCCACAGAGTAATTCCTAAAAAAGACGGTGCGACTATCTACAGGATCATACAATTCCTCTCAGAGACTAAATCTAACAAGTAGCTACTTAAGCACTTTCCCTAGAGAGTCATTCTGAAAAATATCTCTTCTAGATGAAGTCGGGCGTAAACATCTTCTAGTATATCATTCATAGGAAATCAAGCGTAGATCACTTTTGATACTCTTTTTGGAAAAACTCAGGCGTAGACTCTTTTCGGTACCTCTTCTAGTTGAAGTCGGGCGTAGACATATTCTAATACATCATTCAGAGGAAATAAAGCATATATCTCATTTTGAACTCTTTTTGGAAAAAGTCAGGTGTAGACTTTTTCCAGTACCTCTTCTAGTTGAAGTCGGGCGTAGACATCTTCTGGTTCGAATGAAATTAAGAATAGATTTCTTTATGATACTCTTTTTGGAAAAAGTCAGGCGTAGGCTCTTTCGATAACTCTTTTAGTTGAAGTCGGATGTAGACATCTTCTAGTTCAGATGAAATCAAGCGTAAATTCCTCCTGAAATTCTTTTGGACAAAGTAGGGCATAGACTCATTGCAAAGATATCTTCTAGACAAAGTCAGGCGTAAACTCATTCTAGTATATCATTCAAACAAAATCAAGCGTAGATATATTCTAATATTATTTTTGGACAAAGTCAGGTGTAGACTCATTCCAAACGTATCTTCTAGACAAAGTCGAGCGTAAACTCATTCTAGTACATCATTCAGATGAAATCAAGTCTAGATTCACTCTGATATTCTTTTGGGCAAAGTCGGGCATTGACTCATTCCAAATACATCTTCTAAGACAATGTCAGGCATATACTTATTATGATATTCTTATCAATAGTTAATATGGAAGGTATCTATAAGCCTATCTCTGACGACTCTCCGTCACATCTCTAAATGACATCTTTAAGCCCATTCCCAATATAATCAACCAACAATGTTACTTCATGCAAAGACGAGTGCAAATTTCTAGGCACTTAAGTGTTCAATCGTCTTCTACCTTTAAGTCACGAATTACAGACATGACAATCTAACTCTTCAAGTTTAAGTAGATTGAACAGGGGCAGCTGTTGTACCCCAAAAATTTGCCTCCCATTTTTTTCTTCAAGACATTCTCATGAGACCCTCATTTCTCAAGTTGGCTCAAGAATTGATCAGACAAATTCTCCTTTTAAGCAATGGGTCCTCAACTAGGGTTTGGTATTTCTCAAGGAAGATTGGGTTTCCAGGGTCTCAATTAGTTTTCATGGTTCCTCATAGGTCTTCAAGAATTTTCATGTCAAGTTTCATGCCTTGCATCATAAGTTTGCCCAGTCAATCGCTCAGATGACTAAAAATCAACTGTGTTTGGGTAAAAAGTCAACTATGGTCAACATACAATCAAACCTCAAGATTTTTGGTCAACATCAACATTTTAAAGTCATATACATCATTTTATCAAGGGTTGATCATGATTCCTCAAGAAAATCTCTCAAATCATCAAAACTCAAAAGTTTCCAAATTAGGGTTTCCTTAGGAGAAGTCAACTGAACTTTGACCAAGCATAACTTTCACATGCTTCATAATATTTTCCCCAACCAAAGAAAATTTTGAAGGGAATTCAATTCTCTACAACTTTGTATCTCTATTCACAATACCAAAAAATGTATCATTTGAGAGATATAAGCCAATACATTACAAGTCATTTCAAAAGTCAACAAAAGATACTTTTATCAAGTAAACACACATCAAGATAAAATCTCCAAAAGCAAAAATGATCAATATAGAGGTTGTATAAGACATCTTGAGCTTTCCAAAAAGTTCAAGATCACCTTCAAAAGATAAAAATTGAGTGATTTATGACAATTGCAAGTTGGGAAATTTTGATAAGATGCATGAACTCCAAATTGAGCAAATTTGTAATTTTGAGCTAATGGGCCTAAGTTTTCATATCCAAACGTGTTCATGACATGTTTAAAGACCCATAAGTCCATTCATGCATTATCTTTTATTTTTTATTTTATTTATTTTTATTTTTATTCATTTAAACTAAAAATAAATCAAATAAATAAAAAATTAATAGACCAAATCATAAGGCTTTTAATTTCAGTCATGTTGGAGGCCCAATATCTCATATACAAGCTGTCAAATTCATACAAGAGTGATTAGTGTAAGATTGAGTCAAAAATATCAAATTTCCATGCAAATTTCCAAATCAAATCTTCACCCCTTAATGCAAGATTTTCTTCAATTGTTGTTGACCTAATCTCATGTCCTATATATATCTAACAATGCCTGATGCAAGGGATACATGGAAGCTTCCTAAAACACTCCTAAAAAATTCTATCAAAATTCCAAAGATTAGGGAAAAAGAAAACCCTATTCTTTGACCACTCTCAAGCCGTACCAAGCATCAAGGCAGCCTCCTGAGATCTTCAGGAGTCGATCTTAACCCTTAGGCAGTTTCAAAGCACCACATAGCTCTCTCATTCAGCCTTATCGGAGTTGGTAAAATTAGTCAAGTTAAAACCCTTATTTTATACTTTGTTTGATCATTAAACACACACATACATATTGAACATGATGTTTATAATGTTTTTGAACTATTGTTTGTGAGGTCTAACACAGGAATAATAAGTTTCCATGGCTAGGGCATGAAGCTCCAACTTCATCGTATCTCCATGTACAAACCATTTCAGTTTAAATGGAGGCCACCACTAGATTCGCAGCCCCCAAATTAGGGAGGTAGGGTCCCTATAACCCTTATTGTTGTTGATTTTCGCATGTTTCAAAAATTGTCCAATCGGAAACCACCATCCAGGGTGGTTTAACCGGTGGTTGAGTCGCGTGGAAGAAAGGGATTATGTGATTGGATCATTTAAAATACTGGGGCCCCACTCATGCGCGCGTGTTTGATTATCTGATTTCTGGAAAATATTTTACATTATATATTTATGAATTGACATAGGTTAATGGATGTATCACTATCCCAGTAGCTAAAACGTGCGTGCTAAGTCATTCGTCTCTCAGGTCACAGGTTTGACCCCCAGTTTTGCCAAATTCTTTTATGTTTTCATTATTTTTGCAGGATTGTTACAAAACGTGTTAAAGACGTATCCTAGACACAAACAATAGCTTGGCCTGGTGGTATGCGTGCTGCGTGAAGGCCTTGAGGGCGTGGGTTCAACACCCACCCCTACTGGTTTATTTTTATCTCAATTCTCTATTCTTCTAACCCTTTCACTCATTCTTTTTTTTTTCTTCATTTTTTTACAAACCTTTTTTCAAAACCTTTTTAAAACAAACCCTAATTTTAATTTTAGGTTTTAATTTTAGGTTATAATTTTGGGTTATAATTTTAGGTTTTCTTAATTTAATCAATTTTAGGTTTTAATAATTAACCTTAATTTAGTTTTAGGTTTTCATTACTAAACCCTAATTTAATTTTTCTTAATTAACTTAAAGTCTACCTAGAATTTAGGTTTGTTTCTTAATTAATCAATTCTTTTTAATCAACTAATTCTTTTATTTTAAACTAAAACCAATTAGGTTTTCTTTAGATTAATCATCAAACAATCACAAAACGATTTTAACTTTCTCTTGTTTTACAATTCTCGTGCACCTTTATTATTTTTACAGTTAGTATTTTTCCTGATTATGTAACAGCTAAATGGTTGTAATAGTTTTAATTAGGGTTTTATTTGATTTCTATCTCCCCCATTTTTTATGGTTTATACCCCCTTCCCTGAAGCTTTGTAATAGTGTAGGACCTTTATTTTCTGATTTTACTGTTTTCCTTATAACTGTCTAGTTTAATGGATTGTATGGCAAGACATAAAAAAACGATTAGATCACCCTAAACACAAGATAAATAACTGAATTGAATCATTTTTTCACACACTCACCTCTAGGGTAACCCTAATTGTTGCCTTCGAATAAAAATAGTCATGTCCCTCGAACGTAGGGACGTTTTAGCAAAGTCCCTCCGATTAAAAAGATTGTAGTCCCTCGATGACCCTTCGATGCTGCCTTCGGTAGAAGATCTTAGTACCTTACGAAAAAAATGCTAAAGTGCCCTACGAGTTGTCTTTATGACTGTACAATGACCCACGCCTATCCCTTAACATCCAATGGTAGGGCTTCCTACTAACTAATAGTAGGGTAGAACTATCTAAGAAGGAGGAAAATAACGCGAAAGACTTTTGAGTAAGGGTAGAACATAGTTAATCGCTTGCTCACACAAAACATATTTTTCAGACAAACACTTTTCTCTGACACATTTTCAAAAACAAACACTTTGTATGCATTCTCAACTGATACCAGAAATATTACAAAGTTTTCCAAACTTAGGAATTTTAAAAATATTTTCAAACACATACAAAAAATCATTTCAAACAAAGTGAGCTAAGCGATTAAGAGCCCGTAGATAACTACGAATGAAAAGGGTGCTAACAACTTTGCGATACGGTGGGAGAACTGACTTGGGTGTTTTGTGTTTTATCGCAAATGTTACAGATAGCAAGAGTCACCACCGACTTTTCTTTTATCCAATAAAGGAAAGGGTGAAAAGAACAGGAAAGACCTTTCAAGAATTTTCTTGAGTTCGGAGGGTAGGTTATGAAAAGGGAAGGTGTTAGCACCCTTTTCATCTGTAGTTATCTACGGGCTCTTAATTTCTTGATCACTTTGAAATGCTTTGTGTTTGTGTAAGTTTGAAAATATTTTGAAAACACATAAGTTTGGCAAACTTTGCAATGATTCTCATATCGTTAAGAATGTATACAAAGTGTTGGTTTTGAAAATGTTTGTTGAAAGAAAGTGTTTTGGAAATATGTTTGAAAATGGCAAAGTAAGGCCAATTTGTAATGATTCTTGTATCGTTGAGAATGTATACAAAATGTTTGTTTGGAAAGTGTTTTTGAAAGTGTGACGTGTGAATGGTTTTGTTTGTGAGAAAGCAATTACAAGGAATCTACTTACTCAAAAAGTCTTTGTTCTTTTCCTCCTCCTTTAGATAATGCTTATCTACCATTGAATGATAGAGAGCCTTATCATTGGATGTGAAGGAACAAGCGTGGGTCATCGTATAGTCATAGAAGGCAACTTGTAATATGTTTTAGAAATTTTCGTAAGGGGACAAGATCATTTATCGAAGGAAACATTGAAGGGTCATCGAGGGTCTTTTAATCGAGGGTCTTTGCAAAAATCATATCACGTTCGAGGGACATGACTGTTTGCATCCGAGGCAACAAGTGTGGGTTACCCTAAAGGTGCAAGTGTGCAAGGTGTGTTTATTTAAAGTATATTATCTTGAATTAGGGTTTTCTAATGTGTGATTTTAGTCTTGCCATACAAACCCTAATTACTAGAAATAATAAGGAAAGCGATAAACTGCGGAATTTAAATATCCAACGCTATTACAATGCTTTGGGAATGAGGGTACAATTTTGTGAATATGGGAAGAAAGCAATAAAGCCCTAATTACTATTACAAACCATTAAATATGAATTACAACAATAATTATGCACAAAATATAGAGATGAAGAAGAAATTTCTTTTAGGGTTTTTGATGAAAAGGTTTAGAGATTTTAGTAATTATCATAATTAGACAAATTAATTTTATTTACAAAGAAAAGAGTTAATTAATTATTTAACAAAAGCCTAAAATCTAAGTTAATTTGAAATGAAGAGGAAAAATAAACCCAAGTCTAATAATTTTTGTTTAGCAAATAACTTGGATATCAATTTGTAAAAAGAAATAATAAGAATTTAAATTAATTAATAAAATAAAATGTGTAAATTAATTTAATTATTTGTAAAAAATATATTTTTTTTATTTATTTTTGGGTTAAGTAAAAATAAATAAACAAAACGAAATATAGAAAATCTAAAGAAATAAAAAAAAATGGGCTATGTGTTAAAAAGTTAAAAGGGTGTGTGAAGTAGCAAAAAGGTCATGCCCAAGATAAGTTTTTGTAATTAGAAAAAATGATTAAAAAAATGAATGGGCATGCGTTTTGAAAAGTAGAATGGGGAGTATAATGATAGAAAAAATAAAAAGAGAAAGAGGCCCAAGACTGAAGGGCCCGACGCCTGTTTGGATTCCATAGGGTTGGCTTGTGAGAGCTCATGGTGGACAATCACATATGGTGTGTTGATTTGTTGGCATGGTGATCTGATGGTGTTGGAATGAGGGTGTATGGCGTACATGTTGAGCTTTCTTGCACAAGATATGTAATATAAATGTTAGAAAAAAGCAAAATGCCTCACACTTGGATCGAACCCAGGACAAGGCATAATTATGACTTATATGCGCATGCTCTACCATTGGGGTGACTATACATCCGGTGTTTAATACACAAACCAATAAATATAATGCAAACCCAGTCCTGATTATAACTTCATCTTCTTCCTCGCGCCAGAATGTTCATCAACATTTTTGAAATCTGTAACTTCCTCATTTCACAACCAAATTGGAAAATGTAAACATGAAAGTTGCTTGAAATTTCATCACGATTTCAAATATGTAAATAACTTAAGCTAACACTCAAAGATGAATACGAATTTTTGTTGGTACCAAATTCTAACATAATTTTTCAGAACGTTTATCTTCAAAATTCACATCACTCAGGCAACATAAATGAAATCTAAGGGCATGGTTAGCTTCAGGGCTATGATGTCTACATTTTTTATTCACAAAGTAACCATTAATGATGCTTGTAGAGAGAGTCCAAAGTTTGAAAAACTTACCTTAAAACTGGAAATCATGTTTGATGATTGAGCACTCCTTGAGATGTTGTGATGATCTGGATAGCTTCACTGAGCCTCCAGAAAGCTAATGTAATGCTTACTTTGGATTGAGAATGGCTATATTGTTCTGGAGAAGTCAATGTGAAAAGCTCTATTTTTGGTTATGGAAGATGAAGAAGATGATGTTACAGTTGTGTTGCAGGTGTTTGGATAGCTTCTATATGAGTTATAGAAGCTTGGTAATTGATTTTGAGTGACAACGCACAAGTGAAATGTGAGTTTGGGATTCAAGATAAAAAATGGCACAAAAATGGAGTTTGTGTGTAAATTCCGATTTCAAGGGGTTTGAGGGAGTTTCTAGGCTTGTGAATCTGTGCTTAGCTTGAAAAACGATGTCTCTATTTATTGGGAAAGGTTGGAGAAGCTCAAGTTGATCAGAATTCAAAATCACATGTTAAGCTCAACATGAAATTTTCTTGAAAAATCAAGTTTCAATTTCTTGTACCTTGGATCATAGAGTAGTTAAATACTTTAATTATATTGCTTCTGACCTTGTAGATGGATTGTGATCAGAGGGAACAAGTGAGAGGCTCAAGAATTGACTTTCTGCATAAAGCTTGCTTTTCAAGAATGGTAATGTTAACTTTCTCCCCAAAATGACAAATTGGCTTGGCTAATGCTTAAACCACTTGGATCATAGCTCAAACGTTTGTGTAATCCATTAATTATGGGTAGATACACAAGTTAGAAGGCCTTCAAAGAAATATTATGCATAATAATATTGAGATTGGATTATGTGTTCATCAAGAAAATGACTTGTAATTCAAGAATGGATGCCAAACTTCTTCTCTTCGATTCTCTTAGCTCAAAAATGATCTCTTCAAGTTATTGAACATTTTGGAAAGCTTGAAACATTGTCTACAACCTTAATGTTGACCACTTTGGCTAAACCATCGTGGAGGTTGGTGAAAATTGGCCAAGAAGTTAGGTCAAAAAATATGCCTAACTTGCCAAAATTTTCACTAAGTGTTTTATGAAAAATGTCATGTCTTTATGAGCTTATATATTAAAATATAAGCATTTTTTGGACATCCACCCTCTGATTCAAAGTTGTATAGTTCATCAAGATCTACAAATTCCATGTTGAAAGTTTTCCTTGAATCATCTTGCATCTTGGTGAAAAATTGTCATGAAGTATTGAAATTATCAAGGTTAAAAAATACTTGAAAATTTTCTAATTATTGAAAACTTTGACTTTATATGTAATTTATTGAATTTATTGATTCTTGGTGATCAAGTTTGATATTTTTGAGTATCTTGATGAATCTTGATCTTTGAAACTCAATATTGATCAAGAAGTCAAAGTTTGACTTTTTGTGTGTCAGTTGACTTTTCATCAGTTGATCAAAAATTCAACTATCAATCTATTGGTTTTGAGAAATGATTTGAGCCATGAAATTAGGTCAAGATATTGTGTTTTAATCCTTGAGATCATGCTTCAAACCATTAGGTCATGTACTATGTCAAAAGTCAAACATCAGTCATTCTTAGTCAAAACCCTAATTTTGACAATTTTTCCCTTTGATGATTCAAGTGTTTTTATTGAGGAATTGTGATAAACACTTGATAAATTGATGAATATGACTTCAAAATGTTGATATTGGTCAATACAACTGATTTTCAGTCATCTAAGCAATTGATTGAGAAAATTTGTGATGCAAGACTTGAAACTTGGTATGAGAAATATTGAAGACCTATAATGAAACATGAAAGTCATTTTAGGCATCAAAATTCCAGTTGTCTTTGAGAAAATCAAAACCATAATTTGTGGGCTGAATGCTTATGAGGTGAACTTGTCTGATCAAAGTCTTGAAACTTCTTGAGCATTTGAGATCTTTCGTGAGAAATGTCTTGAGAATAGAGAGGGAAAATTTGGGGTACAACATCTACCCCTGTTCAATCTTCTTAAACCTGAAGAGTTAGATTGGCTTGTTCGCCATTCGTGATTTGAAGGTAGAAGATGACTGAATACTTAAGTTCTCGGGAATTGGCACTCGCCTGTGCACGAAGTAAAGCCGTTTGTTTATTATATCGAGAATGATCTTAGAGATTTCATTTGGAGAGGTGACAGAAATTTGTCGAAGAAGGTATTGTAGATGCCATCCAAAGTATCTGTTGATAGAGAAATTAGACTAAGTCTACGCTCGACTTTAACTGGGAGAAGTATTAGAATAAATCTTTGGTCGATTTAAACTGAGCCAGAAAAAGGTCTACTGAGAGATGTATCAAAATAAATCTTTGGTCGATTTAATATGAGCCAACATATGTTTTTAAATATTTAACTGAGAGAAGTATCAGAATAAATCTTTGGTCGATTTAATCTGAGCCAAAAAAAGGTCTACTGAGAGAAGCATCAGAATAAATATTTATTCGATTTAATCTAAGCCAGCAGATGTTTGAAAATATTTAACTGAGAGAAGTATCAACATAAATCTTTGGTCAATTTAATTTGAGCTAGAAAAAGGTCTAATGAGATAAGTATCAGAATAAATCTTTAGTCGATTTAATCTAATCCAGTAGATGTTTGAAAATATTTAATTGAGAGAAGTATCAGAATAAATCTTTGGTCGATTTAATATGAGCCAGAAAAAGGTCTACTGAGAGAAGTATCAGAATAAATCTTTAGTTGATTTAATCTAAGCCAACAGATGTTTGAAAATATTTTACTGAGAAAAGTATCAGAATAAATCATTGGTCGATTTAATCTGAGCCAGAAAAAGGTCTACTGAGAGAAATATCAGAATAAATCTTTAGTCGATTTAATCTAAGCCAGCATATGTTTGAAAATCTTTAACTAAGTGAAGTATCAGAATAAAACTTTGGTCGATTTAATCTGAGCCAGAAAAAGGTTTACTGAGAGAAGTATAAGAATAAATATTTAGTCAATTTAATCTAAGACAACAAATGTTTGAAAATATTTAACTGAGAGAAGTATCAGAATAAAACTTTGGTTGATTTAATCTAAGTCAAAAAAGGTCTACTGAGTATTCATCATGTAGGTTTTTGCCTTGTATTTTGTCTACAATTTATTTTGATGATATTGCTCTGTCGATTGATTATTTCCTGAAAGAGTAAAGAGTTAGTTGTATGCAATGTCATGATGTATGAAATGCATTGCGTAATAATGTTCTCAAAATAAATGAGATTGTGCTATATGCATTTCGTATGCATGTGCTATGATATATGAATGCGTAATGTTGTTGAAGTGTATCTTCGTCTGGGAAAATAAATCCCTGACTATTGCCGAGGATGAAGAATATATGTATCTTCAATCTTGTCTAAAATGCTTTCGTTTGGGATTCCTGCTTTCTTGTTTGAGGAAACTCTGTAGGGGATGTATTGATCTTTTTCTGGGGAGAATATTTTTGTTAGTGATTTGTAGTACTCAAGCTGGGGAATCTGTAGGTTGTTAGGGAAATAAACCCTGTTGGGGAAATAAACCCTTGTTTGATGGAGAAGTGATCTGCTGAGGAAACATATCTCTTGGGGAAATTGATTTTGCTAGAGAGGATGACTCTGCAAGGTTTATTTTTTCAGTCTTGGGGGACTAAACTCAGATGGGGAAGAGAATTTCCATGCATTGTACTCATTGGATCTCCATAGGTTGGTAATACTGTCGGAAAAGAGATTATACTCTTTTATCTTTTGGAGATCTGTCAGGGAGGTTGTAGGGAATGTATCCTTATTTATGAACATTATTCTGTGGGGATAATCTCATAGAAGTAACTCTGGCAACTTCACTAGGGATAATCTTATGAAATGGACTCTGTGGGGATCTACAGAAAACTTGAATGTCATCCTAGCTCCTAGAGTTTTTGAGTAAATTTTTATTCCTATTCTTATATACATATTTGTTAACAGTTAATCATGTTCATATGCACATGATCATTCAATTTTAGTCATTGGACGTTTTTGCAAACAAAACAGAAAGAACAAAAAGTTTGGACTTCAAAGTATATTTGTATTGATCATTTTCCTATAAGCAGGTGATTTTGTACAAAGAGACATAAATCCTTATAAGAGGAAGTCATCGTGAAATGAAAAAGTACAAAGTGAAAACAAATATATAACCATGTGGAAGTGATCTCATTGGGTTCCAAAATATGCTATTGCCCCTATGTCTTTGAACATCTTGTCCTTTGCCATCGGAAGAAGTTGATTGAATCATTTGAACTTTCGACTTTGGTAATAAAGCTTGCATATAAGTGATCCAATGGGACATAGTCGTACGCTTTCAATCCCTATCTTTTTACTGGACCGCCCTTTCGGGTTTTTAGTCCACCAGGATTCCCTTTTTTGTCCAAGCCTCCCTTTCAGGTTTTTGACTTGCCGGGTGTACAATCTTTTGTATATATCCCTTATTTTTGCCCGAACTTTTTTGGCTCTCCAGGATGCCCTTGTTTTTTCCTACGTATGTCAACCTAGCGGGTCATTCTTATGCATAGTATTTTTTGACTATGTCCGCATTCACAGGGTACGGGAAATCCTCGCCGTCCTTAGTGGTTAGCATTATAGCACCGCCCGAGAATACTTTCTTTACCATAATGGCCCTTCATAAGTGGGAGTCCACTTTCCCCAGGGATCACCTTATGGTAGAATGATTCACTTTATTACCAAGTCACCAGCCTGATAGACCCGATGCTTGATCTTTTTGTTGAAAGCTTTGATTATACGCTTCTGGTACATCTGACCATGGCAGATAGCAGCCAACCTCTTCTCGTCAATCAAATTCAGCTGATCCAACCTTGTCTGAATCCATTCGTCTTTGTCTAGGTATGCTTCTTTCATAATCCTTAGAGAAGGAATCTGAACTTCGACAGGCAGGACAACTTCCATGCCATAGAGGAAAGAGAAAGGGGTTTCCCCAATTGATCTTCGTGCCAAAGCACAGTAGCCATGAAGAGCAAATGGTAGCATCTCATACCAGTCTTTATAGGTCACCACCATCTTTTTCACAATCTTATTTATATTCTTGTTAGAAGCTTCCACTATGCCATTCATCTTAGGTATGTATGGAGAAGAGTTGTGATGCTTGATCTTGAACTGCGTGCAGAGCTCAGTGATCATAGCATTGTTAAGGTTGGTGCCATTCTTAGTGATGATCCTCTCAGAGATACCATACCGGTAGATGATGTTGTGCTTGATGAATCGGGCTATGACGTTCTTGGTAACTGAGGCAAATGAAGCAGCTTTAACTCACTTGGTAAAGTAGTCAATGGCGACAAGAATGAAACAATGTCCATTAGAGGCTGTAGGCTTGGTCTCTCCAATCATGTCAATTCCCCACATTGCAAATGGCCAAGGAGCTTTCATGACATTCAAGGGATCTGGAGGCACGTGGACCTTATCAGCATAAATTTGGCACTATGGCAAGTCTTCGAGTGGTGATGAAAATCAGTTTCCATGGTCGACAAATAGTAGCCAGCTATCAGAATCTTCTTGGCCATAGTGTGTCCGCTAGAGTGAGTACCAAAAATACCTTCATGCATATCCTCAATGATCTTCTCTGCTTCCTTCTTGTCCACACAACAGAGCAGAATTGAATCATGGTTGCGCTTGTATAAGGCCCCTTTGCTCAGGAAGAACTTGGATGAGAACCTCCGCAGGAATTTCTTGTTGTTGACTAACGCTCCTTCAGAATACTCTTAAGCCTCGAGATATCTTTTCACCTCATGAAACCAAGGCTTCTCCTCTACACCATCAGTGTCAATCTCATAGCAGTGCGCTGGTTCGTCAAATTTTTCGACAATGATTTGGGGAGCTTTGTTGTCCCATCTAACCTTAAACATAGAATACATGGTAGCTAAAGCACCTGCTAACTGATTTTCTTCCCTTGTAATGTGTTCAAAGGTAACCTCTTCAAAGTACAGAGTCAAGGTTAGCACAAGCTCTTTGTAAGGGATAAGATTTGGATGTTTCGTATCACACTCTCCTTTAACTTGACTGATTACCAAAGCTGAGTCTCCATATACACTTATGAATTTTATTCTTTGGTCAATATCAGCCTTGAGACCCAAGATAAATGCTTCGTATTCAGCCATATTGTTGGTACAGTCAAAGTAGAGTCTAGAAGTAAAAGGTGTATGGAAACATCCAGGGGAAATGATCACAACACCAATTCTGTTGCCCAGTGCATTGGAAGCTCCATCAAAAACCATAGTCCATTGGGATCCTTGCTCAGGTCCTTCATACAGTCCAGGCTTTTCACAATCCGCAATCAGCATGATATTCTCGTCCAGGAATTCAAAGTTCATAGATGTGTAGTCATCCATAGCTTGATGTGCCAAATGATCCTCCAACACACTTCCTTTGATTGCTTTTTGTGTAGTGTACTGGATATCGTATTCAATTAAGATCATTTGCCACCGGGCTATCCTTTCGGAGAGAGCTGGCTTCTCAAATATGTACTTGATGGGATCCATCTTAGAGATCAATAAAGTGGTATAGGTCAGCATATACTATCTTAGTCGGCAAGCATCCCATGCCAAAGTGCAAGAAGTTCTCTCAAGCAGTGAATATCTGGTTTTATAGTTGGTAAACTTTTTGCTAAGGTAGTATATTGCATGCTCTTTTAGACCAGACTCGTCATGTTTCCCCAACACACACCCCATTGAGTTCTCTAAAACATTTATGTACATGATCAAAGGTCTTCCTTTAACTAGTGGCATCAGAATTGGAGGTTCTTTTAGGTACTCTTTGATCTTGTCAAAAGCTATTTGGAAGTCGCTGTTCCATCTGACTACTTAATCTTTCTTCAGAAGCTTGAAGAGTGGTTCACAAGTATCAGTCAGGTGAGAGATGAACCGGGATGTTGTACCCCAAACTTTGCCCTCTCATGTTTTCTAAGATCTTCTTTTACATGGGTGGTTACAAATACTTGATTAAATAAAATAATATTTTTTGAAGATAAACAAGATGTCTTCGATTAGAATTAGGACAAGGTGGCTTCGATTGGCATTGAGACAAGGTGTCTTCGATTATAATCTGAGCAGGTTGTTTTTCGATTGGCATCCGGACAAGGAGCTTCGACTGGGTGTCCAAAATCCTTCGATACAAGCTTGACTCACCAGTCTTTGATTGGGCATCTAAATCCTTCGATACAAGCTTGACTCACCAGTCTTTGATTGGGCATCTAAATCCTTCGATACAAGCTTGACTCACCAGTTTTCAACTGGGTGTCTAAGACCCTTCAAGCGATGTTTGTCTCATAAGCTTCAATTTAGCATCTAAAACCCTTCGATCAAGTTAATTTCACAAAGTCTTTGATTGCCATCTGGACAAGGGGCTTCAATCGAATGTCCAAAATCCTTTGACACAAGCTTGGTTCACAAGGCTTTGACTGCGCATTAGCTACTTCAAGCTTTCCTTAGATTCACAAGGTAAGAACCCCCTACAAGCCCCTTTCGATTCACCAGTAGTGGCCTCTACATGCAACCTTCGACTCACTAGGCAAAGGCCTCTTCTTGCTTGCCTTGGATTCTCTAATTCAAAGGCTTCCCCCAACGAGCCTTCGATCCACAAGGCAGAGGCTTCCTCAGACTTGTCTTGGATTCACAAGGCCAAGACCCCTCAACACAGTTTCTGCACTATGACACACAATATGACCCCTTCAAAAGAGTACTCCAAAGGCTCATTCGAAGGAAACACATTGGTGTCCCATTCGACGAGGGCACAAGGCATACATATGGACTATCAAAAGACACTCAAAAAGTCCATTCGAAGGAGGCAACAAAAGGCCGATTCGAAGGGTACAAAAAAGGTCCATTTAAAGAAACATTCAAAAGGCCCATTAGAAGGATATATAAGAGGTCCAATCGAAGAGCAACGCTGGAGGGCATTCGAAAGATCCAAATGTGTCCATCTTCATAGAAAATTCAAAAAGGGACAAGAAACCATGTATTTGGCAATGTTTCAAAGTGATATTCATGGCCTTAAAACACCATCTTAATGGATAATTATTCCTTGGCCCTCTTGTCCCCTCCATTCCCTCTATATAAGGAGTACACTAACAAGCTCCAAAGAGGCCTAGAGACATCCTGAAAGATTCATACGAAATTGCAAAAATAAGCAAAGTTGTCAAATTCCAAAACACATTTCCAGCCATCCTCAGTCCAAACAAAGGATTCAAACACATTCCTGGAGGTCTCATAAATCTTTTCCAATCATCACCAGCCCCTAAGAAAGCATCTCCACGTCCATAAGTTCCAAATCGAAGCTTGAAACTGTTGGTAAGAACTGGTAAAAGACCAAACTTTACATTTGCATGATACATTAACACTTGTAGTTCATTCGATTTATATTCAAGATTAAGGACCCGGGCTCGACACCCAGGTCTGCATTTGTTTTGTTTCTAACACTTGTTGCAGATCTAGCCTGAATAGACCAAACGCACACAGGATCGAAGGACCTGGGTTCGATACCCAGGTCCTGCATCTTTATTTTGCTAACTTATCTTTGCAGATTCAGTGCCCTCATAGGTGATCCATCAGGCTCTTTCAACGGTACCCTCTGGATCGAAAGCCACACCCCTTCACTGGATCGAATGGTAATATATGTTTATTGGATCGAAGGATATCTATTTCCCTGGATCGAAAGGCACCTTCCTATGAATCGAAAGCCCATCATTCTTCCCTGAATCGAAAGGCCACATTTTCCCCTTGAATCAAAGGAGGGTTCTTCTATCTTTAATTTTTCTTTATTCATTTCTCTATTGATTTTTTAAATTAAATTTAAATAAAAAAAATCACAAAAAAACATTAGATTAGTTTTTGTTAATCAAATTAATTTGTAAACAAATTAATTAACCATTTTAACCTTTTCTTGAAATTAAAATTAGACTTAGGTTGTATTTTCTTAAAATAAAACAAAACAAACAAAAATATTTCTTTTCCTTAGGATTTTGACGTCCCTTTTAATTCGTTTGCGCATTTATTTACTTTCGCATTTTTTTCATCTTATTGTAACTGCTTCCCAGTTTGTAATAGTAAATAGGACTTTACTTTTCACATTTCTATTATGTACCTCTTACAAAGCCATGTAATAGCGTATGATTTACATTCCCGCACTTTACATTTCTGCACTTTAAATTTCTGTACATATTAACTGTATGGAAAGACTAATAACAAAACGCTAGCAAACATAATAACAAAGACAAATAAACTGAATTGAATCATTGCACACATGCACCTCTAGGGTATCCCACTTAGGTTGCCTTCAGAGAACGGTCACAATTCTCGAAATGTGAGAAGTTTTAGTGATTACCCTCTAGTTTGAAAAGATCACAAGTCCCTCGATGATCCTCTCGACGTTGCCTCAGTTAAAAGTGATCTTAGAACTTTAGGACAGTTCCTAAAATTCGTTGCCAAGTTGCCTTCGTGACCGTAATGTCCCTTTGAATGTCCCTCATACATCCAACGATGGGGCTTCTTATCAATCAATGGTAAGATATCAACATCTAAAGGAGGAGGAAAAGAAAAAAGACCTTTTGATTAGGTAGGACGCTCGTAGTTGCTTGCTTGCTCACAATAAAAAACCATTTACACACCAACACTTTCAATAAAACATTTTCAAAAGACAAAGCTCTTTGTACGCATTCTTATAGAGACGGGAATCATTACAAAGGCACTTTTAAAAATCAATTTCAAAAACATCTTCCACAAAAACCTCTTTGAAACATTTTTAAAACAAACACTTTGTACGCATTCTTATAGAGACAACAATCATTACAAAGAGGTTTTTTTCAAAATATTTTCAAACCCACACCACAAAGCAAATTTTCAAACAAAGCAAAGTGATCTAGTAAGCAACTAAGAGCCTGTAGAAAACTACGGATGGAAAGGGTGCTAACACCTTCCCTTTCCATAATCTACCCCCTTACTCAGAAAACTCTCGAAAGGTCTTTTTCTGTTCTTTTCACCTTTTCCTTTGTTGGATAAAAGAAAAGTCGGTGCTGACTCTTGCTTACCGTGACATTTGCGAACACAAACGCAAAACCAGTATTAACATTCAGTTCTACCACCATATTACAAGGGTAATGTAGTTTAGACGCCCCAAGAAACCTCAAACCTCCTTCTCAGTATAAGGAGCTTTTACAATGACGATAAAGCCTAGGAGCTTACCAGACCTTACCCCGAAGGTGCACTTGTTGGGATTCAACCTCAGCTTGTATTTCTTCAGCCTTTCAAACACCTTGTGTAGATGGTCAAGGTGCTCTTCTTCAGTTTGGGATCTTGCTATCAAGTCATCAAAATATACTTCTATCTTATGATGAATCATGTCATGAAATAAAGCCACCATAGCTCGTTGATAAGTTGCGCCTGCGTTCTTCAGCCCAAAAGGTATGACCTTATAACAGAAGGTGCCCCACTGTATGACAAAAGTAGTCTTCTCCATGTCATCGGGCGCCATTTTGATTTGGTTGTAACCAGAGAAGCCATCCATGAAGAAAAACACCTTGTGTTGAGCAATGTTGTCAACTAAGACATCAATATATGGTAGTGGGAAGTCATCTTTGGGGATTGCCCTATTTAAATCCCCGTAGTCTACACATATATAGACCTTACCATCTTTATTCAGCACAGGAACAACATTTGAAACCCATTGGGGATACGATGTCACTGCCAAGAAACCTGCATAGAATGATTTCATTACCTCGGCCTTGATCTTTTCAGACATGTCAAGATGCATGCAACAAACCTTTTATTTGATCGGAGAACAACCCTCTTTCAATTGTATACGTTGAACCACGATATCAGTATCGAGCCCTGACATATCTTCGCATGACCAAGCAAAGACCTCAACATATTCATGAAACATTTGAACCAATCTGCTCTTGACAATGTCTTCCAGGTTGGAGCCAATGTTGACTTCTTTCTTATCTGCTTCAGTACCTAAGTTTATCACTTCGACCAGTTCTTTTTGCGGTTGGATGGCCTTTTCCTCTTGTATCAGGAGTTTGGCGAGTTCTCCAGGTATCTCACAATCTTCTCCACCTTCGTCTTTGCCTTGATAGATTGGATTCTCGAAGTCATAGATGTCAATAGCAGAATTGTTGTTAATGAGACCCAGATTGGATGTGGATCTGCAAATGTGTGTGTGTGTGTATGTAAGGTCACATGGCTATTTGAAAATGCAGTAAAGTAAAAGAAAGACAAAGAGCACAAAATTTGAATGCAAAATTGTCCAATGTTTTCATTAAATGAGCATATAATACATGAAAAGACAAACCCTTAACAAATAGACCATTGTTCCCCAGGAAAGGCATATGGTTTAAAGTCATTTTTTTGAAGGAAATTATACAGACAAAGTTATTAAAGAAATAAAAACAGGAAATAGAAATTACTCCTGGTTGAAGGAGATTGAGATGAAGACTTTGGCCTTCCAGTTCTTGAGTCCTCCATCAACAGTTAGGAAGATCCAGCTGTCTAGGTCAGCGTCACTATCAGTGTCTTCTAGAGCATTGGCTTCATTGTTGCTAATACGCAGAGGTGGTCCACCAGCACGAACACGTTGAACCTCTTTCAGAGCCTTTGAAGTAAAACCAAGCCTAAATTTTCCAGATTTGTAGGGGATGTCAGGAAGTTATCCCTAGATAGTGCAACCTCCATCTTCTACAACAGCCCTAGCATCCTTTTAGAGAGTCTATTCTTGGTGTGCCTTTAGATATTTCAGTAGCAGGAGTAGCAATAGAAACCATTGGAGGGATTACCTAAAATTCTTGACAGGGGGTTTCAATGAATTCGCCATCCATTTCAACGTATTTGAAAGAATTCAAATAACTGACTATATATTCTTCCTCTCCACAGACCGTGACAACCTTCCCTCTCACTGGGTACTTCAGCATTTGATGTAATATAGAGGTAACTGCACATGTCCCATGAATCCATGGGCGTCCGAGCAAGCATAAATAGGCCAGGAGAATATCCATTACATAATAGTTGAGTTGAAAACTTGAGATCACACCTTGATAGAGAGATCAACCTCTCTGTGGACCATCCTCTTGGAACCATCAAAGGCTCTTACCACAATATCACTGGGTTTCAGCACCATCCCTTCACAGTCCAGCCTATCCAAATCACCTTTGGGTAATATATTGAGACAGGACCCAATATCTACTAACACATGCGCCAGAGTGGTTCCTTTGCATTCAATATATATGTGGAGATCTTTGTTGTGATTCTTCCCCGCCGAATTCAAATCTGCATCAAAAAACCCCAAGCCATTATCAAAAGTTAGGCTTGCAACATAGTTCTCAAATTGATTCGAAGTGGTCTCTTGCGGTACATGGGCATTCTTCAGGAATTTTAACAAATCTTGGGCATGTGCTTCAGAGCATAACAACAAGGACAACATGGATATTTTTGAGGGTGTATGCCCCAGTTGTTCCACTATTTTGTACTCACTTTTTCGGATGATCTTTATAATTTCTTCCATCTATTGTCTAATGGGTCTTCAATTGTCACTTATTTTGGTGGTGCCTGCATCTGGGAAGACTCGTTTACTTTCTCTTTACCTCAGACATTGGTAGTTGGCTCAACAGTAGGGATGAAAACAAGTCTTGTAGTAGTTGTTAGAGGAGAGATCTCTGTAGAGAAGATCCTTCCTGTTCTAGTGACCTTACTATTTCTGACAATGTTTGTAATTTCAACATCTTCATCTTCAGTAATCCATGGCTCTTGTTTGACACCATGATAATAAACTTCAGCCCCATAGTTCCAAGGCACAACTTTGTCAGAGATATAGGGGACTGGCCCCGGTGTAGTGATGATAAAGGGAGCCACTCTTGGATTAACAGGAACCCTTATAAGGCCTTTAGAGGTGATCCTAATAGGAGTGTTAGAGATTGTGATTATGGAAACATCTTGAGGTAAACTTTTTACAGACGGAGTTTTCTCAAACATAATTTCATGGCTATCAATCAGACGTTAGATACCTTTCTTCAGCCATATACAACCATTGGTTTGGGAAGCACAATGGAAACAATTTTCAAGGCATCCAGGAAATAAACCGGCTCTCAGTAGATTCTTCTTAACGATCAATAATGGAGTAGTCAAATCATTGATGGTGGAGACAAAAGAGACATCGTCAATGGCATTTACACATTTACCATGACTAGGCATGGGAGCAGTAATGACATTAGGAGTATGTGGAGGGTCAAAATCAATCACCTTATTATCAATCAGATCTTGGATCTTTCTCTTTAAGGCCCAACAATCATTGGTGTCGTGCCCAGAGCTATTGGAATGATAGGCACATTTTGCATTTGGGTTGTATTTTGGAGATGAAGCATTGAGGTTTATAGGAGGATTCCTCAGTGTCACCAAATCTGCCTTCAAAAAATATTGTAAAGCTTGAGATATTGACATGTTGATTTTAGTAAATTGCCTCCTCGGGGCATCAGGCCTTTGTTGATTGTTTGATTGTTGTGATCGTTGAACTGGGGTCGGGCTTGAAATCAATATAGCTCCTACCGACTTATGACAGTCACTCTTGATACGGTTCCTTTGTCCATAAACAACATTAGTCTCCTTTTTACCAACAAAAGGTTTCTTTACAACATTATAGGTTGATGCCATGTGGATCTTTCAATTTTTGATTCTGCTTTCAACTTGCTTGCCAGTCAAAATCAACTCAGTAAACCTTAACGAAGAACTCCCAATCAGCAAGTTAAAGAATGGACCAGTCAAGGTGCCCATAAACATGTCCACTAATTCTCTGTCAGTTAAAGAGGGTTGCACCCTATTGTACCCCAAAATTTTCCCTCCCATTTTTACTCAAGACATGCTCATTGAGGTCTTCAATTGCTCAAGGATGACCAAGAATTGACCAGACAAATTCTCCTTCTAAGCAATGAACCTTTAACTAGGGTTTCACTTTTCACCAAGATGTGTGAGCTCCAAAGGTCTCAAATATTTTCCATGGTCCTAATATGTCTTCAAGATTGTACATGCCAAGTTTCATGCCTTCCACTACAAGTTTGCTCAGTCAATTGCTCAAATGCTTGAAAATCAACTATACTAGGTCAAAAGCCAATTATGGCGTATATACAGTCAAACTTCAAGATTTTTTCCATCGTCAATATTTTGAAGTGATAATCATCATTTGATCAAGGGTTCATCATGATTCCTCAACGGGATGCCCTTAATTCATCAAAAGTCTAGAATTGCAAAATTAGGGTTTCTATAGGAAAAGTCAACTAAACTTTAACCAGGCATAACTTTCACATACTTCATCCATTATTACCCAACCAAAGCTCATTTTTAATAGAATCCAATTCCCTACTACTTCTATTCTTCCATCAAGTCCAAGAAATGCACCATTTGAAAATTACAGGCTCATACATTACAGGTCATTTTTAGAAAGTCAACAAAAGACACTTTTTGTCAAGACCATTTACATCAAGATAAATATTCAAATGCAAAATTGATCAAAAGATGGATTGAAGTAGAAATCTTGGGCTTTCCAAAAAGTACAAGATCATCATCATGAGATAAAAATAGATAAAGTTATGGCTTGCCCATGTTTGGAAAATTTGGGAAATTTCAAGAATTGTGTATTGGGCAAACTTGAACTTTTAGGTCAATGGCCTAACTTCTTGGACTCCAAGCATCTTCCTAACCTTATAGGGTACCTCTAATCTCATCTTTACATTATCTTATAATTTTTATTTATTTTGTCCATATTTATTTTGATTTTTTTCAAATAAATATAAAATAAATTGTTCAAAATAAATAGAAATGGGCCTTGACCTTTGGGCTAATGTTTTGGTCTGCATAGAAGCCCAAGAATTCGTGAACAAGTGTCCATGTGCATGCAAACATGGAAAGGGAAAATTTTTCACGTTTTGGAAACTTTTTAATTTGTTTGATTTTGATATGAAAGCATGGTTTATGGCATTGATTCTTGCCATGTTTTCAGATCTTCATACTCCACTATATATACACAACAAAGCCAAGCCACAAGGGGGCGCATACACACTGCCTAAATAGGCCACAAAATTTTTCCAAAAAATCATCAAAGTTGTGAAATTCCAAAATCCATCCTCCAACCTTCCTCCATTCAAACCAGGCATTGCAACGTGCTCCCGAGGACTCCAGGGATTATTTCCACGCCTTGCACTAGCCTGAAACCTCTTGAATCGCACACACAAATTAGACTGTGGGTAAGATATTTTTCTTCCAATTCAATCTCCTTTAATTTGCTTTATTGAACCTTTTAACGTTTAAAAATGTGTTCATAGTCATGTTTAGAACAGGTTGAACGTGGAATATGTGAGGTTTAGGGCCAGAATCACAAGATGCCATGTTTGGTTCCGATCAATAGCTTTGCTTTGAAATGCGAAATCTACGGACTTTTAGCCTAAAATAGCGTCAGATTTGGATTCAGGATGTTGTTTTAAGGGGGGTAGGGGTACTTTGGTGCTTTGATTACACCCTTTTTGCAGGTTGGGGTTTTGACCCCACCGGAGAAGACAACCGGAAGGTTGACTCCGGGGAGCCATCGTGTCTTTCTTCTGTTGGCCTGTTTGAATAAGCAGCGTGCGTTTTTATTTTTTTTTCAAATTTCAGACTGATTCTATTATATATATATTTATTTGTTTCTATAAAATATTAAATGGTTAGCTGGTTTGGTGGTGAAGGGTGCGTGTATAATGCTGGAAGGCCTAGGTTCGGTCCTAAGTTTTTAATTTTCCATATTTTTCATATTTGTTTTACAGATCCAGTGATGTGAAGACCCATACGTGTATCCTACTCCTCATGCCTAAGCCATTAGATGCCAACGCAAAAAGATCTGGCCATCCTAGGGTGCGTCTCCACCCTATAGCCTCAAGGATGATGCTCACCAGATTGTTGTTTGGAACGCTAGGTTCAATTTGATTGGGCCTAATAAAAAATCTCAAGCATACCCCCCATTTACTTTAGACATCAGTCCCAACATTATTTTTTGTTTCTTTAGTCTTTTTAATTTGCTTTTTTTAATATTTGCTTATTGGCAAAAATCATTTTTTTTAATCATAAAATCAGAAAAAAAACATAAAAAAATTTAGATTTAGTTTTTTTAATTTAATTTTAACTTTCATATTTAATTTAGTTAATTATTTTAACTTATTTCTTTAATTTAAAATTAATAGACTTAAGAATTAATTTATTTCAATTCTTTTCATAAATAAAAATGCCAAAAATATTAGATTTACTTTAGAATTAATTTTAATTTATAATTTTATTTTCCTTTTTAATTAATTATATTTAATTTAATTTAAGTATTTCTTAAAATAAACAAAAAACAAAAAGGTTTTTTTTATTTTACTTAGAAATTTTTTAGGATTTAGACGCCCTTTCTAATTTGCGCGCGTTTAAATAATTTCATATTATTATTATTACCCTTTCTTATTATTGTATCAGCTCCCTGGTTTGTAATAGTAAAAAACTAGGACATTTACTGCTTTTATCTCCCCAATTTTGGACATGTAAATACCCCCTCCTCGAATCATTGTAATAGCGTATATTTAAATTCCCGCACTTTAAATTCCTGTACATATTAACTGCTTAGATGTATGCCTAATAGGATTGCATGACAAGAGCATAATAAATCAAACGCTAGCAAACCTAACAAAAAAGACAAAAATAACTGAACATAACACACCTTGCACATATACACCTTTAGGGTACGCCCACTTCGGTTGCCTTCAGAAATAGTCAAAACTCTCGAAACGTGAGAGATTTTAGTGGCTACCCTCCGGTTCAAAAGATCATAAGTCCCTCGATGACCATTTCGACGTTTCCTTGGTAAAAATATGATCTTAAAACCTTAGGTTAGTTACTAAAACTTCTTGCCCATTTTCCTTTGTGACTATAAATTATCCCTTTTAATGTCTCTCAAACATCCAACGATAGGGCTACCTACTCACTAGTAGTAGGATAGTGTTGTCTAAAGGATCGGAAGAAAAGAAAAAACCTTTCGAGTATTATTAGATAGTTCTTCGATTCTTGCTCAAAACAAATTTTCACACTTAGACTAAAACATTTCAAAAAAAATTTCAAACGCTTTATCAACACTCTTGAGGACTGATACAAGAATTATCATAAAGCGAATCGCCACACTAAGGCATTTTTCAAAATACTTTCCCAAACACACAAAAGCATAAGGTATTTCAAAAATTTAGCTAAGTATCTAAGAGCCCATAGATAACTATGGATGGAAAGGGTGCTAACACCTTCCCTTTCCATAATCTATCCCCCCTTACTCAGAAATAATCTCGAAAGGTATTTTTCTATTCTTTTCACCCTTTCCTTTGTTGGATAAAAGAAAAGTCGGTCGTGACTCTTGCTTACCACAACATTTTGCAAACACAAATGCAAAACCAGTATAACAGACGGTTCTGCCACCGTATCACAGAACTGGCGAATCTGTTGGGGATTTATAAAAAAGTGGGGTGACCTTAGAGTTTAGTTCATCATTTTAAATTTCTTTTCTTGTATGCTTTGTTTGCTTTATCTTAAAGGGTTTTGCTTTGGTTTACTTGTAAAGATCCTACACCCGGATCTAGGGACACCTTTTAGGTAAGTAGCAATATATCGTGGGGACTGTGTGGGGTATATCGACACGGTTGAAGCGATAGCTACATTGATGTGACACATTTGTTGGTACCGAAAGCCCTTGAGTAGTCAAGGAGAATACTGGGCCGCTGTGTGGTGTCATGAAGCATCAACTGACCTTATAACATTTAATTGAACCAACTTGGCCATTAGGAAGTAGTGAGATAGCCGGCTTTGGTGTAGTCTGAAGTTGGTTGATACTCAATACTACACTCATTAAGATCTGACTTCTGGGATATTTCAGTCGCCAATAAAGAGGATTGTGTTGAAATAATGCCCTGTGAAGAAAGATCGGTGATATTGAGATTCCCTAGAACCCGGTTACTATTACTAGGACAGGTTTAGCCAACTAAACTTCAAGAGGGTACTTACCTATGGAATCCATGCAAGCCTAAACCTAAGGCCACTTGTGTGATTTTTTTGCTTTCATTATCTAACAACTTGAACTCCTTGTAGGGTTTTGTTTATTATCTAACGATGTGAGTTCACTTTGGACTTGTTTGTAGTCATTATCCAATAACTTGGATTTCCTGCAAGACATACTTATCTTCATCACCCTACATTTTTGTTGATGCATAGCATACACATTATAACATCATACCATAGCATTTCCTTAACCATTTCAAGGATCTCAAGGGCCCGTGATGCAGGTTATGATGAACCAGACACCTAACAAGGGGCAAGGGGATTTATTTTCCTCTAGCTGATGCCGTCAAAAGACCAAAACACAACAACTTGAGTCAGGGGCTATGACCCACTCGATATGGCAAGCTTGTTTCTCATAGAAGTATATTCAACAATACGAAGTTCTTCCGTCAAAGCTGCATTCAAAATTCAACTTCTAACATTTTCTTGTGTTTACCCTACGAGATCCTTGAAAACGTTGCACCCACACATCATGCATGTCATTACCTAACAGGTATTTCAGTACATGTTTCTCATGTTCTCGCTGTTTATTTTATCAAGGAAAATGGCTCTAAACATAACAACATAGACCTCCAAACTCAAGAGGCTCAGTTCATGGAAATGTTCCTCAACTTATCCAAGAGGCAGGAAGAATTTAAATCACTCCTGAACAGGAAATTGACCAAGAAACATCCTGACAACAACAAGGATGACCATGTGGAACAACTGCAAGCTGAGATGGAAAGGATGAGAATCCAGATGAGTAATCAATTGGCTCTTATCTAAAGTTTAGCTTGGGAGCAAGAAGAGTTGAGGTTTTTCATCAGCAAGCTTCATCAAGACGAATGCAACTATATGAAGCACACAATCGAGGTTGGGGATCAGGTCATTAATCGGCCTCTGATGAGACAACAACTTGGATTGGTGGAGAGTAAACCTTTCCAAATTTGTGCTGCGTCACGAACCCAACCGCCACCTCGCCAACAACGACAGGGTAATCGGCGTAAGCGGGATGCATTCACTAGGCAATATACCAAACTCAACATACCAATATCGTAAGTCTTGCAACACATGTTGAAGTTGAATTTGGTCACCTTAAAGGATCCTCCTCGGAATCCTAATACTTCCGCTCCTACTTACCATTCCAATGAAAGGTGTGCTTATCACTTTGACAGCCCGGGGCATGACACTGATAACTATTGGATGTTGAAATATAAAATTCAAGACCTAATCAATGAAGGAGCATTGGAATTTTCACAAGATGGTCAACTGGAATTCTTATTCCATTCCTCAAAGGCATACCATCTGAAGTGACAAGCCAAGACAATGAGGATTTTTATTCATCTAGAATTTTCAATTTGTAATTTATTTTGATTGTTCAAACATTTGTTTCATGTTAAACTTTGTTATTTTATCAATGCATTTCATATGTTTGTCTTGAATCAATTCATTCGTATTCACTATATTCAAACTGTGTTTTTACTTCCTTTTTGTGATATTCAATTCTTGATTAAAAGCTCTAAGTATTTAGAGGGAGGATGACGAAAGCGATGCTATAATCTCTACAATATGCTTTTGAACAGACCCCGCTGACGATGTACAGGCGATGTTTCAAATCCTAAACAGTGGAGTTATAAGGAAGATAATCCCTAGTTAACCCCTTTGAGCCTAAGAAGTAGGAGTTTTTCTTTTCACACAAATTTAAACCCTTAATAATAACCTGAAGCAGGGTAGTTTTCTTAGTTAATTTGGATGTGCATTCAGCCGCAAGCTCTACCTTCATAGATGGCAAGTAGTGTAGAAGATGCCCTCCAAAAGATGGTGATAGATCCATATAATCTTCAAGACAGGTAGTCATTATCTCTCAAAATAAAAAGCCCGTTAATTCAAAAACCTAGGTAGGAGACTTAAGAAAAACTGGGGCATCCCGCTGACTGCAATCGCAAAAGAAACAATTCAGGAAAAAGTAGGGATAACAAAAAAAAAGAGGTCCTACAAATCCTCAACAAAAAAAGAAAAGGTTACAAAAATGACTGCCTTCTCAAACAAACGTTAAATTTCTAAACCATCACCAAGTATCAGAGCAAAGATTCCAGACTCAATTGGGATCTAAATGCACAATTATATGAGCATAGTATTGAAGAACATCACGAAGAACGGGTTGGGTACAAATAAAATTTGAGCCTTTATCCTTTGTTTCTTAAACCGGGAACCAGGCCACGTTATAACCCTTAAAAGTCCTAGTTCGAAAGCGTACTGTTGTACCCCAAAATTTTCCCTCTCACTTATCAAGAATTTGCTCACAAGATCTCCTTGGGCTCAAGACTGCACTAGGGTTTGATCAGCTCAAGACACCTCCTTAGGAACTGATGACCAAAATTAGGGTTTGAGTTTGCACAAGGATTTTTGAACTTTCAATGCTTCATATTAATTTCATGGATCATTATGGACCCCCAAGATTGCTCATGTCAAGTTTCAAGCTTTGAATCACATTTTTGATCACTCAATTGAGCAGTTGACCTAAAAATCAATTGTATTGGGGAAAAGGTCAACCATGGTCAATTTACAGTCAAACCTCATAATTTTTTATCCATATCAACATTTTAAACTCATATGTATCATTTGATCAAGTTTGGACCATAATTCCTCAAGGAATTTGATCAAATCTCCAAAAGGGCAAAATGGTCAAAATTAGGGTTTTGACTGGGAAAGGGCAATTTTTGATTTTTGACCTAGAAAATGGTCAATTGGTTTAAGGTATGATCTCAATAGTCCAATTTCATCATTTTTGACCTAATGACAGGGTTCAAAACATTGCAAGTCCATTGGATTGACAGATGAATTTTGCAGTCAACTGATCAAAAGTCAATTGTATATTGAAAAGTCAAACTTTGACTTTTTGGTCAAATTCAAGTGCCAAAGATCACAATTCATAAAAACATATCAAAAGATGAAACTTATTCATCAAGAAATAAAAAATTCAAGATTTCATTTTGAAAAGTCAAAATTTCTAAACTTAGAAATTTTTCTAAGTGTTGAAAATTTCATGTTTTTTCATAACTTTGAGCCAAATTTTCACCATGATGCAAGATGATTCAAGAGAAACTTCCAAAATGAAAGTTGTAGATCTCCATGAAATCTATAACTTTTCTTCACACAACTCCTTGCAAAAGTTATTGGATCTCAAGTTATAATTTTATGAACATAGGGTCATGAAACTAAACACTTAGTGAAATTTTGCCCTAATTTGGTCAGGATTTTGACCCAACTTCATGGCACTTTTTCATATAGTTACAAGGGTAATCTTAAAAATCAATTCAAATATGGGTTGTAGAGAACATTTCAAGCTTTCCAAAATGTCCAAGAACTCCTTGAGATCATTCTTGAGTAGGGAGAATCAAAGAGATGAAGTTAGGGTTTTGTCACTTGAATTACAAGTCATTTTTGATGAACACATGAACCAAATCCATGCTAGGCTGCATAATATTTGCTTTGAAGGCCTCAAAATTGTTTGTAACTCCATAATTAAATGTTTACACAACTGTTAGAGCTTTGATCCAAGCATTTGAGCTATTATCCAAGTTGCATTTCCATTAATGGCACAAAGTTAACATTGCCATTATTGTAAAGCAAGATTTTTGCATAAAGTTCACATTGAGCCTCTAACTTGTTCTCTCTTATTACACTCCATCCACAAAGTCAAAACAAGCTTTTTTAAAGCATAACCACTCTATCTTAGCAAGTACACAAGGCATGGAAACTTGTTTTGTCAAAAAATCACATGTTTAACTTAAACATGTAAATTTGAATTCTGATCAACTAGAGCACTCCAAACTTGTTGCTTATAAATAGAGTCACTATTTGTGAGCTAGAACACGAGCTTGAGCACCCTGAAATACACCAAAAATCTCTCAAATCAGAAATTGTACAAAAACTCCATTGTTGCACAGTTTCTGACCTTGGACATTAAACTCCCATTTCCCTCGTGCGTTTCTTGGCCTTTTAGTTTCTAAAGCTTTCTTACATCAAGTGTAACTTATCCCTGTATCTGTTTCATTTCTGTAACATCATTTACCCCATCTTCCATAACCAAAAATAGAGCATTTCACATTGACTTCTCCAAGTCATTTCAGCCACTCTCAACTCAAGCAAACCATTGCATTAGCTTCCTAGTACCTCAAGGAAGCTAACCTGATCATCACAATCACTTGAAAGAAGCTCAAACTCCAAACATGATTCCCAGTTTCGAGGTAAGTTTTCTCAACTTGGAACTCTTCATACATGCATCATCAATAATTTATTTGTGAATAAAACATGTAGATATTATTTCCCTGAAGCTAACCATGTCCATAGTTTCCATTAATTTTGCTCAAGCTTAGAGAATTTTGAAACTAAAATATCTGAAATTTTTAGGGTTCAGATTAGGGCCATTAAAATTCTTGCTTATATTTTATCTATAGTTTTAATACTTTACATTTCTGGAAACGTGAGAAAATATGGTACAAGTTTCATGTTTACAGTTTTCATTTTTGATGAGAAATGAGCAAGTTGCAGTTGGTCTGGCTGGAGGTTGAAGATGAAGTCTTCAAGACATGTTTTGCCTTACATATTTATTGTTTTGTTTGTATTAATGGATGTATAGCCACCCCAGTGATAGAATCGCGTGACTGTAACCTATGGGACCTGGGTTCGAGCCCCAGTGGTACCCTTTTTTATTTTTTCACATTTTTCTGACTTTGTTTGTTTTTTTGGCAGGCGCTGGGCCCCTTTGGGCCTGACTTGTTTTTTGTTTTTGCTCACTAACCTCCATGTTTCCTCTTGGCACCCCTTGGCCCAAATTTGTTTTATTTATTTATTTCATTTTTCTTTTCTTAAATATATTTTTTCTAAAATACAAAAACAGATATATTTATATTTTGAATTATTTTATTTTATTTTTCCACAAAAAAATATTTTTATTTATTATACTTTATTTATTTTATTAAGCAAATCTTATAAACTTAATTAATATTATGCTTTATATTTATTTATTTTTTCACACCATCTAAAATGCATTATTTTAATATAAAAAAGACTAAAATTATTTTATAATGCTTTAAATATTTTTAAGATAAAAAATACCAAAAATACTTTTCTTAAACTTATTTTCTTTTGATTAATTTATAGAGTTAGGGTTTCACTTAAAATCTTTTCTTAATAAAATTAAAATTCAATTAATTATTTTCTTTATTTAATTAGGTCAAGACAAAATCCCTTTTTCATGAAAATCAAACAAAGATATATTCTCTTTACATTTTTTTTCTTCATTTTTGTACAATTCATTCATTTTATTACTTTGTATTAATTTAATTCCTTGTATATTCATACCAATTCAATATAGTTGTAATAGACTAATTAGGTTTAAATTCTTGCAACCCCCATTTACAAATTATATACCCCTCCCCACAAATGTTGTAATAGCGTAGTAACTTTAAGATTCCGCAATTTACCGCTTATATATATATATATATATATATATATATATATATATATATATATATATATATATATATATATATATATATATATATATATATATATATATAAATACTAGTAATTAGGGTTTGTATGGAAAGACTAAAATAAATGCTTAGAAAACCCTAATTCAAGACAAAAATAAGCATAAAAATAACACACTTGCACACAAGCACCCCTAGGGTTATTCCACTTGGTTGCCTTATACAAAATGGCCATATTATGCATGTGAGGTATCTTAGCAAAAACAAGCAAATACAAGATCATAGTCCCTTGATGACGCTATCTAAGTTACCTTACAATTGATCTTAGTCCCTCAAAAAGAATGCTAATATACCTTGCAACATTTCTAATCATGGTTATACGATGACCCACGCCCGTCCCGTTTACATCCAAAGATAAGGTTGTTTACCAAATTAATGGTAAGACAACAATGTCAAAGGAAAAGAAAATGAACAAGAAAGACATTTGAGTAGGTAAATTGCTCCTAATTACTTGCTCAATTTCAAAACAAACATCCTTGCTATCTTCAAAACAAACACATACACTTCCAAACCTATCACAAATTTGAAAACATTTTCAAAAGATAAACATCTTTGTATACATTCTTACAAACGAGAATCATTACAAAGATTGCCTAAACGATGGCGCCTTTTCAAAATACTTTCAAAAAACCACACAAAGCACAATTTCAAACAAAAGCAAGTGATCTATTAAGTAACTAAGAGCCCATGGAAAACCATGGATGAAAAGGGTACTAACACCTTCCCTTTTCATAATCTACCCCCCGAACTCAAGAAAACATCTCAAAGGTCTTTCCTGTGCTTTTTCACCTTTCCTTTTGGATAAAACAAAAGTCGGTGGAGACTCTTGGTAACCACAACATTTGCGATCAAACGCAAAACCCTCAAGTCAGTTCTCCCACCGTATCACACGTACTGTTACAAAAGGTATCCTGACTCATGTAGGAGTCGCTATAAATCCTGAGCTGATATCACACGTTTACAAAATTTGTTTGTTTTACTAAAAAATGCATTTTCAAAAACTTCAAGATGGACATAAGCTTTGCATTATTTAAATACCATTGTTTGCATATGACTATTTGTTCAACAACATAGAAATTCGAACAACAGATATTCGATGAACAAAAATCCTCTCAATGGACCTAATCATCTCAGATGGAAAGACATTCCAGCAACATGCCTTTCATAATCAAGGAGCATAGCATGTTGTCCAGCTGATCTGGGCCAGTCAAATTAAGACTCGAGGAATCTCTCAAAAATGCCAAATAGCTAGGGGAAGATCTCCATCTGAGTCACTTGTGGAATTGGACATGAATTCCAGTAACGAATCACGTATGATCAAGAAAACATCTTCTGGCAGTGTGGCAACACTTACTACACGGGCAGTGACAATTCTATGATACTACGCATGAACAAAGACCCGCTAGGTTGACTGGCCTAGGAAAAAATAAGGGCATCCCGGCAAACCAAAAGAGTTAGGGAAAAAATTAAGGATATACATATGAAAAAATATGTACACCCGTAAAGTCGAAAACCTGAAAAGGCGGCTTGGGAAAAAAAGGGTATCCCGATGGACTGAAAATCTGAAAGGACAGTCCAGGCAAAAGTTAGGGATTAAAGCGTATGACTACGTCACGTCATCTCGTCACTTGTCTATCAGTAGAAGGTTTATTACCTTGATCAACATTCACCAAGGACTCCAAGAGTTGGGATAACAATCAAACCATCTACAAAATCCCCGCATATATTTTCTCTAGCAAATACCTTCTCCAACAGGTACCGAGGCAGAGGCATCCTGCTACAAAGTCACTGCCATATTCTCAACATGCAGCCTAATGGTGTCAGGTGTTCTTATATCCCCGGAGGAGCAAGAATCTACAAATTATTTTTCCAACATCTAAAAATTCCCCAGTGAAGTCGCCAAGCTTTTCAGGATTCCTCAGCAGGATTTCACAAAATACCCAAACAGTGCACAAAGTTTCCCTTCACCAATAGAGTTTATTTTTCTAATAACGGAATCCGTCTCTCAACATTTCAACTTTAAACAAAATCTGAAGACCTACATTCTTCATCCCTAGCTGCAATCAAGGATTTATTTTCCCTAATTCAACAATACTGCAGTAGAACAACTGATACGCCCATACATTGCATCCATACATCATTTCTACAAACATCATAGCAAATTCAGCACAAATGCATATATCACAATCTTATTTATTTTGAGAGCATCATATAATTCATACATCATGATATCGCATGAAACTGACTTTACCTTTTCAGGTTGAATTCACAGATAGACGAATACTATCAACTTATGCTTATCAAGTCAAAGATTAATGCCTGAAACCAGACGGGGAAACTATCTACACGACCAAGTGGTATGAACTCTCGAAACAAGACTGGTTTACCAACAAATACAGCAGGTCACATATTAATTCCCGAAACCAGACGGGGAAGCTATCTATGTGACTAATGTTTCCAAGTTCTAGATTAATACCTGAAACAAGATAGGACAACTATCTGTGGACGACTGACTTTAGGTTAATACCTATAACAAGCCAGGAAATTTATCTACATGAGCAGATTGCAGATTAATACCTGTAACAAGACAGGAAAACTATCTTTCTTTCTCTTAGGTCAGAGATTAATACTTGAAACCAGACAGGACAATTATCTCAACAACTGATAAAAACAAGTCCCAGATTAATACTTGAAATAAGATAAGACAACTATATGTGGATGAGTGACTGTAGGTTAATACCTGTAACAAGCCAGGAAAACTATCTACATGAGCAGATTGAAGATTAATACCTGTAACAAGCCAGGAAAACTATCTTTCTTTCTCTTAGATCATAGATTAATACCTGAAACCAGATGAGGAAACTATCTTTCTGACCAACAAAAATAAGTTCCAGATTAATATCTGTAACAAGCCAGGACAACTATTTGTGGATGACTGATTGTAGATTAATACCTAAAACCAGACACGAAAACTATCTACATAAGCAAATGGAAGATTAATACTTGTAACAAGCCAGGAAAACTATCTTTCTTTCTGAGGTCAGAGATTAATACATGTAACCATACAGGACAACTATCTCAACGACTGACAAAAACAAGTTCCAGATTAATACCTGTAACAAGCCAGGACAACTATCTGTGGACAACCAATTTTAGATTAATACTTGAAACAAGCTAGGAAAACTATCTACATGAGCAGATGGAAATTTAATACCTGTAACAAGCCAGAAAAACTATCTTTCTTTCTAAGGTCAGAGATTAATACCTGAAGCCAGACAGGACAACTATCTCAACAAACGATGAAAGTAATTTCCAGATTAATACCTGAAACCAGATAGGACAACTATCTGTGAACAACTGATTGTAGATTAACACTTGAAACCAGACAGGAAAACTATCTACATGACAAGACAAAGAAATCTTACACGGGTTTCTTCTCATGATCTCCAGATGCAGTCTAACACGGACTCATCCTGAAGCAATCTTACACGGGTTCCTTCTCAATGCAGTCTAAAACAGACTCATCCTGAAGTAATCTTACACGGGTTCCTTCTCATCATCCAGGTGCAGTCTAACACAGAGTCATCCTGAAGCAGCCCCACACATGCTCCTTCTCATATATCTCCGGATGAAGTCTAACACAGACTCATCTTGAAACATCCATACACAGGCTCCTTCTAATACATTGCTAAATAACGGTTAATTTCATCCTCGCCAGCAAATCATTGTGAAGCCTAGATTTCAACCACAATGCAGCAAACTCTCATCTCTTCAGTATAGAGATAACTCTTCAGTAGAGCCTTGGACAACTGAAGTTCCTAGATTATATTCCCCATATAGTTTATCTCAAGCAGGAGAACAACATAAATTAACCTTCCTCAGTGGACTCCTCCTCAGACAGCAGGAACAAGAATCCCCCATAAAGAGACCTCTTATGAAGTCAGCATCTACTTTGGATAACATCTTTAAGCCCATCTCCGACGACTCTCTGTCATCTTCTCCAAATAGCATCTTTAAGCCCATTCTCGACATCATCAACCATCGGTTTTACTTCATGCGAGTGCAAATTTCTGGGCACTCTAGTGTTTAATCATCTTCCACCTTCAGATTACGAAAGGCAGATAAGCCAATCTAAATCCTCAGGTTTAAGAAGATTGAACAGGGGCAACTATTATACCCAAAAATTTTCCCTCCCATTTTTACTCAAGACATGCTCATTGAGGTCTTCAATTGCTCAAGGATGACCAAGAATTGACCAGACAAATTCTCCTTCTAAGCAATGAACCTTTAACTAGGGTTTCACTTTTCACCAAGATGTGTGAGCTCCAAAGGTCTCAAATGTTTTCCATGGTCCTAATATGTCTTCAATATTTTCCATGCCAAGTTTCATGCCTTCCACTACAAGTTTGCTCAGTCGATTGCTCAAATGCTTGAAAATCAACTATACTAGGTCAAAATCCAACTGTGGCCTATATACAGTAAAACTTCAATATTTTTTGTCAACATCAATATTTTGAAGTGATAATAATCATTTAATCAAGGGTTGATCATGATTCCTCAAGGAATGCACTTAATTCATCAAAAGTCGAGAATTGCAAAATTAGGGTTTCTATAGGAAAAGTCAACTGAACTTTGACCAGACATAACATTCACATACTTCATCCATTTTTCCCCAACCAAATCTCATTTTGACGAGAATCCAATTCCCTATAACTTATATTTTTCCCTCAAGTCCAAGGAATGCACCATTTGAAAGATACATGCTCATACATTACAGGTTATTTTCAGAAAGTCAATAAAAGACACTTTTTGTCAAGACTATTTACATCAAGATAAATTCTTCAAATGCAAAACTGATCGAAAGAGAGATTGAAGTAGACATCTTGGGCTTTCCAAAAAGTACAAGATCATCCTAACGAGACAAACATTGAGCAAGTTATGGCTTACCCAACTTTGGAAAATATGGGAAATTTCAAGAATTGTGTATTGAGCAAACTTGAACTTTTAGGTCAATGGCCTAACTTCTTGGACTTCAAGAATATTCCTAACTTTATAGGGGACCTCTAATCTCATTTTTACATTACCTTATAATTTTTATTTATTTTTCCATATTTATTTTAATTTATTTCAAATAAATATAAAATATATTATACAAAATAAATAGAATTAGGCCTTGACCTTTGGGCTAATGTTTTGGTCTGCCTAGAAGCCCAAGAATTTGTGCACAAGTGTCCAGGTGCACGCAAGCATGGAAAGGGCATGTTTTTCAAGTTTTGGAAACTTTTAGATTTGTTTGATTTTTGTATGAAAGCATGGTTTATGGAATTGATTCTTGCCATGTTTTTTGATCCTCATACTCCACTATATATACACAACAAATCCAAGCCACAAGGGGACGCATACACACTGCCTAAAGAAGCCACAAATTTTTTTCAAAAAATCATCAAAGTTGTGAAATTCCAAAATCTATCCTCCAACCTTCCTCCATTCAAACCAGGCGTTGCAACGTGCTCATGAGGTCTCAAGGGATTATTTCCACACCTTGCACTAGCCTGAAACCTCTTGAGTCACGCACACGAATCACACCGTGGGTAAGATTTTTTCCTTCCAATTCAATCTCCCTTAATTTGCATTATTGAACCTTTTAGCTTTTGCGAATGTGTTCATAGTCATGTTTAGAACAGGTTGAACGTGGAATACGTGTGGTTTAGGGCCTGAATCACAAGATGCCATGTTTGGATCTGATCAGTAGCTTTTCTTTAAAACGCGAAATCCAGGGTTTTTTAGCCCAAAATAGGGTCAGATTTGGATCCAGGACGTTATTTTAAGGGGGGTAGGGGTACTTTGATACTTTGCTTCGGTAAAAATATGATCTTAGAACCTTAGGGTAGTTACTAAAACTTCTTTCCCATTTGCCTTTGTGACTATGAATCGTCCCTTCGAATGTCCCTCAAACATCCAACGTTAGGGTTACCTACTCACTAATAGTAGGATAGCGTTGTCTAAAGGATAGAAAGAAAAGAACAAACCTTTCGAGTATAAGTAGATAGTTCTTAGATGCTTGCTCAAAACAAACTTTCATACTTACACCAAAACATTTCAAAAACATTTTCAAATGCTTTATCAACACTCTTGAGGATTGATACAAGAACTATCATAAAGCGAATCGTCGCACTAAGGCATTTTTCAAAATACTTTCCCAAACACACCAAAGAACAAGGTATTTAAAAAATTGAGCTAAGCATCTAAGAGCCCATAGATAACCACGGATGGAAAGGGTTCTAGCACCTTCCCTTTCAATAATCTACCTCCTTACACAGAAATAAACTCGAAAGGTCTTTTCTGTTCTTTTCACCTTTTTCCTTTGTTGGATAAAAGAAAAGTCGCTGGCGACTCTTGCTTACCGCAACATTTTATGAACACAAATGCAAAACCAGTATAATACTCAGTTCTCCCACCGTATCACACACCCTTCCAGCCAGGCCCCTCCACTTTTGAGCATACTCTTTGAAGCCTCCATTTCACCCTATAGTTATATTCTGCAACTACGCGCGAGTTTGTGCAAGATCAACATTGTATTGGTATTGCTTGTAGAAGGCAGAAGGTAGATCCTCCCAGGTGTGGATATTAGTCCCCTCAAGTTGATAGAACCACTCCAACTGTATCCTAGATAAGATTTCTTGGAAAATTTCACCCATAACTCCCTATCGGCGGTGTGTTGGTAAATCTTGCAGATATATGGCCTTAGATGCATCTTTGGACAGGAGACCCCATCATATTTGTCGAAGAAAGTGACTTTGAATTTATGGGGAATAACCAACCGAGGGATCAAGCCTAAATCTCCAAAGTCTAGACCGGGCACTATTTGGATCTCTACAGCCTTGAGTCGGTCTTCAAGTTGTTTATACTTATCATCTGCCAGTGGATACTGCTCTTCGAAATAATATTCATCCTCACTAATCTGGTTATTTTAACCCCTAGCTCTGGTGCTTCTAACTTCCTCTTCTTGATTGTCTTCTTCCTCAGAAGAAGCCTCTTATATTTCAGCCAGTCGGGCGGGCCCTTTGAACCTTCTTCCCATGTTGAGAATAACAACTCATTTCTTAGTCTTCTTCTTGGTGGCAAGGAGTGCCATCATTTCTCTCTGACCTTTGGCTAGGTTGAGGAGAGTCTCTTGGAACTATGCGTGTTGAGTTTGCAGATCTTTAACGGTTTGCTCTAGAGCCATCTTATATTGAAATAAACAGTAAAAAGATGAGGAAACCTGTGTCAGAAAACCTGCTTATGATATGATGTATGCTATGTGGATGCAATGTTTTCAAGGACCTCAAGAGATTTAAATTTGCTAGACAAAAAAGGAACAAACACAATAATCATATTAACGAGTTCGAAGATTACAACTGCCCATTGGGCTTACAATGAAAAGAAGCAAAAGGTCTCAAAGAGACAACCGAAAAGACTCCTAAAACAAAAGACTTAAGTCTCCCACATGCGTTTCTTCTTTGGTCCAATATAGGCATTCAGGCTTTGCTCCTCATGAAGTTGTCTTGTGAGCTCTAACACTTTCTTCTCGATTGCATAGAATCGAGTTTCAAAGGTGTCTCATTCCCCCGTGATTTGAATCCACGATCTCTGCAATTCCTCGAAGTCGGTAGGCATATCTAGATGTAGAATGGTGTAAGGAATATTTCCCTCGGCAACAGGCTCCACAACTATTGGTAAGATAGCTGGATATGGCATCATGAGACTTTATGAACGAGCTCGTACCCATTTGAGCTAAGGCTCAAGAGGGATAGAATTCTTATTCCCTAAATTATTTATATCAACCTTGTTCCCCATGCCCCGAGCATGCACAAACCTTCGATGTTAACCTTGAACATCGTTCTCATTATCGAATACAATACCTTGAATGAGTGCGTCATGGGGACCATCTCTTCGATCATAGCCAAATTATCGTAGAACTAGAGAAGGGTTATAAGTAATATCTCCCCTAATGCCCAAGTGTGGAACATTAGGGAACTCCCCACAATAGTAAATGATAGTAATATCTTCTTGAGAGCGAGAGCACCAATGGATATATGCATGAGAAAGCGATATTATCCTTTGCGACCACCTCAAACCTTGCTCATTCTTTAATACTGATCGGGGAAGGTGCGAAATGAACCACTTAGACAACAAAAAATGCAACACATAAGAGCCCCTCTCTACCTCATGGTGCGAGTGTGAAGATAATTTAGAATGTCTCCAAGCAAAGTAGGTATGGGATTACGAGTAAGGAAAATTTTGACAACATTCACATCTATGAGTTGGTTAGGGTTCAGAAAAAGAACCAAACCATAAATTACAAGAACCAAGATCTCCTCAAAAGTTTGTCAATCCATAGCATCCCAAAATAGTTGAGCCTTCTCTATCATGAATTTAGCCAAAAAGCCTTTGACCCCACTTCTTGTCTCCCAATTAGCTACAATGTCAGAACTCTTCAAATGTAAGGCTTTGGCAATAACCTCAGGCTTTGGAGTTTCCTCTAAACCATTTAACGGTATTTGATCAAGGACTGGTACCCCGAACAGTTGAGAGAATTATTCCATTATGGGCACTAGTTGATAGCCGGGAAAGGTGAAACAATGATGTACATGGTCGAAGAACTTAAAGAGCACCCTTATCATGTCTTTTTTAAAGCTTAAGGTAACCAGATTGAGAAGTCGACCATATCTTTTGGAGAACGGAGAATTTTAAGGAACCCTTGACGCTAACTTTTTGAGTTGAGGAGACACCTTTGCGAAGTTGATTCTGATGGTATTTCTGCGAGTGGAAGTCATATCCTACAAAACAGAACAAAGATAAATCCCTAGGTCCTTGAAATGGTTAATGAAAATGCTATGGCATGATGTCATGATGTTTATGAACAAATAATCACACACAAACAAAGCAAATAAGGCCTTAGGTTTAGGCTTGCACGAGGTTTATAGGTAAGTACCCTCTTGAAATTTAGTTGGTTCATCCTATCCTAACAAAAGTAACCGGGGTTTATGGAATCTCAATATCACTGATCTTTGTTCATTGGGAATTGTTTTAGCTCAAGCATCCAAAGCCCGACCAAAATATCCCAAAAGTACGATCTCAATGAGTGTAGTATCGAGTATCAACCAACTTTAGTCTTGCACCAAAGCCAGCTATCTCACTACTTTCTAATGGCCAAGTTGTTCAACTAAAGTTCTAAGGCCAGTTAGTGCTTCATGACACCACACATCGGCCCCGTATTCTCCTTGACTGGACTCAAGGGACAGCGGTACCAATAAATATGTCACACTAATGTAACCATCGCTTTAACCATGTCGGTATTATGCCGCATAGTCCCTATGACCTATTGCTACTTACTTAATATGCCCTAAATCCGGGTATAAGATTTATACAAGAAATAAACCCAAGCATAACCCCCAAATGTAAAGCAAACAAAGCAAACATGTAATGCAATTAAAGGTGATCTAGCTCTTAAGGTAACCCCGCTTTTAGTTTACATCGCCAGCAGAGTCGCCAGTTCTGTGTTACGGTGGGGGAACTGACTTGGGTGTTTTGCATTTTATCACAAATTTCGTGGATAGCAAAAGTTACCACCAACTTTTATTTTATCCAATAAAGGAAAGGGTGAAAAGAACAGGAAAGACCTATCGAGAATTTTCTTGAGTTTGAGGGGTAGGTTATGAAAAGGGAAGTTGTTAGCACCCTTTTCATCTGTTGTAATCTACGGGCTCTTAATTTCTTGATCACTTTGAAATGCTTTGTGTTTGTGTAAGTTTGAAAATATTTTGAAAATGCCTAAGTTTGGAAAACTTTGCAATGATTCTCGTATCGTTGATAATGTATATAAAGTGTTGGTTTTAAAATATTTGTTGAAAGGAAGTGTTTTGGAAAGATGTTTGAAAATGCCAATGTAAGCCCAGTTTGTAATGATTCTCATATCCTTGAGAATGTATACAAAATGTTTGTTTGAAAAGTGTTTTTAAAAGTGTGAGGTGTAAATGGTTTTGTTTGTGAGCAAGCAATTGTAAGCAATCAACCTACTCAAAAAGTCTTTGTTCTTTTCCTCCTCCTTTAGATAATGCTTATCTACGATTGTTTGATAAAGAGCCTTATCATTGGATGTGAAGGGACAGGCGTGGATCATCGTATAGTTATAGAAGGTAACTTGTAAGATGTTTTAGCAATTTTCGTAAGGGACCAAGATCATTTACCGAAGGAAATATTGAAGGGTCGTCGAGGGACTATGATCTTTTAATCGAAGGTCTTTGCTAAAATCATATCACTTTTGAGGGACATAACTGTTTTCATCTGAGGCAACAAGTGTGGGTTATCCTAGAGGTGCAAGTGTGCAAGGTGTGTTTATTTCAAGTATATTATCTTGAATTAGGGTTTTCTAATGTTTGATTTTAGTATTTCCATACAAACCCTAATTACTAGCAATAATAAGGAAAGTGATAAATTGCGGAATTTAAATGTCCTACGCTATTACAACGCTTTGGGAATGGGGGGTACAATTTTGTGAATAGGGAAAGAAAGAAGTAAAGCCCTAATTACTATTACAAACCATTGCATATGAACTAAAACAATAATTATGCACAAAAATGTAGAGATGAAGAAGAAATTGCTTTTAGGGTTTTTGATGAAAAGGTTTAGAGATTTTAATACTTATCATAATTAGACTAATTAATTTTATTTACAAAGAAAAAGGTTAATTAATTATTTAACAAAATCCTAAAAATCTAAGTTAATTTGAAATGAAGAGGAAAAATAAACCTAAGTCTAATAGTTTTTGTTTAGCAAATAACTTGGATATCAATTTGTAAAAATAAATAATAAGAATTTAATTTAATTAAAAAAATAAAATAAAATGTTTAAATTAATTTAATTATTTTTAAAATATATATATATATATCTTTGTATTTTTGGGTTAAATAAAAATAAATAAATAAATGAGATATAGAAAATGTAAAGAAATAAAAAGAAATAGGGCTAGGTGTTAAAAAGTGAAAAGGGTGTGTGAAGTAGCAAAAAAGTCAGGCCCGAGATAAGTTTTTGTAATCAGAAAAAATGATTAAAAAAATGAATGCACCTACATTTTGAAAAGTAGAATGGGGAGTATGATTATAGCAAAAATAAAAAGAGAAAGAGGCCCAAGACTGAAGGGCCTAGCTCCTGTTTGGATTCCATAGAGCTGGTTTGTGAGAGCTCATGGTGGACAAGCGCATCTGGTGTGTTGGATTTGTTGGCATGGTGATCTGATGGTGTTGGAATGAGGGTGTATGGCGCACGTGTTGAGCTTTATTGCACATGATCTGTAATATAAATGTTAGAAAAAAGCAAAATGCCTCACGCCTGGATTGAACCCAGAAGAAGGCATAGTTATGAATTATACGCACGCGCTCTATCACTGGGATGACTATACATCTGGTGTTTAATACACAAACCAATAAATATATTGCAAACCCAGTCCTAATTATAACTTCATATTCTTCCTCGCGCCAGAATGTTCATTAACATTTTCGAAATCTGTAACTTCCTCATTTCTTAACCAAATTGGAAAATTTAAACATGAAAGTTGCTTGAAATTTCATCACGATTTCAAATATGTAAATAACTTAAGCTAACACTCAAATATGAACACGAATTCTTGTTGGTACCAAATTCTGACTTAATTTTTCAGAAAGTTCATCTTCAAAATTCGCATCACTTAGGCAACATAAATGAAATCTAAGGGCATTGTTAGCTTCAGGGCTATGATGTCTACATTTTTATTCACAAATTAACCATTAATGATGCTTGTAGAGAGAGTTCAAAGTTTAAAAAAACTTACCTAAAAACTAGAAATCGTGTTTGATGATTGAGCACTCCTTCAGATGTTGTGATGATTTGGATAACTTCACTGAACCTCCAGGAAGCTAATGCAATGCTTACTTTGGATTGAGAGTGGCTGTATTGTTCTGGAGAAGGCAATGTGCAGAGCTCTATTTTTGGTTATGGAAGATGATGAAGATGATGTTACAGTTGTGTTGTAGGTGTTTGGATAGCTTATATATATGTGTTATAGAAGCTTGGTGATTTATTTTTAGTGAGAACGCACGAGTGAAATGTGATTTTGGGATTCAAGGTCAGAAATGGCATAAAAATGGAGTTTGTATGCAAATTCAGATTTTAGGGAGTTTGAGGGAGTTTCTAGGCTTGTGAATTCATGTCTTAGCTTGCAAAATGGTGTCTCTATTTACAGGGAAAGGTTGGAGAAGCTCAAGTTGATCAGAATTCAAAATCACAGGTTAAGCTCAACCTGCGATTTTCTTGAAAAATCAAGTTTCAATGCCTTTTACCTTTGATCATAGAGTGGTTAAACACTTTAATCACATTGCTTCTGACCTTGTAGATGAAGTGTCTTTATGAGCTTATATATTCAAATCTAAGCACTTTTTGGACATCAACCCTCTAATACAAAGTTTTAGAGTTCATCAAGACCTACAACTTTAATGTTGAAAGTTTTCCTTGAATCATCGTGCATCTTGGTGAAAAAATATCATGAAGTATTGAAATTACAAGGTTAAAAAGTACTTAGAAGTTTTCTAAGTATTGAAAACTTTGACTTTTTGGGGACTTTCTTGACTTTCTTGATTCTTGGTAATCAAGCTTGATATTTTTGATTATCTTGATGAATCTTGATCTTTGAAACTGAATGTTGATCAAAAAGTCAAAGTTTGACTTTTTGTGTGTTTGTTGACTTTTCATCAGTTGATAAAAAATTCAACTACCAATCCATTACTCTTGAGAAATGATTTGAGCCATGAAATTAGGTCAAGATATTGTGTATGAATCCTTGAGATCATGATTCAAACCATTAGGTCATGTACTAGATTAAAAGTCAAAGATCAGTCATTCTCAATCAAAACCCTAATTTTGACAATTTTGCCCCTTTGACGATTTTAGTGTTTTTCTTGAGGAATTGTGATCAGCACTTGATAAATTGATGAATATGACTTAAAAATGTTGATGATGGACAAAAATCATGAAGTTTGACTGTATATTGACCACAATTGACTTTTTACCCAATACAACTGATTTTCAGTCATCTGAGCAATTGACTGAGCAAATTTGTGATGCAAGGCTTGAAAATTGGTATGAACAATCTTGAAGACCTATAATGAACCATGAAAGTCATTTGAGGCATCAAAATTCCAATTGTCCTTGAGAAAATCAAAACCCTAATTTGTGGGCTCAGTGCTTAGGAGGTGAACTTTTCTGATCAAACTCTTGAAACTTCTTGAGCATTTGAGATCTTTTGTGAGAAATGTATTGAGAATAGAGAGGGAAATTTTGGGGGTACAATAACCTCCCCTTTTCATAACCTGCCCCCCCCCCCCCCCCCGAACTCAAAAACCTCAAAGGTCTTTCTTGTTCTTTTCACCCTTTCCTTATTTGATAAAAGAAAAGTCGGCAGCGACTCTTGATGTCCGCAACATTTGTGATAAAACACAAAACCAAGTCAATTCTACCATTGTGTTAGTTATATATATGTTTTTGATTGAGCAGTTCATAGATCATAGCTTAGTGTGTGAGATAAAGCCAAGAATTGTGAAGCTGGGTATGCTAAAGTTGACTAACAACGTAATAGAGGAAATCAAAGAAGGTCAGAAGTTGGATTTTGGATTGATTGATCGATTGAACGATTGAAATTGATTAATCAAGGTAAGTAAGTACATTTGAAAGTAGATGATAATGTGATTATGAAGATTCAGGACAGAGTGTGTGTACCAGATGTACCAGAACTTAGAAAGAAGATTCTGGAAAAAAGTCATAGGAATGGTTTCAGTATTCATCCAGGAGCAGATGTATCAAGATCTTAAGAAAATGTTTTGGTGGTCAGGTATGAAGAAGGATATTGTAGAGTTTTTGTACACTTGTTTCACTTGTCAGAAATTAAAGATCGAGCATCAGAAGTCGTCTGGAAAGATGCCACCTTTGAGTATTCCTTAGTGGAAGTGGGAAAATATCTATGTGGATTTTGTAGTAGGTTTTCCAAGAACTGCTAAAGGGAGTGAGTCTTTTTGGGTTGTTATAGAGAGAATGACTAAGTCATCTTATTTTGTTCCAATAAATATTAGTTTCATGTTGCAGAGGCTAGTAGAGATCTGCATCAAATAGATAGTGAGACTACATGGAATTCCTTCGAGAATTATTTCAAATAGAGACCCTAGGTTCACGTCAAGGTTTTGGGAGAGCTTGCAAGCATCTTTGGGAACCAAGCTGAAGTTAATTTATGCTTACCATCCGTAGATGGACGGTCTGACAGAAAATACTGTTCAATCTTTGGAAGAGTTGTTAAGGGCTTGTGTTTTGGAGCAATGAGGTAATTAGGACTGTTATTTGCCACTTATTTAATTTAACTATAACAAAAGTTACATTTATAGTATTGGAACAACACCTTTTGAAGCTTTATATGGTAGAATATGTAGAACACTATTGTGTTGGTATGAATCAGGTGAAAGTGATGTGCTGAGGCCAAAGATTGTTCAACAAACTATCGAGAAGGTTAATATGATTTTGGAAAATATGAAGGAATCATGGAGAAAACATAAGAGTTATCATAATGAGAAAATCAAAGCTCTTAAATTCTATGAGGGAGATCACTCATTCTTGAGAGTCACTCTGGTGACTGAGGTTGGTCGAGAATTAAAGTCTTGAAAGCTTACACCTCATTTTATTGGTCCTTAACAGATTCTTTAGAAAGTCGATGAAGTTTCTTGTCGAGTTTCCTTACCACCATCTATTTTGAACCTTCATAGTGTCTTTCATGTTTCTCAACTATGTAAGTATATTCGTTATCCCTCTGGTGCGATTCTAGTGGATGATGTGAAAGTGAGATATAACTTAACTTTTGAGATACCACCATTGCAAATTGAGGATCGAGAAGTGAAGAACTTGAGAGGTAAGGAGATCACTTTGGTTAAGGTGGTTTCAGGAGGACTTGCAGGAGGAATCATGACGTGGGAGCTATAGATCCAGATGAGGGAGTCTTATCTAGAGTTATTTCTTCCAGGTAATTTTTTAAGGCAAAAATTCTTTAAGTTAGGGAAAGCTTAACACTCCGGTTTTAATTTTGATTTTTTTATTTGAGTTTTAGAGTGATTTAATTTAATTTAATTACTATTATTGAGGTTATTGTATTTTAATAGAAATTATCTATATTTTTATTTATTTAAAATAGTGTTGAAAGTGGGAAATTGTAATTTTGGAAGAAAAATAGATTTTTTTTATTAAAATGGAGAGGTGAATAGAATTATTAAGAGTTGAGGGGATTATTTGTGTCAGCAAAGTTGAGAGGAAAACGCGAGCAGAGCAAGGGTAGGATAAGAGACTCTACGGCGAAAGCTTCAACCTTTTTTTGTGAATTTGGGGTAAGGTGGGAACTGTTCATGATATGGGCTGTAATATCAAGCTTCATAAATGATTCTCAATGCATTTTGTTTTGATGAAGACAAACTATATTGGAAAGAAGGCAAAGATGTTGATCAAGCTAAAAGCATCAATGCATAAAAGTCTTTGGTTCAAGCTCTTGGCAAATTTCATAAGGTATAATAACAATTCTTGCTATGAACATAAGTCTTAGATGCTCAATGATCAAAATAAGTGTTTTTATCTTGTCCAAATTTTTTCTCAAGTTTTCTAAGCAAAAATTCAATTTTCACTTGGGTGCAATCGATTTGCATGTTGGTGCAATCGATTGCATGCTTCACGTTTTCAAAATGTTAGCTATTGTTTCTAAGTGCAATCGATTTGCATGCTTGTGCAATAAATTTCTCTCTATCAAATTTTGCTACTGTTTTAAAGTGCAATTGATTTACACACATGTGCAATCGATTGCTCACTGAAAATATTTGAATTTTTTAGCTGTTAAAACCCATGCAATCAGTTTACACAAGGGTGCAATCGATTGCATGCTGAACATTTTTGAAAATCAGCAGCTTTGAACATACCTTTTCATAAGACCATTTCATGGAAACTTTCCATTGAATCTTGGCAATTGTTCATAATTCAATTGCAGAAACTTATATTGTTTCAAAGAGGTGCTATGAACATATAAATACTGAAATTTCAAAATAAAAATAAAGAGATAAAAACCTCTTCCAATCAATAGTTTCTGAATTTTAAAATATTAAAACTCAAGCTTTTTCTTCACTTTCATACACAAAGTTTTTCTGCACATTTTCATATATTGTTAAACATAAAACTTTGAGAATTCTATAGTCTTGAGTAATTTTATATTATTGTTATTATAATATAAGATCAAGTCATTAATAAAATCACTTAAATTGATTATTGCACTACAAACTCTATCAATCAAATATTGCATTACACTTTCTTATTTTTCAGGATTGTTGAAAATAAGTTCAAGTGGTTTTGTAATCATGTTTTTCCAGGATTGTTGGATACAAGTAAGGTCACCTTGAGAGGATTGTTCTCATTGTTGACATAGTTAAAATCCAAGAGGATTGTTCTTGGTGGTTTTATTGGTTAGAGTCTTGTATCGAAGGACTAGGGTGTCTTGTCTAGAGATCTAACAATAAGAAAATCTCTTTCATGTTGAAAGGGAACTGGAGTACTCTCGGACTGTGAGGGGAACCAGGATACATCTTTGTGTTCTTTACTTTTCCGTATTTACCACTTTCATCACTAGTCATAAACCAGAAAAGAAAGAAACACATTTGTAAACTCATGCACTAAACCAAAAAAATGATATCCATCATCACTAAAACCAGAAAAATTTTAAAGTACCTAATTCACCCCCCTCTTAGGCGCACTCTTATACTGACAATTGGAATCAGAGCAGGTTATAGGTAACCTATTCCTAAAAGATCCAGAATGGCTTCTGCAAATCAAAATCGCGTTTCCAGAGATGGTGGTAGTAACAACTAGCCTCCTCTATTTTGTGGTGAATATTTTGACTTCTGGAAAATACACATGAAGGCACATCTAGAAGCACAAGGAGAAGAAATATGTGATTCCGTCGAGAATGGTCCATTTATTCCTATAACTGTGATCAATGGTGCAGGCTCATCAAAGCCTAAAACTGTATGGGATGAAGATGATAAGAAAAATGTCCTCTGTGATAAAAAAGAAATCAATCTTCTTCAAGGTGAACTTAGCATGGATGAATTCTTCCGTGTCTCAACATGCAAAATGACGAAAGAAATATGGGATACCTTGGTAGAATTTAATGAAGGAATTGTTGTAGTTAAAAGATCGATATTTAATACATTGAGTCAAGAATACGAACTATTCAGAATGCAGCCCCGAGAATCAATCCTCGACTTGCAGAAAATATTCGTGCACTTGACAAATCATTTGAAACCACTCGGTAAGACATTAACTAATGATGAGCTTAATCTTAAAGTGATTAGATCCTTAACTAGGGAATGATAACCAAAGGTAACGACAATTTTGGAAAAGAAAAGTCTTTCTTCAATGACTTCCGCAACGTTGTTTGGAAAACTTTAAGAACATGAGACGGAACTTTCAAGACTTGAAAAGAATGAAATCCAAGTAAAAGATTCAAAAGACATTGATTTAAATACAAGTATAAAAAATCATTATAGCAATCAATAGGATGACTCCACTAGTAGTGAAGATGATGATCTCATCAGGAAGATTGAAAAGGTTCTACGAAAAGAAAGAAAAAGGGAAGCACTAACAAGGAAGGTTATATGCTTTTAATGTGGAGAAAAGGGACATGTTAAAAGTGAATGTCCTACACGTGAAAAGAAGAAGAAATATTTCAAGAGAAATAAAGATAAGAAGTCAAAGAAAGCATATATAGCATGTGAAAGTTCATCTTCTGATTCCAAAAACAATCAACGTGTTAATCTTGCATTGATGGCCTCACACCATTCCGATAATGAAGATGACGAGGATAGTAATGAATTTTCTCTTTATGATAATGATGTATAAGGTGCAATAGATGAACTCTTAAATGAATGCAAAATTTTATACAAAACTATTTCATCTCAAAAGAAAAATATTTCATCTTTAGAAGAAAAATGTGAGTCTATGGAAAAAGATCTCAAAGATGAAAAACATAAATTTAGTGAGCAAAAACAGAATTTTGTATGCAAAAATTGTGAATCACTCTCTTTCCAAATTGTCCAATTAAAAAGAGTTATTGAGGGACATGAAAAAGGTAAAATTGGATTGGAAGGTGTTCTTAACTAACAAAGATATTCCAATGATAAAAGTGGACTTGGATATTAAAAGTTTTCAAAACCAAGTTCTAATAAAACTATCTTTGTTAAGGCTAGTGATCAATCATCCAAAGAGAAAGTGAACAAACCTAAAGTGGTTCATAATTATCCTAAAAAGAAAAAAACTCCTAAGAAGAAATATTATCCTTCTAGATATAGAAGTAATTTTATACCTAGTTGTTTTTATTGTGGTATTGTTGGCCATACACCTAATGCTTGCTTTATCAGAAAATTTAGTGTAGCAAGTGGGCATTATGTGTTGGTTAATAAGGGAACTAACTATGATGGACCCGAAGCATATTGGGTACCAAATCAAACTTAATTTGTTTTGTAGTTTTTCTTGAGGACCACTTTAAATCTATGGTGTTTTGATAAATGGTGGCTCTAAGCAGTTGATGGAAGATATACACTAACTTTCAAATCTAGTTCAAGTCCAAGGATTATTTCACATATGGGAAATACCTTAAAGGAAGAATTCGTGGCATTGGCAATGTCCATACACTAACGTTCATATCCATTGAAGATGTACCTTATGTTAAAGAACAAAAGATAACTTCTAAGTAAAAGACAACTTTGTTGAAAAGGATTAAAATTCATCAAGGATGAATGGTTTATAAAGTCACTCTTGAGGTAAAAATCATAGGTAAAAATTATTATTATGTTTATACTTTCATTATATATTTGAAGTATTTCCCCGTTCCTTTTGGCTAATGACAAAGGGGTAGAAGGTTTAGTATATGTATCTATATATATTTTTATGCATCTTTCCCTTCTTTTTGATAATGTCAAAGGGGGAGAAGGATGTTACACTTTGTGCTTGTGTATTTCCTTGTCTTAAACTTTTAAGGTACAAAGAATCCTTCAAGATGAAAAAATCCAAATGATTTCAAAGCTTCTCATACAAAGGGGGAGTTATACATCTTAGGGAGAGAAGTCTCTTTCCGAAAATAACAAAGTTTCAAGAAAGATTGTTTGTCATCATCAAAAAGGGGGAAAATGTAATATCAAGCTTCTCAAATGATTCTCAATGCATTTTTTTTGATGAAGACAAACTATATTGGCAAGAAGGCAAAGATGTTGATTAAGCTAAAAGCATCAATGGATAAAAGTCTTTGGTTCAAGCCCTTGGCAAATTTCGTAAGGTATAATAACAATTCTTGCTATGAACTTAAGTCTTAGATGCTCAATAATCAAAATAAGTGTTTTTATCTTGTCCAAACTTTTTCTCAAGTTTTCTAAGCAAAAATTCAATTTTCACTTGGGTGCAATCGATTTGCATGTTTGTGCAATCGATTGCATGCTTCACGTTTTCAAAATGTTAGCTATTGTTTCTAAGTGCAATCGATTTGCATGTTTGTGCAATCCATTGCTCTCTATCAAATTTTGCTACTTTTTTAAAGTGCAATCGATTTACACACATGTGAAATCGCTTGCTCACTGAAAATATTTGGAGTTTTTAGCTCTTAAAACCCGTGCAATTGATTTACACAAGGGTGCAATCGATTGCATGCTGAACATTTTTAAAAATCAGCAGCTTTGAACATACCTTTTCATAACACCATTTCATGGAAACTTTTCATTGAATCTTGGCAATTTTTCATGATTCATTTGCATAAATTTATGATGTTTCAAAGAGGTGCTATGAACATATAAATAATGAAATTTCAAAATCAAAATCAAGAGAGAAAAACTTCATCCAATCAATAGTTTCTGAATTTTAAAATATTAAAACTCAAGCTTTTTCTTCACTTTCATACACAAAGTTTTTCTACACATTTTCATATATTGTTAAACAGAACACTTTGAGCATTCTATAGTCTTGAGTCATTGTATATTATTGTTAGTAGAAGAGAAGATCAACTCATTGATAAAATCACTCAAATTGATTATTGCACTACAAACTCTATCAATCAAATATTATTATACACTTTCTTATTTTTCAGGATTGTTGAAAATAAGTTCAAGTGGTTTTATAATCTTGTTTTTCCAGGATTGTTGGATACAAGTAAGGTCACCTTGAGAGGATTGTTCTCATTATTGACATAAAGAAAATCCAAGAGGATTTTTCTTGGTGGTTTTATTGGTTAGAGTCTTGTATAGAAGGACTAGGGTGTCTTGTCTAGAGATCTAACAATAAGGAAATCTCGTTCATGTCGAAAGGGGACTAGAGTACTCTCGGACTATGAGGGGAACCAGAATACATTTTTGTGTTCTTTACTTTTCCGCATTTACCTCTTTCATCACTAGTCATAAACCAGAAAAGAATGAAACACATTTGTAAACTCATGCACTAAACCAGAAAAATAATATCCATCATCACTAAAACCAGAAAATTTTTAAAGTACCTAATTCACCCCCCCCCTCTTAGGCGCACTCTTATACTTACATGGGTGTTTAAGAATGAAGGACATAGGGGAATCCTTAACCCCTTTCCTTTTATTCCTTTCCTTTTCCTCAATTGTTCAGGGATTTTAATCTTGAGATGGTTTGTGCAAAACCTCTCTAGATTGTTGTGATGTAAATCTATTTTGGTGCTTTGTTAATTGTTGAATATCGTGTGGATTCATGTGTCTAATTCTGAGTTTTGAGATTTATGAATATATGCTTTGAATTGATAAACATGATAATGGTTTTATGTTGAGTTGATGATAAATGAAAATGAAAATTGTAGCCTTATAAGATGAATACTATATATAGATGATTAGGTATGTTATTTCATGCTCAAAAATAGATTGAGATGGGCCTTGGGTGAAGAAATTAGGTTTTTTAGTGAAATTCCCGTGAAAAAGTTGGAGAAAATGGGTATTTTTTATCATATTGATGTAATTTATTACCACATAATGGTAATCGATTAGCAACATAAAAATTGAGTTTTTAGACGGTTTTGGGGTTGGTAATCGATTATTCCATACTGGTTTTGGGATTGTATATTCATGCTCATAACTAGATTGAGATGGGCCTTGGGTTAAGAAATTAGGTTTTTGAGTGAAATTCCCATGAAAAAGTTCCAGAAGCTGGGTATTTTTCATCATGAGTACTGTGGTAATCGATTACCACGTAATGGTAATCTATTACGAGCATAGAAATTGTGTTTTTAGACTGTTTTGGGGTTGGTAATCAATTACTGCAGTCTGGCATGGAGAATTATTGAAGTAAAACTAAAAGTGGAATAACTTGAATTCTATAACTCGAATTGAGACACAGCCAGAAGCGCCTGAAAGCTAAGACAAAGATATTTGTTAGGAAAATGAATTCATTATGCGTATATGTATAGATATGTTGATGAGTTGATATGTTTAGGTTTAAGGCGAAACTAATGTTGATGTGTTGATGTTAAAAACTGTTGATTTTGAGATGTGTGGTTCAACGGAACCATTGATGTCTCATTTTAATGGATATGCGTGTGGATGTTATGTTTTAGGTTCGAGAGGAACCTGTGATGAGTATTGAAGTTGGAGGTTAATATGAGTACTTCATTTCTTAGTGTAGCATTCATGCATCATGTATATTGGAGATATGTAAGACTCATGTCAAGTTACTAGTAGGACTTTGATCCTTTGACGCGTATGACTTAGGTCTAGTGAAGAGTAGGACTTCAGTTAAAATGACGAGTTGTATGTTTCAATTACACACCTCTTAATATCCAAAATATTGTTACCATATGCATTAGAGTTACTGGTTTTTAAATCAGAGTCGCCACCCTTAATTTTTATCCTAAGGAAGGGAATATAAAGGAATAACCCTAAAAGTTCAAAGATTCTAGATTGATGACTTGGTTCTAGATGAGGGGAATGTGTTATACACCCCTCATCTACCTTGCTCACAAGGATACTAGGTTTAGAAGCGCGTTTAAAAAAAATAGGGTTTTAAGTTTTATTAGGGGAACTCGCCACGATTTTTGATCGTATGCCTATGTATCCTCTTAGGAGGAATCAGAGTCCCATTTCGTAGTTCACAGTTGGTTTATGTTTTTTATGGATTGCAAAGTTATTCGCATTTTCCGCGCGTTTAGTCTGGGTGTCGTGAATAGCAGAGATTGTTAGATTAAACGCGCAGTCGATTTGAATAAATTCACAATTCTTTTTTAAAGTTGATTATTGAATTAATTTGATTTTAAAAATGAGTTTGTAGTTGGTTGGATGTTTTTTTAATATATCAATTATCTAAAAAAAGGAATTTTATTTAAATGCATCAATAAAAATAAGCTTTAATGCAATAAAAATAATATTTCAATGAATTTAGAAAATTATGCAATAATAAAAATAATAAGTATAATATTTAAATATGTTAGATATATAATATAAATATATATAATAATTATTATAAAAGTTAGAAAATATAAAAGTTAGAAAATATAAAAATTATAAAACTATAAAATGATAAAATAAATTAAAAAATATTTAAAAAAGTAGGGGGCGTAAAATTTATTGGGATAGTGAAAGGTGGGGGTTCTAATAGAAAGCGTCTGAATTCAGATTTTGAATTCAGGCCCAGAAGGCCAAGGGCTGCATTATAACACTAATCAGTAGAATGGGGGGGGGGGTGTAGGAAGCCAAAGTCCCAAGTCCAAATTTTAAACTAGATCCAATTGACCTGGGGATACGTTATTCAAGCGTTTAGAAAAATCAAAAAAAGATAGGGGTACGAGTCAGCTATTGGGCTTGGCCCAGTGGTGGAGTGGGAGCCTGTTTGGACTCTGTGTAGGCAAGTACACGGTAATTACCATACGCGTGCATACTAAGGGCATATGATGATGATCATGAAGTAATGGTTGGGGGAGCATAGTAGATGTGATGAGATGGCGCGCATGTGATAAATTAATATATTATATTCATTTTTCAAAATAACATTTTCATTTTGTTTGTTCTCTCTCTCTCTCTCTCTCTCTCTCTCTCTCTCTCTTTATTTCTATTACCCCGTCTCTCTTCTTTCTTCTCTCACACAAAACCCTAGCTTGTTAAACTCTGGTTTGGCTTCTAAACCCCATGATCAAATACGCATCAACCTCCGAGCCCTAACACAACGAAAAAAATGAAAGAAGCTCAATGATTTTTATACCTTGGCGTATTTCTTTTCATCGCTGTTCCAATCGCCCCTCTGATTTTTCTTTTTTTTTCTTTTTGATTCGCAGGTGATGACGAGTGATGATGGTGGGTTGGACTGTGGCGTGATGGCGAGATTGTGGAAGATGACGGTGGAGAATCTAGGATTTCAGATGTTGAAATCCTAGATTTGCAAAGGGGAAGAAGTGTTTCAAAGGTACCAGCGAGCGTGACCTCTTGATCTTCTATAAAACCAACTCTCTCTAACCTTCTATAACAGTTCCTTCGTCTCTCCTCCCCTCTGTAATATTTTGCCTTCTGTAATTGTTTTTTCTTGTAACCATCCTCATTTCTTTTTTACTGTTTAGGCTTTTTTAGTAATCTGTGTAGTTTTTAGGAAAGAATTAGGTTTGTTTGTAAATTTAATCTTAGACTTAACTTAGGGTTTGAATGTTTTAGGAAATAATTTGAAATTTGCCTGTGAATTATGAACACTGTAATTAACTTCCTTTTTTTAGCATTTGGTTATGATTTTGTCTAGTTTGAATGCAAATAATTAGTTTTTGTTTTTAGTTCTTTCTGTTTAGGGCTAGTGATCTATACAGTATCTGTTTAACATGAAGCATGCGCTTTTTATTTCTTTGATTGGTACAATGTTTATTTCTAATTTTGCATTTGGGCCTGAGGGTATGCGACTCAGTTGGCCTTTTTGTCAAATGGTATATTTTTAAACTTAAAACAAACATGAGTTTTCTTTTAATTTGGATAATGTTAACAATAATAACATGTAAAAACTACTTTCGATAATAATACAAATTACTATATTAACAATAGTATTTAATAATTTTAATAATATTGTTTACCATAATCAAATATTGATTAAGATGAGAAATACTAACAATAATATATTTATAATAATATGATTGATAACAAAATAGGGTAATGTCTAATAGGATAAATAAGCAATAAACATGTCATAGCAAATCAGTACAAAGTGGAAGTGGATTTAAGAAAAGAAACGGGCTTTCAAAAAACATGAAAATATGTGCGCCTATATAATCAAACATACACTCCCATTATTGAAAAATAGTTAAAAACCTTATTGGGACATCGAGTTCAATCCCAATGGGCTTCAAACAAAAATGAGTTATTTCTATACATTATTCCGAAAAAGAAAGGAGCCTTAATGGGTCTAAAAAAAAGATTTGTTCACACCTCCTTAATTAAAACAATATTCCTCCCTTGAAATGGGATCCTATTCTAAAACCTAATGGTCCATCAGATATTGGTGGTCTATTTTAAATCTATATAATGTGATTCAAAAAGGAAACCTATAATTGCATTTGTGATTGATGATTATTGTGGATGGACTGTATAATTGATTAATTATGCTAATTGTACTATCCTTGTTTTTTTATGCACCGTTAACTTATGTGAATGTATTATCACTACAACACCCAAATTTTCCTCGAATAATTAAAACTAAAAATCAAAGTAAATTAAAATTTTCATACAATTAGGATGCCACATTCAACAATACTAACATGCTCATGTTATAATAACATGTAACACATTCAACTTATTAAATTATTAATAATAATTATAAAAACTTCAACATGTTTAACTTTATCTTATTGCAGCAGAAAAGCATCAACAAAGTATTGAAATACTTATTCAAAACAATTCTTGTTATAAAATAATTATAAAATTACAACATAAGAGATATTATAAAATCTCTAACAGAATATCATAATGTAGCGGTAAAAATGTTTAAGACTAAGCCATTGGATTGACTAGAATTATACAGATCAAAATAAAAATCGCCACCACGCTTTATTGTTTCCAAAGGAATGGGAAAAGAGCGAGTAACCCAAAAAATAGGGGGAAAGATCCAAGGTAAGGGGGTTGGTTATGCAAAGGGAAGGTATTAGCACCCTAAACATCTACGGTACTCCATAGGAACCTCTTTGTAAAATCTGTATATTTTGGCTATAAAATGTTGTATAAAAATAGATGGTAGAGGTGAGAAAAGAAATATATTTTTTATGATTTTTACACCCGCCGTGGTTGCGAACCTTTAGAGCCTATGTACCACCTTCCGTGCAATAGGGGATCAGGGTACACATAGTTCCTCTTTAAAAATTTTAAAACACAAGTGTGTTAGTTAATTTTATGAGATAAGACATCATCGTCATTGTCCGTGTGGAAAACATACTTACTACCCACAATCATGAGAAAGGAGAATTTGCATCATCTCAAAGTGGAGGATATGGTTTGGATTTTTTTTAAATCAACAATGCCTCACTCAACACCCAAGTGGAAAATATCCCTCTTTACTACATATTATAGAAGTATAGTTGTTTGCATCACTACAAGGATTGACAAGAGCCTAATCTTTTGATAAAATTTTGAGATGAAAGCCAAGATGGCAAAATGGTTTGAATGAGATTGATTGATTTTTAATCTTCTCATAAAAAAATGTTAAGATATTATTGATGTTGATTGAAGTTTATTCATGAAAATGTTTGAAAATGAATGGACCTAAGTCCAAGTTTATTATGAAAGTGGTTAAAGTTTAAAAACAAGAAGAGTTTTCAATAGGAGGGAGAAGATTTTTGAAATTAAATAAGATGGGAGGAGAAGAAGAGACTATCCTAGAGCATAAGGAAAAAGTTAGGGATAGGAACCATCTAACCAACAAAAAGCCAATACTTAACATTATGAGCCAAGATAGAATTCCCATTCTTTGGATTGAAACCAAGAAAGCAAAGATACTAGACCTCTTGAGAGAATCAAACTTCAAGTGTATTAAGTCTTCACAAAAATTGGGCAGAGTAACGGATGTATACGGGTGAATTCCATACTACAAACTGAATATAATCACAATATCCTGCACACAAAACAAATAAACAACCCAATGTCTTGAGGTAAACCTCAAGAACTCCAGACAAAATGTCAATTAAGGTCACAAGGTCTCCAATATAGGCCAAGGTTTATATTCCTAAGTCCGACAAGTCCAATACTCCATAATGCCAAGGATAATAACCAAATAGTCCAAGTATCATTAAAGTTTTTTATGGTTTATGTTGATTATTAGGTGTCTTAAAGAAAGGAAAGAAAAGCTCAAGTGAGCAAAATAAAAATGACAAGAAAGTAAATGCTCAAGTGAGAAAAATAAAAATGGCATGAAATGTAATGCTTAAAATAAATGGTACACAAAGCATAAAAAATAAAGGGCATAAAGTAAAACTAAAAGGTAAAAATCAATTATTAGTGATTAGTGGTTAGTTGGATGATCACTTGAAATTTGCATTTGGAACTCATTAGAGGATTGGTAGAACCAAAGCCTCCACACAACAAGTTGCATTTGCTTTTTGTCAAGTATATCATCCATTTGGAATCCTCAAAAATACCATTTAATGATCAATGATGTTTAAGTGATATGCGTTGACCAAAAATGTTGTAGATCCATTAGAGGATTGATAGAACCAAAGCCTCCACACAATAAATCTCAAGGTTATTTGATCAAAGGGATAAAATTAACATACTTGGGCTTGCAAACATAAGTTTGGGCCACGAATAATCATTTATTCGAATCGGGAAAAAATTTAGCGCTATGTTAAGCAATCATAAGTGGACTTATATAGAAGTCGCACCTATTTTGAGGCCGGTCAATAGCAATCTATGCACCACTAGTTTTAAGACATGATATAGAGATCATGCTCCAATAACACTTAATGAAATAAGAAAGGGATGAGATGGAGAGGGGTGTGGAAGAATATACAAACCATATTTGAATTAAATTTTAATCAAACTATTATTAAAATCATTCATCCATTTTTGTGGAGTTAGACTCAACACCATGGATCCAATGATGTTAATAAAGTTCAATGATCAAAATTCAACCCAAGTTCAGCCAAAAAATAATCACAAAGTAATATTACATTTAATATATACATTAAAAAGGTTTTTTAAAAAGGTTTTAAAATAGAAATAAGAAATAAAAATATCAACTATATTCAAAATAATCAAGAAAAATAAAGTAAAGCCATAGAAAAATCAGAAAAGGACACAAATATTTTTATGAAAATTTTGGCAACTTTTAAAAGTCAGAAACAATTTTAAAAACTAAATAAAAATTTTCAAAAAAAAAAGGTCAAAAATAGTAAACATCAATATAAAATTCCATAAAATTTACAAAAAGTCAGAAGTATGCAAAATGATATTTAGGAAAGTTTTCAGAATTAAAAAATGTCAGAAAGTATTTTTAAAGTAATTAAAAGAAAGCAAATAATGAAAACAATATAAAATGTCAAAATAAAAATATGAAAAAATATTCATGAGATCATAAATAATTCAAAGTATTTTTGTGAATTTTTTCATAATTTTTGGATAAAAAATAAAAGAGTTATGAATTTTTGAAAATTAAATCAATTAAAATATAAAATCAGAAAATAAAATAAAACCAAAATGATATGGGCCATCAGATCATAGTCAAAACGCGTTAGTAAGCTAATCCAATGGACCAGACACGCTGTGCTTGATATGGACCTTAGTGGAATGCGCAGGGAATCAGGAAAAAGGCAACAAATGAAATTAAAACGCTTGACACACTATCATTGGTTGAGACGAGACATGTCATCGTCTTCAACCTCCAGCCACCCTGCAATGGAGATTTTGTGATATCCTTCAAACGGTAAAATTAGGATCCCCGACCAATATCATTGGATTCGTCTCTTCAAGACGATCCTAAGACCACCATCGTGCCAAATTTATATAAAGTATACAAAGAGATATGAATCAAAAACCCAGAAAATAGTGAGCACCTTCAATTTGAGATTTCTCTGTCAATTCTCAATGGATTTAAAAATTGTAAGAAGCACTAGAATCAGGAGAAGGAGTAGAACATGTTAGTGCTTTATTTGGATCCAAATGATGGAGAATTCTACCTTTTCGAAGTTCAAGAAAGAAGCTCTGAAACTGGACTTCTGTATCTTGGGTTATGGATCGTTTTGCTTGGTTTAAGTGCTGGAGAGTTTGTATGATGCTTGAGGAAGATGAATGTGCAATGAATTTTGGAGGAAAAGGCTGGAATATTAGAAACCAATTTCAAAAATTTCAAGCACGAGTGAGGTTTTGACAGAGTGTTTTTGGCTCTCAAAGTTTGAGGAAATGAATGGGGGAATGACCCTCTATTTATAGGGAATCAAAAGGAATGTTCAAGCGTGTGAAATGATGAAGTTTGGAGGGAAATCGTGTGAACCTGATACACGAGCAACGTGTGATTTGATTTCCATCAAAACTCATCTATTCCTTGCGTTTTAATGCTCTAATCCACTATGGCAACTTGGTTAAACATATTTAGATCAAAAACGCGTGTTAATTTGATGTTTAGAGGCTAAAACATGAATTTCAAATTCTGACTTATGAAGAAACTTCAGTTCCAAGTCACCAAGTTCAATCCAATGGCATTCTTAGCTCAAGGGGTCTTAGGACACGATTCTCGATGCTTTAGAAAGATGAGGTTACAAGCTTTGCAATGGAAAAAGAATGGAATCAAATGGATGCTTGTGTTGAAAGTTGTACTGGATCAAAGTTGGGGGAAAAGGTTGACTTTCCACACTTAGAAATATTTCAAGTTTTTCTTCAAAAGTGACCTATAATGTTTTGCATCCAAACATGGCCTTCCACTTAGAATTTGCTCTTGACCAAAAAATATGGCATGAAATAGACCTCTTAAATGACACTTTGAAACTTGAACCATTCAAAATCTCCAAAAAGTGAGAGAGTTATGAATTGTTGAAGTTGGCAAAAAATCATGAAATGACCTATAATATTTTGTATCCTTAGGGCATCTTCCATCCATTTTCTCACTTTGCACATGGAATAAGGCATAAAGTTAACATCTTCAAGGTCATTATGGAAAAAGAGTGGGCTCGAGGTGATAATAATTGACCAAGTTATAATCATTTGAAGTCACACATGAGAAATTGGGGGTTCATCTGGAGGACTTGTAATATTTCTTCATCATCAAGCTTCTTCCACATGAAAACTCCTTGGAACTTTTGAAGTGATTTGTTGATAACCCTTTGAAGAGAAGGATGTCTTTGGAATCACTCAAAAATACCAAAAGATGAACAAGATATGTTTCTTTGAAGTTCAAAACCCTAGCTCCTAGATCAAGAGAAATGCCTTGAGGAACTTTGGCAATTTTGAACAAACTTCTTCTATCAAAACAATTTTTTTATAAATAGAAGTTGTTGAGGACAAAAAAGAGAACTCTTAGTCACCAAAACAACTTCCATATCTTGAAAATTTAGAGAAATATGCATTTGTGACTAATGGGAACAAAGCCTTGTCCAAGCATGACAACTTCTCCAATCAATCCCTTGTACTTTTGAACCAAATTTGATAATCTTGAAATGAGGTGAACAAAAATAACCTTGTCACACCACTTATTCAAAAACAACTTCAATGATGAGGTTTGAACTTCTCAAACTTTATTGACTAGGGCATGGAAATAAACTCATGAAACCATGGAGCAACTTGCTAAGCCTCATTGTCTTTACCTACATTAGTAATAAGCAATACAAACCAACATTGCATTTTATTAACTAAAAGGAAAAATAAAGACAAAATGTTCATGATTACAAAAGAAAACAAGTCAAGGTGCTTGGTGATTCCTCAAAGAGCAAAGCTAAAGATAGGGAGAGAAAACCAAAAGCCCTAATGTGATGTTGTTGTGATTGAATCAATATGGTATGATGAAGGGATCTTAGGGAAAAAAATTGGGGTACAACAACTGCCCTTACTTAAGTTTCTTCTATTCAAAGATATGAAGGTTAGAAATCTTCGTGTCGACGCGATCAAAGATACTTAAATATAAAGCAAACCCCATTTTGGCCCAAAGATGCCATGCAATGCTAATGATCATGAATGCATATGAGCAAAATCAAAGAAACACAAAACACATCTGGGGATGTAACAAAGGAAATAAAGAAACAAAAGAGAAACTCGACCAGGAAAATAAATCACTGGTGGATCAAAAGTCCTGACTTAGAGGATGGTAAGAAGTTAAGGGATGTACCAACTTCTATTGAAGGCGAAACTACCAACATTCACTGAGGGTAGAAAGAAAATATAACAATCACCAACTTTCACTGAAGGTGACCTACCAACTTTCACTGAAGGTAGAGAGAGAATATATCATAGCATCATCGTTCACTGACGATGAACTACCAACATTCACTAAAGGTAGCAAAAAGATAACAATCACCAACTTTCACTGAAGGTGACCTACCAACTTTCACTGAAGGTAGAGAGAGAATATATCATAGCATCGCCGTTCACTGATGATGAACTACCAACGTTCACTGAAGGTAGAAAAAAGATAACAATCACCAACTTTCACTGAAGGTGACCTACCAACTTTCACTGAAGGTAGAAAGATAATACATCATAGCATCGTCGTTCACTGACGATGAACTACTAACGTTCGCTGAAGGTAGAAAAAAGATAACAACCAGTAACTTTCACTGAAGGTGACCTACCAACTTTCACTGAAGGTAGAAAGAAAATATATCATAGCATCGCTGTTCACTGATGATGAACTACCAACGTTTACTGAAGTTAGCAAAAAGATAATAATCACCAACTTTCACTGAAGGTGACCTACCAACTTTCACTTAAGGTAGAGAGAGAATATATCATAGCATCATCGTTCACTGACAATGAACTACCAATGTTCACTGAAGGTAGCACAAAGATAACAATCACTAACTTTCACTGAAGGTGACCTACTAACTTTCAATGAAGGTAGAGAGAGAGTATATTATAACATCACCGTTTATTGACGATGAACTACCAACATTCACTGAAGGTAGCAAAAAGATAACAACCACCAAATTTCACTGAAGGTGACCTACCAACTTTCACTGAAGGTAGAGAGAGAATATATCATAGCATCACCGTTCACTGACGATGAACTACCAACGTTCATTGAAGGTAGCAAAAAGATAACAAGTTTTTCCCAAAATTTTGGCATTTCACCTAGAACGGGTCTCAACTTCTTCTTTAACCAAGGCATTATGTCTGGAAAGGGTAATATATAAGCTGTCTCAAATAAAGAGACCACCACTTACAAAGACTTCACAATGAATTGTCTCTGCGATATCGAAAGACTTGCCATCCACTGGAGTAATTTTGGTAACTAACTGCAAACTATCCGCTCATAGGGAAGATAACAAAAAGGGTAATGGCGACCTTTATAGGGAAGTATAGGTTGCTCAAATAAAGATACCTGCTACTTGCTGTTTATAGAGGATTGTAAAAAATGACTTTTTGGGGAATGAAATATGACTTCCTGGGGAAAGAAAATATGACTTTCTGGGGAAAGAAATATGACTTCTTGGGGAAAGAAAATATGACTTCTTGGGGAAAGAAATATGACTTCCTGGGGAAAAAAATATGACTTCCTGGGGAAAGAAATATGACTTCATGGGGAGAGAAATATGACTTCTTAGGGAGATGTCAATATATTTCTGCTGAGGAGATAAATTCTTCTCGTGCAAAATAAATGCACATTCTCAAACCAAGTCTCGAAGTCTGTAGATATCATAAGTAATAAAGTTGCTGAGGACCAAAGATTCAAACAAGAAATAAACTGGAATGGGACCGTCATCGAAAATACGTCCTTTGAGAAATAAATTCAAGAGGGAAACCCAAATCATCCATACAAAGAGATGTACAAGAAGGCTGAAGTAAAAATCTTCCCCGAGAGATAACTCAGTGGGGAAATTGAAAGAATATACGCTTTCTGCTTAAGGCCAACACTCTATTGGAGAGAGGTCAATAAAACATCTGCAAAATAGGGTAATATGTCAACAAAATATTAATGCATGCGAATGAGCAATGATTTGCTAAATTAAACTATGTATGATGTATGTATGAATGTATGAGTGTTAGAATTTACATGCTGACAAAATAGACATATAACACCGGGAGTAAACATGCAAAACCAACTCGGGCACAATCAACATTTGGCCAAATTACACCCAAGATGATCAATCCAAGAAAAAGTAAGCGCCAACTGAGGAAACAAAATCTATTGGCTGGTTTAATTTTCTTGGGGAGGAACGTAATCCAGAAGCAAACAAATCCAAGTAACAAAAAATAGTACAGATTCAGGGGTATAACATCCTTCTCCCGGCTTCACAAGGGAAAAACACTCATACTTCAACAGAAAAACAAATGTTTTCAAAAGTAACACTTCTATTGGGGATTTGAAAAAAAATCAATTTTAAGTAGGGCCGACGGACATCAAATCATCAAAACCTTCACTGGAGAATTAGTGTCGACTTCATTGGGGAGGTCAACACCATATTCATAAAGGGAGAAAAAAATAAATATACATTCTTCACCGGGTAAAACAGAGGCATGCGTTCTTCGAGAGTGATTAGTGTACCAACTTCTCTGGGAAGAAAGAACCTCTATTAAACAAACAAAATCTCCACTAGAGAAATCTTGGATTGAATCTTCATATCATGCAAACTCAGAAAAGAGAAGAAATGAACCAAAACATGACCGGGGATACTGGTGTTGCAAACCCTATACGATGAAACATCTTGAGTAAAACTTCACTGGGAAGCAACTGGAGTTCGTCCATTCCTGGGATCACCACTTTTGTTTTTTCTCTTGCATCACAAATTTTATAGTAAAAACAAATTGTAAATTATTTTTGAAAATCAATTTTGTTATTTAATCTTTTTTGCTTTGAAAGTTATTATCAATAATAAATGGGGTCTTTGCAAGCTAAATAAAAATAAGAAATGCAAAGAATTGGGTAAAAGCTCAAATTTCATTAATAGAATGGTAGTCTGCGAATGACTAGACTCCATGGATGATTACAAAGTTTAGAAAATGGTAATATATAATGGAAAAGATACATTGAGATACAATTACCATTATCCCCTCTAACAACTTTTGAAATCCTGAGCAACAACTTTTGTCAAAGTATGATGAGGATCCAAGAAGATTGTTGCTCTAATGATCAAGTCTTGTCTGATGTAGTTACTTGCCAAGAAAGTCCCTAACTTTTGCCTAAGCTTCCCTTACGGGTTTTCAACTTAGTGGGAAATTTATTCTGTTTATGTCTCTAATTTTTGCCTACACCGCCCTTACGGGTTTTCGGCCTACCGAGACACTCATTTTTTCCTAAGCCGCCCTTTCGGGTTTTTAACTTAACGAGCTATTCTTTTATTTCTTTAAGCGAAGTATTTCTTGACTGCATCAGCATTCATGGGACGTGGGAACTCCTCGCCATCCATAGTTTCAAGAATTAATGCACCGCTAGAGAAGGCTTTCTTGACAACATATGGGCCTTCAAAATTGGGAGTCCACTTGCCTGTAGAATCAGTGTTAAAAGACATGATCTTCCTGAGCACGGGGTCGCCTTCTCTGAATTCACGAGGTTTGACCTTTTTATCAAAAGCTTTTTTCATTCTCTTCTGGTATAACTATCCATGACACAAAGTTGTCATTCTCTTCTCTTCAATCAAATTCAATTGGTCAAAACGGTTCTAGATCCATTCAGCCTCTGTCAACTTGGTTTCCATTATCACACGTAAAGAGGGAATCTCAACCTCGACTAGGAGTACAATTTACATTCCATACACAAGGGATAACTGGGTTGCTCCTGTTGAAGTGTGGACATATGTTCGATATCCATGCAAAGCGAAAGGGAGCATTTCATGCCAATCCTTATAAGTAACAACCATTTTCTGGATAATGTTCTTGATATTCTTATTAGCAGCTTCAACAACCCCATTCATCTTCGGCCTGTACGGAGATGAATTGTGATGGACAATCTTGAATTCCTCACAAAGTTCTGTCATCATCTTGTTGTTCAGATTCGAGCCATTGTCAGTGATAATTCTTCTCAGCACACCATACCGACATATGAGATTATTCTTAATGAAGCGTACAACTACCTGCTTAGTAACATTAACATATGAAGCAGCCTCCACCCACTTGGTGAAGTAATCGATTGTTACCAAGATAAAACAGTGTCCATTCGAAGCCTTGGGCTCTATCATCCCAATAAATTCAATACCCCACATAGAGAAAGGCCATGGGAAAGAGATCACATTGAGAAGTGTCAGAGGCACATGAACCTTGTCCGCATAAATCTGGAATTTATTACACTTCTTTGCAAATTTGTAACAATTAGATTCCATTGTCAGCCAATAGTAACCTGCCCTTAGCATCCTTTTAGCCATCGAATGTCCGTTGGCATGAGTTCCAAATGAACCTTCATGAATCTCATGCATTAACATGTCTGCTTCGTGTCTATCCATGCATATGAGCAAGACCATGTCATAATTTCTCTTATACAACATACTTTCATTGAGGAAGAAACTGCCAGCCAATCTTCTCAATGTCTTTCTATCTTTCTTCAAAGCATCAATCAGGTATTCCTGAGTTTGGAGAAAATGCTTGATAACATAATACCAAGGTTTCTCATCTTCTACTTCTTCTTTTGTGAACACATGAGCGGGCCTATCCAGTCGCCGAACTATAATTTGAGGTATATCATTCCAAGTATTCACTTGATACATATAAGCCATAGTTGCCAGACCATCCTCCATTTGATATTCATCTCTAGGAATGTGATAGAATTCAACTTTATTAAAGAAGGGTAACAATCTTCTAGCATAATCTTTGTAAGGGATCAAGCCAAGGTGACGAGTATCCCATTCTCCTTTAATTTGATTTATTACCAAAGCTGAATCTCTATACACATCTAGAATTTTAATTCTAAGATGGATGGCTTCCTCGAGACCCATGATGCAAGCCTCATATTTTGCCATATTATTAGTGCAATCAAATGTCAACCTTGCAGTAAAAGGAATGTGCGAACCATGTGGAGTGACAATCACAACACCAATTCCTTTACCATAAGCATTCACAACTTCGTCAAATATCATACTCCAACAAGATTCAAGATCAGGACCTTCCTCAGGCAATGGTTCATTGCAATCTTTCACTTTCAGAAACATCACATCCTCATCGGGGAAATCATACTTCACAGACTGATAATCGTCAACTGGTTGGTGAGCAAGATAATCTGCCAACACGCTACTTTTAATGGCTTTTTAAGTGCGGTATTCGATATCATATTCAGATAACAACATCTGCCAACGGGAAATTCTCCCGGTAAGAGCAGGCTTTTCAAAAATGTACTTGATTGGATCCATTTTGGAGATCAACCAAGTGGTGTGACTCAACATATATTGCCGCAAACATTTTGCCGCCCAGGCTAGAGCACAACATGTCTTTTCCAGCAAGGAATATCGCGACGCACAATCAGTAAACTTTTTACTGAGATAATAAATGGCATATTCTTTCTTCCCTGTTTCATCTTGTTGTACCAGAATACAACCCATGGAATTATCTAACATTGTCAGATACATAATCAATGGTCTTCCTTCAACAGGAGGGTGAAAGATAGGAGGTTCAAGCAGATATTCTTTAATACTTTCGAATGCCCTTTGGCAGTCATCCTTCCACACACAACCTTGATCTTTCTTTAACAACTTAAAGACCGGTTCACATGTTGCAGTTATGTGGGAAATGAATCTGGAAATATAATTCAGACGCACGAGGAACCCTCTGACTTGATTTTAAGTTCTTGGCACTGGCATTTCTTGAATTTCTTTGACTTTATCAGGGTCAACTTCAATTCCTTTCTGGCTAACAATGAAACCCAACAATTTACTTGATTGAACACCGAAGGTACATTTATTTGGATTCAAGCGGAGACAATACTTCCTCAAATGCTGAAACAACTTCAACAAATCTTCTACATTCCCTTCTTCAGTCTGGGATTTAGCAATCATATCATCAACATATACTTCGATTTCCTTGTGCATCAGATCATGGAATAGGGTTTTCATAGCCCTCTAGTATGTTGCACCAACGTTCTTCAACCCGAAGGGCATCACTCTGTAACAGAATGTTCCCCAGGGTGTGATAAACGTTGTTTTTTTCTTGTCCTCTAGAGCCATTATTATTTGATTATACCCGAAAAATCCATCCATGAACGAGAAAACCTTGAATTTTATTGTGCTATCCACTAACATGTCAATGTGTGGTAATGGAAAATCGTCTTTTGGACTAGCTTTATTTAGATCTCTATAACCTACGCACATGTGGACTTTTCCATCTTTTTTCGGTACTAGGACAATATTGGTAATCCACTAAGGATACACTGACGTCACAAGAAAACCAACATTAATTTGCTTTAGAACCTCCTCTTTGATCTTCACTGCCATATCTGGGTGAGTTCTTCTCAACTTCTGTTTGATTGGAGGGCACTCTAGCTTCAACGACTAACGGTGGTCTACAATATATATATATATATATATATATATATATATCTAGACCAGGCATATCTTGGTAAGACTAAGCAAAAATATCCACATATTCTTTTAACAACTCAATCAACCTTCTCTTCCCACCAGGATGCAACAATGCTCCGATCTTGACCTCTTTCGGATCTTCTTCTGAACCCAAATTGATCACTTCCAATGGCTCTTTATGTGGATGAATAGCATTTTTCTCGCGCTTAAGCAACCGTGAGAACTATTTTGGAATCTCATCATAGTCTTCTTCTTCGGCCCCATACACAGGACATTCAAAGTTGGGAGAGGGTGTAGGGTCATTGTATTCAACGAGATTTTTAATTAATCTGCACATATGATTTATGATTACATTTAGAAACTGACACATATAACAAGTGATCATGCAGATTGTTTTTTCAGTTATTATTTACTTTGAAAGGTTTTTTTTATTACCATTTTCCATGAAAAAGCAGAAAATAAAGACACAATTTGGGAAACAAAGACAACTTTTATTATTGATTCTAAAAGTCACAACAAACAGATAAGCCCTACAATATTAATACTTCCACCTTGGGCAGAGGGAAATATTTTCAAAAAGATTAACAAAACAAATTACTTTGAAACATGTATACAAGAGGGAACATCAATGGTGATCCAGTTCTGAAACCTAACTTCGTGCGTCACGTAATTCAGAATTTCCTACTCTACTTCATCTTCCACAATGGAATTAATCTCGGAAATAGTTGGATGAAGATACCCCCCGCTACGAAAAATGTCTTGGTACTTGCCTGTAGAAGACTTTGGCTTCATGCTTTTACCTTTGTCATTCTTCAAAGAGAAACCCAAGTCGACTCTGTTCTTGTTTATAGGTGGATCCACAATCTGTCCCCATACTTCACTATGACCCTTATGCACAACCTGTTGCGCATCCTTGAGAGAAACCATAGAATTATCATTTCCTCTTATGTTGTCAATAGATAAAGCTTGGAACTGAGTCCCAACAGCAGCTTCATCCGCCTCCACAATGTTGAAAGAGGACAAATGAGATATTAATAATGCTTGTTCCCCATTTATGATCACTACTTTCCCTTCACGTACAAATTTCAATTTCTGGTGTAAAGTCGAAGTGACATCCACTGCCTCATGAATCCACAACCGTCCCAACAAGCAGCTATAAGCGGGTACCCATTCCTACCATTTCAATAAAGTCACTTGGCGCACTCGCTACCATCCTCTCATAGTAGAGAGCACCCAGAGTTTTCAAGAAAATCTTTGTCATCTCCTTCTCTTCCATGGGAGGAATCACTTGGGCGGCTACCTCACGCCATCTCTGTGCATATTCTTTGAATGATTCCATGTCTTTCTGAACCATGGCCCTGAGTTGATCACGGTCAGACGCCATGTCCATGTTGTACTTGTATTGTTTGATGAATGTTTCTCCCAAGTCATTGAAAGTATGGATGTTGATGTTGTCCAAACTCATATACCACTTCAACGCAGCACCGGTCAACCTATCTTGGAAAAAGTGAATCAGCAGACGCTGATCTTCAGTATGGGCGAACATTCTTCCTACATACATCACCAGATGGGCACGAGGGCAATTATTGCCCTTATATTTCTCAAACTCTGGGACCTTAAACTTTGAAGGTATCTTGACATTCGGGACCAAGCAAAATTCATTCACGTTCTACCCAAATAACTCTTTTCCCCTGAGGCCCTTCATCTCCCTCTGCATCTTGTCAAACTGCTCTTGGAAATCATCCATTCTGTCATAAAGACCCAAGTCTTCACTTGGTGGAGGGAAAGGACGACACACATCATCGTTAACAAATGGAACCATATTCACCGAAGGAGGTGCAGCAGGACCAACATGCACCACAGGAGGTGCAGGAGTAACAATAGTCTGAACAATTGGAGTATCTTGAGGACCAAGGTTGAAACCTTCAGGTGAAAAATTCTCAGGTATTCCCCATGGGTAACCTTGAGGCATGCGATTCTGAGCAACAACTAGAGTAGTAGACGTAGGAAAAGTTGGAACTTCAGTAGTAGCCCTTGTTGGTTAAGGTTGAACACTCGATGGATGATTCTAAACAGCCACCAGAGATTCCATCAGAACAGTAAGATTGGCCATTCCAGCCTTCAAAGCAGAAACCTCGTCGTGCAGCTCGCGATTCTCTTGTTCTAAGTTGTCCATCTTCTTTCTGAAATCAACCCGAGTGTTGTAGTGATGAGCCAACTTGCTTTTCGAAGTAAATAAGCTTGGTAAGAAACCTGGATATGCATAACAAATGCAAGAAATATGTGCAATATGATGCATGATATGCAATGCACATGATTTTATTTTATTATTTAATATTTCAATGGATTTAAAGATTTATAGACACATTGCAAATATCAAAGTAATAACGCATTTGAAATACTGAAAAATATTATTATAATAACTTCAAAATGGATTACAAGTTTTAATGATCCCAAGTACAAGATGAAAATAAAATCTAAAACCCAGAAAAGCGAAGCTGATGGAGATCACTCTACACGCTGGCGCCTCCCTGTAGGCCTGGCAATATGAGCCTTCAACCTCTGGTTTTCTTTTGCATATCTGGTGGCAACCTCATTCCAATCACCTGAATCAGGGAGTGAGCAAATAACATCTGACTGAGGCTTAGGAGAAAATAAATCCCCTTGCCTCTCCATGGTCTCTCCAGCCCGACTCTCAAGGATCTCAATCAAGTCGTCTTTCTCCTTCTAATATGCTCTATAGGAAATCTCTAGAGTTTGGAACTTATTCTTCCAATCGTCCTTTTCCTGTTGCATCCTGACCAAAGCAAGCTGCAACTCTTCTAGATCATCTAATAGAGGAGGAGTGGTCTTCACAAATAAATCAGGCATAGGTGTTTCCCGTGAATATGACATCTTCAACTGAATAGCTCTCGTTTGGACCCACTGAAGATATGGCTCCAAGGAAACAACACCCCTAGGTCCCAAGTCTTTCCTACTCTTCTTATAAATGTGATGCCAGACCTTCGTAATATGCTCCTTAGCTTCCCTATGGTCTTATCCTTCCTTCATAAAGAAACCACTCAAATGAATACTATTTGGTTTAACCCTCATCGGATAACCAAGCTATCGTCTTGCAAGAATAGGGTTATAGTTGATTCCTCCCTTTGTACCAAGAAGAGGTATATTTGGGAAACTTCCACAACTGCTAACTATCTCTACATCCTGGTAAGCTCGATGATAACAATAAATATCCGAGTGAGTAAGTGCCATGATTTTAGGAGCCCAACGGGGTTCCTTCATGACATCCCAAAAAGCATCAGACTGAGGCATATGAGAAATAAACCATCGGTACAACAAAGGCGTGCAACATATAATCATCCCCCCATGATAAGAATTACGAAGATGAATGGAGTAATAAGCATCACCCAACAATGTAGGAACTGGGTTTCCAATCATGAAGATCCTGATAGCATCAACGTCAATGAACTTATCAATATTAGGAAATAAGAACAACCCGTAAGCAAGTAGAGCAAAGATGGCCTCAAAAGCGACTGTGCTCTTCATCCTGGCAAAGTAACGAGCTTTCTCCAATAAGAACTGGGCTGGCAATCCTCTAATCCCTTCTTTAGTAGTCATATAGGCTTCCACCTCAGACTTCCCCAGATGAATTAAAGCAGCAATCTCATGTGGTTTTAGCTCACCCTCCAAACCAGTAAAAGGAACGCGATCGGTAACAGGTAAATCCAACAGATAAGAATATTCCTCCAGTGTAGGCATCAACTGATATTCGGGAAAAGTAAAGTAATGATACATCGGATCATAGAATTGGACCAAGGTTGAGAGGAAATCCTCCTTCATCCTAAGCTTCACGATAGGAATGACGGATCCATACTTCTTCCAAAAATCTGCAGGACAATCGATCTCGAGAATTAGACTGATCAACTCATCTATCTTGGGATCCTTGAAACTGTACTTCCCGGTCTTTCTTTTTCCAGAATCCATAGTCAAAAAGTACCTTAGATATTCACAATGGTAAACTTTTAAGCCCCTTGAAATAAAATTTCTTCAAAAGATGCTTATGAGTGCATGGATACATGATGCAACAATCACACATAAGATCACACATATAGGGTTCATAGGTTCAATGTCACGAGCATGAGGTCGAAGGTACTACCCATAAGGTGTTGGTCTAAAACTTATCACCTTCCAAACAAGGTAATTATCAACTTCCTGATTAACTCGGTAATTAGTAATATTCTCAAGAAAAACTCATCCGAGCATAGTATCGTGTGACAACTATTTCCGGATTACTCCTTCATAGCTTCCGCACTACACCTAAAATGCCAAGATGGGTTAGGTATTCTATGGTCCTCAACTTCAGCAGGCTCCCAGGTCGAAAGCAGCACGTCTTCTCGATTACTCGGTAAACGAAACCACAGTCAAAGGGGCCTCCACTGAGTGGGGGATATCATGCCTCCTTTTTTGGGATTACTCCCTCAAAGTTAACATGACTATACCGCTTGTCCTATCTTAAAGTTTTCCCAAGTCCGGGTATAGGACTTATGAGTAATCACCAAGCACCCAGAAAACCAAGAAAGTCCAAGCAAACATATTTACAACAAATAACATAACACATAAACAAAAAAAGCACAGATACAGATATAAACAAAGATAGGTTTAACCCACTTAGGGATGGACCAGCAAGAGGTCAATTTGTCCCTAGTGAAGTCGCCGTTTTTCTGTAGCAGTAGAAATGTTTAAGACTAAGCCATTGGATTGACTAGACTTATACATATCAAAATAAAGATCGCCACAGTGCTTTATTGTTTCAAAAGGAACGGGAAAAGAGATAGTAACCCAAAAAAGAGGGGGAAAGATTCAAGGTAAGGGGGTTGGTTATGCAAATAGAAGGTATTAGCACCCTAAACATCTATGGTACTCTGCGGGAACCTCTTTGTAAAATCTGTATATTTTGGCTATAAAATGTTGTATAAAAATAGATGGTGGAGGTGAGAAAAGAAATATATTTTTTATGATTTTTACACCCTCCGCGGTTGCGAATCATTAGTGTCTACGTACCACCTTCTGTGCAATAGGGGATCAGGGTACACATAGTTCCTCTTTAAAAATTTTAAAACACAAGTGTGTTAGTTAATTTTATGAGATAAGGCATCATCGTCATTGTCCGTGTGGAAAACATACTTACTACCCACAATCATGAGAAAGGAGAATTTGCATAATCTCAAAGTGGAAAATATGGCTTGGATTTTTTTAAAATCAACAATGCCTCACTCAAAACCCAAGTGGAAAATATCCCTCTTTACTACATATTGTAGAAGTATAGTTGTTTGCATCACTACAAGGATTGACAAGAGCCTAATCTTTTGAGAAAAGTTTGAGATGAAAGCCAAGATGGCAAAATGGTTCGAATGAGATTGATTTATTTTTAATCTTCTCACAAAAAAATGTTAAGGTATTATTGATATTGATTGATGTTTATTCATGAAAATGTTTGAAAATGCATGGACCTAAGTCCAAGTTTATTATGAAAGTGGTTCAAGTTTAAAAACAAGAAGAGTTTTCAAAAGGAGGGAGAAGATTTTTGAAATTAAAGAAGATAGGAGGAGAAGAAGAGACTATCCTAGAGCATAAGGTAAAAACTAGGGATAGGAACCATCTAACCAACAAAAAGCCAATACTTGACATTACGATCAAAGATGGAATTATCATTCTTTGGATTGAAACCAAGAAAGAAAAGATACTAGACCTCTTGAGAGAATAAAACTTCAAGTGTATTAAGTCTTCACAAAAATTGGGCAGAGTATTGGTTGTATACAGGTGAATTCCAGACTAGAAACACCGAATGTAATCACAATATCCTGCACACAAAACAAACAAACAATCTAATGTGTTTAGGTAAAACTCAATAACTCTAGACAAAATATCAATTAAGGTTACAAGGTCTCAAATATAGGCCAAGGTTTCTATTCCTAAGTCCAAGAAGTCCAATACTCCATAATGCCAAGGATAGTAACCAAATAGTCCAAGTATCATTAAATTTTTTTATGGTTTATGTTGATTATTAGGTGTCTTAAAGAAAGGAAAGAAAATCTCAAGTGAGCAAAATAAAAATGACAAGAAAGTAAATGCTCAAGTGAGCAAAATAAAAATGGCATGAAATGTAATGCTTAAAATAAATGGTACACAAAGCATAAAAAACAAAGGGCATAAAGTAAAAAACAAAAGGTAAAAATCAATTATTAGTGATTAGTGGTTAGTTGGATGATCATCTTGAAACTTGCATTTGGAACTCATTAGAGGATTGGTAGAACCAAAGCCTCCAAACAATAAGTTGCATTTGCTTTTTGTCAAGTATATCATGCATTTGGAATCCTCAAAAATACCATTTAATGATCAACAGTGTTTAAGTGATCCGTGTTGACCAAAAGTGTTGTAGATCTGTTGTATCCCAAAATTTTCCCTCTCATATATCAAGAATTTGCTCACAAGATCTCATTGGGTTCAAGACTGCACTAGGGTTTGTTCAGCTCAAGACACCTCCTTGTACACTAATGACCAAAATTAGGGTTTGAGTTTGCACAAGGATTTTTGGACTATCAATGCTTCATATGACTTTCAAGGATCATTATGGACCCCCAAGATTACTCATGTCAAGTTTCAAGCCTTGGATCACACTTTTGACAAGTCAATTGAATAGTTGATCGAAAAATCAACTGTAATGGGGAAAAAATCAACCACAACCAATTTACAGTCAAACTTCATAATTTTTTATCCACGTCAACATTTTAAACTCACATGTATCATTTGATCAATTTTGGACCATAATTCCTCAAGAAATTTGATCAAATCATCAAAAGGGCAAAATGGTCAAAATTAGTGTTTTGACTGAGAAAGGGCAATTTATGATTTTTGACCTAGCAAATGATCAATTGGGTTAAGGTATGATCTCAAGAGTCCAACTAAATCATTTTTACCTAATTACATGATTCAAAACATTGCAAATCCATTTGATTTCCAAATGAATTTTACAGTCAACTGATCAAAAGTCAATTGTATACTGAAAAGTCAAACTTTGACTTTTTGGTCAAATTCAAGTGCCAAAGATCATAATTCATCAAAACATGTCAAAATATGAAACTTGTTCATCAATAAATCAAGGACTCAAGATTTTGTTTTGAAAAGATGAAATTTCCTAACTTATAAATTTTTCTAAGTATAGAAAATTTCTTATTTTTTCACAACTTTGAGCCAAATTTTCACCATGATGCAAGATGATTCAAAGGAAACTTCCAAAATGAAAGTTGTAGATCTCCATGAAATTTACAACTTTTCTTCACACAATTTCTCATAAAAATGCTTGGTTCTCAAGATATAATTTTGTGATATCATGCTCATGAACTAAAAATAACTTAGTGAAATTTTGCCCTAGTTAGCAGATATTTGACCTAACTTTATGCCACTTTTTCACATAGTTCCAAGGGTAATCTTCAAAAGAAATTCAATAATTAGTTTTATAGCACATTGCAAGCTTTCCAAAATGTCCAAGAACTCCTTGAGATCATTCTTGAGTAGGGAGAATCGAAGAGATGAAGTTGGTGTTTTGTCACTTGGATTTCAAGCCATTTTGAGAAGAACTTTGGATCCAATCTCCAAGCACGCTGTACAAATATCACTTTGCAGGCTTCTAACCTGACTTTCACTCCATAATTAAATATTTTCACAGCTGTTGGAAGCTTTAAGCCAAGCATTCAATGCATTGTACAAGAATAATTCAATTTTGGGAAGAAAGGCAACATTGCCATTTTAGAAAAGCAAGCTTTATCAAAGTCAGCTTGCATTGAGCCTTGCATTTGTTCTCTCTGCATAAACACACTCTACATAATCATAACAAGTGTGTTTAAAGGTTTTAGCCACCCTACAAACCTTGTACCTCACATTGAAACCAGGCTTTCTAGCTTTGCTTCAAAAACAAGTAACCAAGCCAAAACATGTGAGTTTTCAAATTCTGAGTTGTTATAAGCCTCAAAACCTTTTGCTTATAAGTATACACACTATTTGCAAGTTGATACACGAATTATATTTCCCAAACCACCTCAAACACTCAAAGACCAAAAACCTGCCCAAGAACACCATTAACACACATTTCTGAACCAAAACTCATGATTTTCATTTTCACTCGTGCGTTTTGAAAACTAATAACTCAGCCACCTCCTATACATCATACCAAAGCAATCCATACCCTTGTTTCCTCACTGTAACTTCTCCATCACCATCCACCATTTTCAATTATCAAGCTTGCAGGTTGACTTGAGTAGAGAGATTCAGGGACTTTCAAGGCAAAGTAAGGGTTGAAATACATTCAAGAAGGTCCAGGCAAGCTAAATAGATCCTCAGACCATCTCAAAAGTTGCTCAAACTCCATTCACGACTCCAGCTGCAAGAGGTAAAAACTCAAACTTCTATCTCTTCATACAAGCATCATTTGATCCTGATTTGTGAAAACAAAATGTAGATATCCTTGCCATAAAGCTAACCATGTTCATAGTTTCCATTTATATTGACTGTGTATAGAGAATTTTGGATTTGAAATTTCTGAGAAAATTAGGTTTCAATTTAGGGCCAGTAAAATTAGATTTTATCTTTGACATTTAGCTTACATAAGTTATATGGTTGAATTCGTGGGAAGAAACACCACAACTTTCATATTTGAACTTTCCATTTTTTTGGAGAAATAAGGAAGATATAGGTGGTCCGGCTAGGCTCAAGGTTGAAGATGAAGTTACCTTTAGAAAGCAGTTTCTAATATATATTTGTGCTTTGATTATATGACCAGATGAAACAACCACCCCAATGGCAAGCGCGCGCGTACTAAGGCATTGTGTTACCTAAAGGGCAAGGATTCAAACCAATGTGAATCTCCCTTTTGCTTTTTTTCAATTTTCTGATTTTTCTAACACCTTTTTTGCAGGCGCTAGGCCCTTTGGTCCTGACTTTTTTTTTTTGCTAGCACACTCCCCTGTCTACTTGTGATACCTCCCTGGCCCATTTCATTTTTATTTATTTATTTATTTCTTTTTCTTTTAAATATATTTTCTAAAATACCAAAAAAATCATAAAAAATGTAAAAATAATGGATTTATATTTTGACATAATTTAAATATTTTTCCACATAAAAATTTACTTTTATTCATCATACTTTATTTATCTTTATTAGTTATCTTGTAAATTAAATTAAAACTAGGTCAATTATTTATTTCTTTATACTTATTTAAATACATTTATTTTAGTATAAAAAAGACCCAAAATATTTCATAACACTACATATTATTTTCAAGACAAAAATACAAAAATACTTTTCTTTAAAACTTATTTTCTTTTAATAAAATATAATTTGGGTTTTATTTAAAAATATTTTCTTAATTAATTTCTTTTCTTAATTAATTCAAGTTAATTTAATTTTTATTTATTTATTTTTCTCTAATTAGGTTTAGGTGAAAACCTTTTTCATATAAAAATCCAAACACAAAAAAAATCATTTCTTTCAATTTGCATTTGTACTTTATATATTTCTTCAAGTATTTGTACAATATTCAATTTGGTTGTAATATATTAATTAAGTTTATATTATTGCAATCCCCATTCATAAATTGTATACCCCCCTCCCACAAGTGTTGTGATAGCGTAGTAACTTTAAGTTTCACAATTTATCGCTTTTGCATAATATGCTAGTAATTAGCGTTTGTATGGAAAGAATAAAATCAATCAAATAGAAAACCCAAATTGAAGACAAAATCAAGCATGAAAATGACACACTTGCACACAATCACCCCTAGGGTTACTCCATTTGGTTGCCTTATACAAAAAATGGTCATATTATGCATGTAAGGTATCTTAGCAAAAACAAACAAATACAAGATCATAGTCCCTCGATGACGCTATTCAAAGTTGTCTTATAAATGATATTAGTCCCTAAAAAAATGCTAAGATACCTTGCAACATTTCTAATCATGGCTATACGATGACTCATGCCCGTCTCGTTTACATCCAAAGATAGGGTTTCTTACCAAATCAGTGGTAAGACAACAATATCAAAGGAAAAGAAAATGAACAAGAAAGACATTTGAATAGGTAGATTGCTCCTAATTACTTGATCCATTTCAAACAAAGCATCCTTGCTATTTTCAAAACAAACACCTACACATTTCAAAACATCTTATAAAATTGAAAACATTTTCTTAAAAGATCAACGTCATTGTATACATTCTTACGAACGAGAATCATTACAAAGATTGCCTAAACAATGGCCTCTTTTACAAAATACTTTCAAAAACCACATAAAGCACAATTTCAAACAAAAGCAAGTGATATAGAAAGTAACTAAGAGCCCATGGAAAACCATGGATGAAAAGGGTGCTAATACCTTCCCTTTTCATAATCTACCCCCCGAACTCAAGAAACAATCTCAAAGGTCTTTCCTGTGCTTTTTCACCTTTCCTTTTGGATAAAATAAAAGTCGGTGGCGACTCTTGCTAACCGCAACATTTGCGATCAAACGCAAAACCCTCAATTCAGTTCTCCCACCGTATCACAAAACTGGCGACTCTGCTGGGGAAATTCTAAAAGTTGGGTTACCTTAGGGTTAGATCACATTTACTTGCTTACATTGTTTGACTTGTATGCTTTACATTATGGTTCTTTGTTTGGGTTTGAATACTCTACCCGGATTTGGGATACATTATAGGTAAGTAGCAATATGTTGTGGAAACTGTGCGGGGTATACCGACATGGTCGAAGTAATAGCTATGTTAGTGCGACATATTTGTGGGTACCGATAGCCTTTGAGATAATCAAAGAGAATATGAGGCCGCTGAGTGATGTCATGAATCACTAATGGACTTTTAGAACCTTTACTTGACCAACTTGGCCTTTAGGATGTAGTGAGATGACCGACTTTAGTGCAGTCCGAAGTTGGTAGATACTCGATACTACACTCATTGAGGTTTGGTTTCTTGGGATATTTCGGTCGCCATTAAAGAGGCTTGAGCTGAAACAATGACCAAGGAAACAATCTAGTGATATTGATCTCCTTAGAACCCGATTACTATTACTAGGATAGGTTTAACCAACTAAACTTCAAGAGGGTACTTACCTATAAAACTCCACGCAAGCCTAAAACTAAGGATTTGTTTGTATATGCGTATTTGTACATAACATCATGAACATCATGAATATCATATAGATCCACTAACCATTTCAAGGATTTTGGGATTCATCTTTGTTCTTGTTTTGTAGGACATGGATTCACTTCGCAGGAAAACTATTCAAGTCAACCTTGTGAGAATCCCTCCATAACTTAAGGAGCTAGCTTCAAGGATTTCTGAAAACTCTCCATTCACCGAGAGACATGGTCGCCTACTCAACTTGGTCACCTCCAACACAGATGAGGACATGATGAAGGTTCTCTTTCAGTTCTTTGATCCTTTACACCATTGCTTCACATTTCCCGACTATCAACTTGTGCCTACTTTGGAAGAATTCTCCCAACTCTTGAGGATTCCAATTCTCAATTAACTACCTTTCAACGGTACAGAAAGAGACCCAAAGCCAGAAGAGATTGCTCAAGTTATACACTTGGACTCATTTGATATCACAACTCATTGGGAAACAAGGAGTGGTGTCAAAGGTTTCCTAGCAAAGTTCTTGTTTGAGAAAGCCCAAAGCTATTGGAATTCTTTAGACTTGCAAGCCTTTGAGAAAATTGTGGCTCTCCTCATCTATGGGATGGTTTTGTTTCCAAATCCTGACCAACTCATAGATGTGAACACCGTCAAAATCTTCATATCACGCAACCCGGTGCCTACATTGCTAGGAGATATCCTACACTATTTTCACACTCGCACAATGAGGAAAATAGGTGTCCTTATGTGTTGCACTCCTCTCTTGGAAAGATGGTTTATTTCTTATCTTCCCCAATATGTATTAAAGAATGAGCAAGGTTCAAGGTGGTCAAAAAGGTTGATGATGCTCAAACATTCAGACATTCATTGGTGCTCTCGATCCAAAGATAATTTTATCATTGTCGACCGTTGTGGAGAATTCATAATGTCCATTTACTTGGAATTAGGGGAGGTATCACCTACAACCCTTGTTTGGCCTTAAGACAGTTTGGTTATGCCCGAAGGAATGGACCGCATGAGATGCTGATTCAAGTTTTGGTATTTGACTTTGACAACGACGATCAAGGTCTTCGCCAGAGATTTATTCGAGCTTGGAGAATGCTGAATAAGGTGGATAGCAAGACTTTGGGGCACAAGAATTCCATCCCTCTTGAGCCTTACCTCAAATGGGTACGAACCGGTGCCGAAAGTCTTATGATGCCTTACCCCTCTATTCTCCCGGTAATCATTGAGCCTGTCATGGTGGGAGATGTTCCATACACTATCTTACATCCTGACATGCCCACATCTCTTGAAGACCTACAAAGGGATTGGATACAACTCAAGGGGGAGCGAGATATGTTCGAAGCCCAATTCTACGCAAGTGAGAAGAAGGTTTTGGAATTCACTAGGCTACTTCATGAGGAGCAGACTCTGAATGCCTACATTGTACCAAAGAGGATGCGTACTACCTTTTTATCTTAGAGTGTATTATTTTGCCCAAGAGGCATTGATGTATTCAAGATTTAATTTATTAATATAACGTGTGTTTCCTTTTTTTGTCTAAAACAAATTTGAATCTTTGAAATCCTTGAAATCATTACATAATACATATATCATTCATCATAACATAAGGAGGTATTTTGCAACAAGTCTCCTCATCTCTCTACTTTTTATTTCAGTAAGATGGATCTTGAGCAAACAATGAAGGATCTCCAAGCTCAGAATACACAGTTTCAACAGTTGCTCTTGACCCTAGCCAAGGGGAAAGAAGAGTTGAAGACTTTGCTGGCTGAAGAGAGGAAAAAGAAAACAAAGAAGGTAAATGGAGTCCTGAACATGGGAAGAAGATTTCATGAGCAAACAAGAAGGACCTTGAACTTTGCAACAACATCCGGAGAAAAGGATAATCAGGAGGGAAAAGTCAAAGAAACAATTGTCCCGTCAGAATCAGAAGAGGAAGAGTAAGAAGAGGACTACTCTGAAGAACAATACCCTCCAGCTGATGACAAGTATAGACATCTCGAAGAGCAGTTGAGCGTAATGGAAATCCAAAAAGTGCCAGGCTTGGACTTTGAGGATTTGGGTTTAGTGTCGGGGATTGTGATTCCTCCGAAATTCAAAGCACCTATATTCGCCAAATATGACGGGGTTTCATGCCCTAAAATGCATCTACGGTCATATGTAAGGAAAATCCAACCCCATACCGCTGATAAAGACTTATGGGTGCACTTCTTCCAAGACAGACTGTCTGGAACTCAACTTGACTGGTTTTACCAACTAGAAAGAGCCAACGTTCATAATTAGAAAGATCTTGCTGCAACTTTCTACAAACAATACCAATACAATGCTGATTTGGCGCCTACCTGTACTCAACTCTAGAGTATGGCCATGGTTTCCAACGAAGGTTTCAAGGACTATGCACAAAAATGGAGAGACTTGGCTGGAAGAGTTTAACCCCCTCTATCTGAGAGAGAGTTGGTAGACATGTTCTTGGGCACCTTGTATGGTCCCTTCTTCAACCATTTAATTGGAAGTTCATCTGCAGGCTTTACTGAACTCATATTGACCGGAGAGAGGGTAAAAGCCGGTATAAAGAGTGGAAAGATTCAGAAAGATACATCTTCTTCTACAGCTGTAAGGAAGCCTTTCATCAGAAAGAAAGAGGTGGATGCTGTATATCCGCAAAGAAACCAAGATAGGGCCAAATGCCGACCAATGGTGGGGGCCGTTATGATTCCTAAGTATGCATCTGATCAGCAAAGAAATAATCAACCAAGGATGGAAAGGCCAGTCAGGCAGTTCACCAGAATCAACATGACCCTATCTCAAGTATTACCGCATCTACTAAGACCCAATTTGGTGACCTTGAAAGAAGCTCCAAAAAACCCCAATACAATATGTCCTCATTATCATCCCAATGCCTGTTGCGCATATCACTCTGAAAGTCCTGGTCACGATACTAATAATTGTTGGGCCCTAAAGAACAAAATACAAGACCTCATTGAAGCAAAAGAAATTAAGTTCGATGCGCCTGAAAAGCCAAATGTCATTTCTGCCCCTATGCCCAGACATGGTCACAATACCAATGCCATTGAAGAAGTATTGTTTGTTACTTCAATTGACGAACTCACGACTTCACTTCCGACTATTAAAATGAATTTGTTGAATGCCGATATGTTCCTGGGCTGTGATGAAGTTTGCCATCTCTGTTTATCCTCACCAACTAGCTGTCCTTTGTTGAAAATAGGCGTTCAATGCCTGATAGATAACAAGGAAATTTTATTTAAAAAGACTCTTGTTCCACCTATCCCTTTTGAGGATGTTTCTATCATTACCATTTCCGCCAATTCTGCCAGGGTCTCCATAAAAAGACCCGTTAGAATTACATCAATTCCGAAAGCAACTCCTTTAATAATCACAATGCCTGGACCAATCCCATATGTGTCAGACAAAATTGTGCCATGGAATTATGGATGGGAGGTCTACTATCATGGTATCAAGCAAGACTGACCAGCTACCGAAGAGTTAAGTTTAGAGATATGGGATTCCAACGTCAGTAATATTGCATGAACTAGTAAAATTACCTGAAGCGGTAAGATCTTCTCTCCGGAAATTTCTGCCGGTCAGTTTCAAGACTGCATAGCCAGCCTAACTGCGGACAATGGTTTAGGTTTTTCAGATGCTGATTTGACGCCAAGGGGAAGGAAACATAATGATGCATTACGTGTATAAGTGTAATGTAGGGGCAAAACTCTGGCTTATATTTTGGTGTACACAGTCTCATCTTTGAATGTATTACCGAAAAAAGCTCTTTATAGACTTGACTGCGAGGGACAAACATTAAAGCCAAGAAAGATAGTAGTAAGGGCTTTTGACGGCTCGAAAAGGATGGTGCATGGGGAAGTGTATATCCCCATAAAGGTTGGAACCCAAACTTTCAATTCAACCTTTTTGTAATGGACATCCGCCCTTCATACTCCTGCTTGCTAGGCCGACCATGGATCCATAATGCTGGCACTGTTACCTCTACATTGCACCAGATGTTGAAATATCCAGTTCAAGGGAAGATTATCACCGTTCGTGGAGAGGAAGAATACATGATCAGCCATCTCATTTCCTTCAGATATGTGGAATTAGACGGTGAATTCATTGAAACTCCATTTCAACAATTTGAAGAGGTCCCCCAAGATGTGGCAGTGACCAAGGCTGTGTCTCAGGTTCCCAAGATTACAAGGCCTCCACTCCGGATGTCATCTCTGAAGGATGCCAAAGCAGTGGTAGAGGAAGGTGGATGCACTATTTAGGGACAACTCCCATATATCCCATATAAGTCTGACAAGTTTGGCCTAGGTTTCACTTCAAGTGCTCAAAAGGCTGTACGTCGTGCTCGTGCTGGAGGACCACCCTTGAATATCAGCAATCGTGAAGTCAACACGGTAGAAGTTGGTGAAGATGGTTGCAGCCTAGAGGAGTGGGTCTTCCAAACTGTCAATGGAGGGCTCAATAATTGGGAGGCTAGAGACTTTGTCCCGATCACTTTTATCCCACATTAATTTTTCTTTACATTTTGTTGGATCTGTAATATTGAAACAATTCGAACTCTTAAAACCTTGTGTCTTACCCGAGGCACAATGGTCCATTTGTAAGGGTTATTATCTCATTTTCATATGACATCAATGAATCATGGACGTTTTCGCATACAAACTTTTGTGCTTATTGTTTTTCTTTTACATTTTATTTTCTTTCAAAGATAGCTATACCCTTTCACACACCCACACTCACAATGCAGGTATACATCCATTCGGGATCCCATGGGTACCGATACTGCTATGGCCTTTTGTGACTCTGAGAATCTAATCTACCAAGCTAAAGAAGAAGGTGAGGAAGATTGCGAAGTACTAGGAGAACTTGCCAGGCTGCTACAACAAGAAGAGAGAACCATTCAACCTCACGAGGAACCCGTGGATACAATCAACCTAGGTACCGAAGAAGACAAAAAAGAGGTCAAGATGGGTGCCAATCTGGAACCCAGGGTCAAGGAGCGTCTGATTTAGTTGTTACACGATTCTGTTGAAGTCTTTACCTGGTCATATGAAGACATGCCGAGACTTGATGCAGACATTGTGGTACATCGTTTGGCTACAAGAGAAGATTATCCGCCAGTAAAGCAAAAGGTTCTCCGCATGAGACCTGATATGTCAGAAAATATTAAATCAGAAGTTATGAAGAAATTCAAAGCTGGATTCTTGGTTGTCACCTCTTACCCTCAATGGGTTGCCAATATTGTTCTCGTACCCAAAAAAGATGGCAAATTGCGAATGTGTGTGGACTACAGAGATTTGAATAGGGCGAGCCCTAAGGATGATTTTCCACTCCCCCACATTGATATCCGAGTTGACAATACGACACAACACAAAGTGTTTTCCTTCATGGACGGATTCTCAGGATACAACCAAATCAAAATGGCGCCTGGGGACATGGAGAAAACAACATTTGTCACACAGTGGGGCACATTCTACTACAAGGTGATGGCATTCGGACTAAAGAACGCTGGGGAAACCTACCAGCATGCCATGGTAGCTTTATTTCATGACATGATGCATCACGAAATAGAGGTCTACATGGACGATATGATAGCCAGATCTCAGGCAGAGGAAGAGCATCTTGATCACTTACAAAAACTGTTCGAGAGACTAAAGAAGTACAAGCTGAGGTTGAATCCAAACAAATGCACATTTGGGGTACGGTCTGGTAAACTCCTAGGATTTGTCGTCAGAAACAAAGGTATCAAGGTCGATCATGCCAAAGTTAAAGCAATACAAGAGATGGCTTCTCCTCGCAATGAAAAGGAAGTCATAGGATTCTTGGGACGTTTGAACTATATTGCCATATTCATTTCTCACCTGACAGCTACTTGTAAGCCAATCTTCAAACTATTGAAGAAAGATCAAGTAGTCAAATGGAACAATGAATGCCAAGTTGCTTTTGACAAAATCAAAGAATACTTACAAGAGCCTCCTGTGTTGATGCCACCAATCGAGGGAAGACCATTGATCATGTATCTGACTGTTTTAGAAAACTCAATGGGGTGTGTATTGGGGCAGCATGATGAGTCTGGCTGAAAAGAGCATGCTATTTACTACCTGAGCAAAAAGTTTACCGACTGTGAAACCAGATATTCACTGCTCGAGAAAACTTTCTACACTCTGGCATGGGCTGCTCGCCGACTAAGACGATATATGTTGACCCATACTACTTTGTTGATATCTAAAATGGATCCGATAAAATACATCTTTGAGAAGCCTGATCTTTCTGGGAGAATAGCGAGATGGCAGATGATCCTAACAGAGTACGATATACAGTATACTACCCAGAAAGCTATAAAGGGAAGTGTACTAGCTGATCACCTTGCTCACCAAGCTGTGGAAGACTACCAGTCCATGAAGTTAGAATTCCCATATGAAGACATCATGGCATTAGACAATTGTGAAGAATTCAGGCCATATGACGGACCTGAACAAGGATCTCAATGGACCCTGTTCTTTGATGGAGCCTCCAATGCAGTCGACAATGGTATTGGTGTTGTACTCATATCTCCAGAAGGGTGTCATACTCCCTTTACTGCCAGGCTTTGCTTCAATTGTACAAACAACATGGCGGAATACGAAGCGTGCATCTTCGGTATCAAAGCTGCCATAGACTTGGGGATTAAATCCTTAGATGTATTCGGAGACTCAGCTTTGGTTATCAGCCAGATCAAAGGGGAATGGGACACCAAACACCCAAACCTTATCCCTTACAAAGAACATGTTTTGACATTGCTACTACATTTTAAGAAGATTACCTTCGAACATTTCTCGCAAGAAGAAAATCAGCTAGCGGATGCTCTAGCCACAATGTCATCTATGTTTAAACTTAATTGGGTTAACAAGGCTCCCCAGATCACCATTGAACAAATGGACGAACCAACACACTGTCACAAGATTAATATTGAAGTAGTAGTGGACCAACCTTGGTTTCACGAAGTCAAGAAGTATCTTGAGGATCAAGAATACCCAGAAGGAGCTTCAATCAATGATAAGACGTTCTTAAGGAGATTCTCTGCTAAATTCTTCCTTAGTAATGACATCCTATACAAACGCAATCATGACTCTGTTACTTCGGTGTGTAGATAAGGTTGAAGCTGAAAGGATTATGGCTGAATTGCATGAAGGCAATTTTGGCACCCATTCTAGTGCGCATACTGTTCTACCCCAAAATTTTCTCTCCCATATTTCTCAAAAAACATTTCAAGAAAGATCGTCAAGTTGCTCAAGAAAGTCCAAGGGTTGACCAGACAAGCTCCCTCCTAAAGCAGTCTACCTCAAATTAGGGTTTCATATTGCATCAAGATACTTGAGTCCAAGGGATCCCAAATGCTCACCATTGTCCTAATATGTTCTCAAGAGCATCCATGTCAAGTTTCAAGACTTGCAGAGAAAGTTTGCTCAGTCAATTGCCCAAAGGCCTGAATATCGACTATGCTAGGGCAAAAGTCAACTATGACCCCCATACATTCAAACTTCAAGGTTTTTAGTCAAAATTCTAATTTTGAAGTATATTTCATCATTTTATGAAGGGTTTATCATGATTCATCAAGGATTACTCACAATTCATCAAGAATCAAAAGTTGCTAAATTAGGGTTTTGTAGGAAAAGTCAACTCAACTTTGACCAAGCATAACCTTCTCATACTTTATGATAAATGACCCATCCAAAGCTCATTTTTAAGAGGATGAAATTCTATACAATCCATCTTCATCTCTCAAGTTCAAAATATGCACTCACAAAAAGTTATGAATTTGGACATTATAGGTCACTTTGAAAATTCAACAAAAACGCCTCTTTTGTCAAAGCTTCATACATAAGCACGGAATATAAAATTGAGATAAGACCAAAAGGGTTGATTAGAGGACATCTCAAGCTTTCTAAAAAGTCCAAGAACACCTCCAAATAGTCAAAATTTAATAAGTTATGCATTGGTGAAGTTGACCTTTTTTGCAAAATTGTCAAAAGTCAACTATGCCTAAAACTTCAATTTTTGCCAAATGGGCCAAATCTTTTTCCCTTGTTTTAAGTTGGCAACATGGTCCACGAGCCCTAGCCTTTTCCACTTGTAATTATCTTATTTATATTATTTATTTTGATTTTTATTTGAATTAAATCATTTTAAATCAAAACAAATCATATAAAATCCAAAACATTGAAATTCAAAGATCTTGTGCTTGTTTCAGGTCTTAATACACAGCTAGCATCAAATCAAATTCATGTAAAGGCATGAGGTGCACAAAAAGATTGAATTAGGCCATTTTTGGAATGATTTTTAAGGTGAATCAAATCAAGATCAAGGACATTGATGGAGGAAGATTGAGGCCAGGCTTTCAACCCTAATCCATTCCTTGATACATATAGAAAGTGTGCAGACCAAAAGAGGCTAGAGAAGGAGGCGTATGATCATGAACAAAACTTGAAAAAACACCAAAAAAGTGCCAACACGATTTCATTGTTCCAGGACAATTCAAGACTCTTTGACCATTCCATTTGCTTCCTGGGATTGTTGGCAAGCAAAATCAATCAAAACCAAGCATTTCCAGGCCCTATAACGCACTGTAAGGCATTCACGACACCCATTTTTTTTTAATCCTGTTTGCATAATTCTTGCATGTTCCTCAAATTCTAATCATATATTATTGATCCATATAACATTTGCAAGCTTTATGTATTCTTTAATTGTGTTTTCATGGCGTGTATGAAGTTTCACCACTATTAGGGTTTACAAGCTCGATTTGGGATTTCTGTGTGCAAGCAAAATTGGGCCATGAAAGGGCCACCACTATGCTCAGCAAATCCAGACGAGTCCATTCATGGCCTTGGTAGTAATTTATATCACTTGTATTTGATTTTGAGAAATTGCAGGGTTGTGGCGACGGACTTTGTCCGTAGGTAAAGGTTTTCAAACCTTTTAGCCACGGAGAGAGGAGGGTGACGAAGACGTGGCAAGCCATCACTCGTCCATTTGAATTTACGCGCGCAAAATTTTAATGTTTTGTTGTTTTCCATATTATATTTTATGTTTATCTTATATATAACAAAAAGCAAGTGGCGCAGTGGTAGTGGAGTGGTTGTAAAATGCTTCAGGACCTGGGTTCGAATCCCAGGTCCCCCATTCCTTTCATATTTTTTCCTTTCAGGTAATCCAGCGCGCTTGCAAGCCTAAGGACCATCATGTGTCCTCTTCATCCAGCCCGCCAGATGGCCAGATGGCCAAATCTAAAGGCCATCACTAAGGGAGTACAATAGAGCAGGATCAACGCTTGGCATGGAATTCTGAGGGTCAACGTGGACCTCTTTGTTCTGGGCCCAGAAAATTGTTTTTCACACCCCCTCAAGCTACTAATCAGGCCCAAGTTTCTATTTCTTTTCTTTTTACATTTATTTAATTTAATTTAATTTATTTATTTTACAAACCAATCAATTATTTTCTTTTTATCAAAAAAATCACAAAAAATATATTTTCATCCAATTAAATTTAAGACATTTTTTTATACAAAAATTAATTAATTTAATTAGGTTGTTAATATTAGATAACTTTAATTCCTTTTGTAAATAATTAAAAATAATTAGAAAATTAGGGTTTTGTCCAAATTTAATTATATTTTCTTTTTCCTAAAAATAACCAAAAACACAAAAAATAGGCCATGTAATTATTTTTATTAATTAATTTAAATTAGCTAATTAATTTTGTAATTAATTTTAAGACCTAATTCCTTTTCTTAAAAATAATTAAAAACAACAAAAAAACAATTTTTCTTTTGATTAGGTTAGAAGGGTCAAAACCCTAATTTCTCCCCGATCTTAAATTCATCGCGCGCGCTTTATTGTTTTATTATTTACCATATTATTGTAACTGCTCACAAGGTGTAATAGTTAATTAGGACGTTTATTTTCATTTATCACTTTATTCTTTTTAAAGGGTTTGTTTTTGGCTATGTAAATACACGAAGCCTTGTAATAGCTTAGCTTAATTTCCGAACTTTAAACTCCGCAAATATTTAACTGTTAGATGTATGATATAGGATGCATGACAAGAATGTATGTAAAACTTTAAAACGGTTAGATAACCCTAAAATATGCAAAGATAATAATCTGAAATTGAATCACTCGCACATGCACACTCCTAGGGTACACTCCCACTTGGTTGCCTTTGGTAAACGATCATTGAGTATAGGATGCTTTAGTGGTCGTCCTTTTGTCCAAAGATCAAAGTTGCCTCGGAATGGTTGCCTCGGATATTGTCGCATCGGATAATTGATCTAAGACATTAGGGTTATTACTAAGACGTCCTAACATTGCTTTAGTGACCGTACGTCCCTTTCAAATTGACGCTTAAACTCCAACGACGGTGCTACCTACTCACTAATAGTGGGATAGCGCTTTCTAAAGGAAACGAATACAGAACAATTCTTTTTTTGAGTAGGTAGATTAGTTATTAAGTGCTTGCTCAACCAAAACAAACTTTTTTTCACACTTACACTCCTTTACAAACAATGTTTTCAAAAACACTTCATTACACTCTTGAAGACAGAAGCAAGAGTTAAATCGAAGTCAAAACAAAAACTTTTCAAAACACACAAGCACACAAAGAAGAAATTTTGAAAATGATGAGCAAGTACCTAAGAGCCCGTAGATAACTATGGATATAAAGGGTGCTAATACCTTCCCTTTCTATAATCTACCCCCCCGTACTCAGAAATATATCGAAAAAGGAATTTTTCTGTGCTTTTTTCCTTTCCTTGTTGGATAAAATAAAAGTCGATGGCGACTCTTGCTTACCGCGACATTTTGCAAACATAAACGCAAAACGCAAACCAGCATTCCTAAAAAAAAGTCCCGGTTCTGGCCACCGTATCACAGAACTGACGACTCTGCTGGGGAGTTTATATATAATAAGTGGGGTGTACCTTAGGATTAGTTTATCATATTGTTTTCAATTGTTTGATTTGTTTGCTTTATATTTGTGGGCTTTGTATCGGAGTTACTATAGATCCTAATCCGGATCTGGGGATACCTTTTAGGTAAGTAGCAATTGACTATGAGGGAATTGTACAGCGTAGACCGATACGGTTGAAGCAGTAGCTACGTTGATGTGGCACATTAGTTGGTAGCAATATCCCTTGTGGACGAACAAGGAGAGTATGGGGCTGCTATATGGGTCATTAAGCATCAACTGACCTTAGAACCTATAATTGACCAACTTGGCCATAGAAAGTAGAAGAATGCTACACTCACTGAGACCATACTCTCGCGATGGTTCCTGCCGCAAGAAAATATTGCGTGAGATGAAACTATGACCGATGGAGGATGGTCAGTGATATTGAGAACCTCTAGAACCCGGTTACTATTATTAGGACAGGTTGAACCAACTGAACTTCAAGAGGGTAGTTCCTAGACCTCATGCAAGCCTAAACCTAAGGCTGTTTGTGTGACTTGTGTGCTTTCAACTTGAACTACTTGCACATTTTTATTATCTGACAACATGAGTTCCTTGCAGGTTTTGTTTATAGTCCGTACCCAATTACTTGGATTTCTTGCCGGATTTACTTGGTTACATCACCTCTCACTTTTGCTTAAACGCGTAGCATACACATCATAACATCATGCCTTAACATTTCCTTAACCATTTCTAGGATCTCAAGGGTTTGTGATGCAGGTTATGGTAAATCAAACGTCTAGCAAGGGGAAAAGGGGATTTATTTTCCTCTAGCCAATGCCGTCTAGAGATCACAACACGATAACTTGAGTCAATGGCTATGACCCACTCGATATGGTAAGCTTGACTCTTGAAGAAGGACTCTTAACAACACGAAGTTTCTTCAATCAAGATGCAATCAAATTCTAACAGTTTCTTGTTTACCCCACGAGATCCTTGAAAACATTGCATACATATATCATACATATCATTGCATAACAGGTCTTCTAGTACAGGTCTCTCATGTTCTCGCTGTTTATTTCAGCAATGGCTCTCAAATAAGACAACAGAGATCTTCAAACTCAAGAAGCTTAGTTCAGGGAAATATTCATATTCCTATCCAAGGGGCATGAAGAGTTGAAAACACTAGTCATTGGGAACTTGGTCAAGAAAAGTCCTGAAGACAATAAGGAGCGGCTGGAACAACTGCAAGCTGAGTTAGATGCAATGAGAACCCAGATGCTGGGGAAGATGGCTCTTATCCAAGGCTTAGCCCGGGAACAAGAAGATTTGAGAACTATTATCAACCAGCTTCATCAAGACAGATACAACAGTATAAAGCAAACAGTCGAGGCCGGGGACTAAGTCATTGATCAACCTCCAAGAAGACCAGGGTTTGGTTTGGTGAATAATGGACCTCTCCAAGTTGCTACTACCTCACGGGTCCAACAACAACCTCGCCAAAAACAACGGGTTAATCAGAGTAAGTCAGATACACCAAAAGGGCAGTTTACCATGCTCAACATGCCACTATCTCAAGCTTTACAACACCTGTTGAGAATCAATCTCGTGACATTGATAGGACCTCATCCGAATCCCAAGACTTCTTCGCCTCACTACAATCCTGATGCAAGGTGTGCATACCATTCCAACAGCCCGGGGCATGATACTAAAGACTGTTGGAAGTTGAAATACAAAATTCAAGACCTGATTAACGAAGGAGCATTGGAATTCACACAAGATGGTCAACTGGAATGTTTCTGTCAATCCTCCAAGGCTCACCATTTGAAGTGACAAATTATGACAAGAGAAGCTTTTGTTCATTAGAATTTTCAATTTGCAATTTCCTTTTAGTTGTTCGAACATTTGTTCATGTCAAACTCTGTTACTTTATCAGTGCATTGCATATGTCTATTTTGAATCAATCCATTAGTGTTCACTATATTTAAATTACTTTCGTTTTGTGATGTTCAACTCTCGATTAAAAAACTCTAAGCCTTTATAGGGAGAATGACGAAAATGATATCAAAATCTCTACAGTATGCTTTTGAACAGACCCCGCTGACGATGTACAGGCGTTGTTTCAAATCCTAAACAGTGGATTTATGAGGAAGATAATCCCTAGTCAACCCCTTTGAGCCAAAGAAGTGGGAGTTTTTCTTTTCACATAAATTAAAACCCTTAATCACAACCTGGGGTAGGGTAGTTTTCTCAGTTAATTCAGGTGCACGATGAATGGCTTCAAAGACGTCCTCCCAAAATAAAAGACGGTGATGGTTCCCTAATCGTCAAGACAGGCAGTCATTATCTCTCAAAATAAAAGCCCATTAAGTTAAAACCTATGAAGGAGACTTAAGAAAAAACTAGGGCATCCCGCTGACTGGAATCACAAAAGAAACAGTTGAGGCAAAAGACAGGGATAATAAAATAAAAAAAGAGGTCCTACAAATTCTCAACAATAAAAAAGACTGCTTGTTCAAAATAAATTGTCAGTATCCGAACCATCACTGGAATATCAGAGCAAAGACTCAAACGGGATCTAAATGCACAATTAGCTGAGTTTAGGACCGAAGAACATCACGAAGAACGGGTGGGTACAAATAAATTTTGAGCCTTTATCCTTTATTTCTTGAACCGTGAACCAAGCCACGTTATAACCCTTAAAAGTCCTAGCTGAAGCATGGGTTAGTTCGAAAGCATATTGTTACAAAAGGTATCCTGAATCCTGTAGGACTTGCTGTAAATCCTGAGTTGACATCACATTATACAAAATTTGCCTGTTTTTACTGAAAAATGCATTTTCAAAAAATTCAAGACAAACATAAGCTTTGCATTCTTAAAATAACATTGTTTGCATATGACTATTTGTTCAAACAGCTGAGAAATCCGCACGACGAATATCTAGTGAACAAAAACTTTCTCAATAAAAAGGATCAACTCAAGTGGAAAAACACTTCCAACCAAGGGGTACGACATGACCATTGTCCATCATCTGGGGCAGTCAAGTCAAGATTCAAGGAATCTCTCAAAGGTGCCAAATAGCCAGGGGCAAATCTCCATCTGAATCACTTGGGGCATTGGATATGAATTCCAGCAACGAATCTTGTATGATCAAACAGACATCTTCTGGTAGTGTGGCAACACAACACTACCGACAGTGACTACTCCCTACACCCTGAGGGCGTGGATATAGTCATAAAATACTGCACATGAACAAAGACCCGCTAAGTCGACTGGCCTAGGCAAAAATAAGGGCTTCCCGGCGAACCAAAAGGGTTCGGGAAAAAGTAAGGGATGAAAATAAAAAATTTGTACACCCGGCAAGTCGAAAACCTGAAAAGGCGGCTTGGGCAAAAAAGGGTATCCCGGTGGGCTGAAAATATGAAAAGATAGTCCAGGCAAAAATTAGGGATTAAAGCGTACGACTATATCCCGTCATCTCGTCACTTGCCTACCAGAATAAGACTTATTATTTCGATCGACAGTCACCAAGCACCTCATAAGTTGGGATAACACTCGATCCACAAGGCCTCCGCGGGCACCTTCTCCAGCAGGTACAGGGGCAGAAAAGTCTCGATGCAAAGTCATCGTCATATCCTCAGCATGCGTCCCAGTAACATCTACGCTCCCCACAGAGTAAGAGAAATACAATATTATCAATTCTCCCCAGCTGAGGTTCACAATCGCGAATAAGTCGGTAAGAATCTCCCCAAGCAGAGTTTATCTATCACCAGCACTGGAAGATTATCCCCAGTGGAGGCTGGAAGGTTATCCCCATCGGAGTCTAGAAGACCATCCCTAGCGGAGTCTAGAAGACCATCCCCAGTGAAGTCTGGAAAATTATCCCCAGTGAAGTCGTCACTAAAAGAGTTATCCCCAGCAGAGTTCATTTCTTTCACAAACAAGAAATTCATCCCCAACAGAGTTTATCATCGCCAACAACGGTAATTCATCCACAGCCGAGGGTATTTCTCCAAGATCGGCAAATCCTCAACAGAGCATCTCTTCCCCACAGAGTCATTCTCTCACCAATATATTCTTCAGCAGGATTATTCTCCCAATCATCTTCGGTCGTTATCCTCAGCGAGCGAAAACTCTTGCATTCTTCAGCATGCAGTCCAGGATTTATTTTCCCCAGTTAGAGAATATCATAAAAACATTACACGTCCATACATCATGACATGTGCATACACATCATACAACACAATCTCATTTATTTTGAGAACATCATTGCCTGATACATATCAGGCATTACATACAGGCTAACCTTTACCTTTTAGGAAAGATACAATCAAATTCTCACAAAACTAAAGCTATGAAGCCCGGGTGCGACCGGATAGTATCTTGATCTCTACAACATATTGTGAAGCCCGGAGAACGACCGGATAACAGTATCAAAATGCCTCGAAGCCTGGATTACGACCAGATAGTGGTATCTCTTAAAAGCAAGCTATAAAGCCCGGATTCGACCGGATAATAGTTTAATCCCCAGCGAGCTGTGAAGCCCGAATTACGACTGGATAACAGCTCAATAAATTATTGTGAAGCCTGGATTACGACCAGATAGTAATACAAGACCATGAAGCCTGTATTACGACTAAATAATGGTAGAAAACGTTGTGAAGCCTGGATTACGACCAGATAGCAACCAAGAATACTACGAAGCCTGGATTACGACCAAATAGTGGTATATCTTTAATGCAAGTTATGAAGCCCAGATTCGACCGGATAGTATCTTGATTTCCCCAAAACCCCATGAAGCCTGGATTTGACCAGATAATGGTATGAAACATCGTGAAGCCTGGATTACGACTAGATAGCGGTAAGGGACACTGCGAAGCTTGGATTTCGACCAAATAGCAGTTTACCCGGCCAGATACTATGAAGACCGGATTACGACCAGATATTAGTAGGCCCAACAGTCAAAGGGAAGCCCGAATTACAACCGGATAACCACTTGATTTCTTATGAAGCCTAGATTTTGACCAGATAAGAAGTGAGGTATTGTGAAGCCTGGATTCGACCAGATAGCAGTACAGGATACCATGAAGACTGGATTACGACCAGATAATGGTATGAAACATCGTGAAGCCTGGATTACGACCAGATAGCGGTACAAGACACTGTGAAGCTTGGATTTCGACCAAATAGAAGTTTACATGGACAATTACTAAGAAGCTCGGAGTCGACAAGATATTAGTGTGCCCTAAAGACAAGTTGAAGCCCGGAAGCAACCGGATAACAACTGAATTCATTCTGAAGCCTGTATTACGACCATATAAGAATTGAGGAATTGCGAAGCCCAGATTACGACTGAATAGCAAGCTTAATCTCATCTCCCCAGTAAGTCACTGTAAAGCCCGGATTACGACCAGATAGCAGTCAGTCTTATTACTATGAAGCCTGGATTACGACCAGATAGTAGTTCATTCCCACCTCTTCAACAAAGATGATTCCTCAGTAGAATAACGGACGACCGAAGCTCCTAAAATTCAACTTTCCTCTTTAATAGAGATGATTCCTCGGTAGAATAACGGACGACTGAAATTCCTAAAATTCAATAGAGATTATTCATCGGTAGAATAACGGACGACTGGAGTTCCTAAAATTCAACAGAGATGATTCCTCAGTAGAATAACAGAAGACTGAAGTTCCTAAAATTCAATAGAGATGATTCCTCAGTAGAATAACGGACGATCGAAGCTCCTAAAATTCAACTTTCCTCTTCAATAGAGAGGATTCCTAGGTAGAATAATGGACGACTGAAGTTCCTAAAATTCAACAGAGAAGATTCCTCAGTAGAATAACGGACGACCGAAGTTCCTAAAATTCAACAGAGATGATTCCTCAGTAGAATAACGGATGACCGAAGTTCCTAAAATTCAATAGAGATAATTCCTCAGTAGAATAACGGATGACCGAAGTAACTAAAGTTCTATTTCTCTCAAGACAGAGATCAACATTCCCCAGCAGAATCTTCCCCCACAACAGGTGTACAAGCTATCGCCAAAGAATCTCTTGGGTGATCGACACTCCTTCAGATGGCATCTTTAAGCCCATTCCCCATTGGTAATTTCCAAATGGCATCTGTAAGCCTATTCCCGACCTCACACGACGAATACCACACCATGAAAGTGCAAATTTCTGGGCACTCTAGTGTTCAATCATCTTCCACGTTCAAATCACGAAAGGCAGACAAGCTAATCTAAATCTTCAGGTTTAAGAAGATTGAACAGGGGCAGCTGTTGTACCCCAAAATTTTACCTCCCATATTTCTCAAAAAACATTTTAAGAAATATCTTCAAGTTGCTCAAGGAAGTCCAAGGGTTGACCAGACAAGCTCCCTCCTAAAGCAGTCTACCTCAAATTAGGGTTTCATATTGCATCAAGATACTTGAGTCCAAGGGATCCCAAATGCTCACCATTGGCCTAATATGTTCTCAAGAGCATCCATGTCAAGTTTCAAGCCTTGCAGAGAAAGTTTGCTCAGTCAATTGCCCAAAGGCTTGAAAATCGACTATGCTAAGGCAAAAGTCAACTATGACCTCCATACAGTCAAACTTCAGGATTTTTAGTAAACATTCTCATTTTTAAGTATATTTCATCATTTTATCAATGGCTGATCATGATTCATCAAAGATTTCTCATAATTCATCAAGAATCAAAAGTTGCTAAATTAGGGTTTTATATGAAAAGTCAACTCAACTTTGACCAAGCATATCTTTCTCATACTTTATGATAAATGACCCATCCAAAGCTCATTTTGAATAGGATGCAATTCTCTACAATCCATCTTCATCTCTCAAGTTCAAAATATGCACTCACAAAAATTTATGAATTTGGACATCATAGGTCATTTTGGAAAGTCAACAAGAACACCTCTTTTGTCAAAGCATCATACATGAGCATGGAATATAAAATTGAGATGAGACGAAAATGGTTGCTTAGAGGACATCTCAAGATTTCTAAAAAGTCTAAGAACACCTCCAAAGAGTCAAAATTGAGAAAATTATGCATTGGTGAAGTTGACCTTTTTTTGCAAAATTGTCAAAAGTCAACTATGCCTAAAACTTCAATTTTTGCCAAATGGGCCCAATCTTTTTCACTTGTTTTAAGTTGGCAACATGGTCCACGAGCCCTAGCCTTTGCCACTTATCATTATCTTATTTATATTATTTATTTTGATTTTTATTTGAATTAAATCATTTTAAATAAAAACAAATCATATAAAATCCAAAACATTGAAATTTAAAGATCTTGTGCTTGTTTCAGGTCTTAATACACATCTAGCATCAAATCAAATTCCTGTAAAGTCATGAGGTGCACAAAAAGATTGAATTAGGCCATTTTTGGAAAGATTTTTAAGGTGAATCAAATCAACATCAAGGACATTGATGGAGGAAGATTGAGGCCAGGCTTTCAACCCTAATCCATTCCTTGATACATATAGAACGTGTGCAGACCAAAATAGGCTAGAGAAGGAGGCGTATGATCAAGAACAAAACTTGAAAAAACACTAAAAAAGTGCCATTACGATTTCGTTGTTCGAGGCCAATTCAAGACTCTTTGATCCATTTGCTTCCTGGGATTGTAGGCAAGCAAAATCAATCAAAACCAAGCATTTCCAGGCCCTATAACACACTGTAAGGCATTCACGACACCCACTTTTTTTTTTGAATTCTGTTTGCATAATTCTTGCACGTTCCTCAAATTTTAATCATATATTATTGATCCATAGAAAATTTGCAAGCATTCTGTATTCTTTAATTGTGTTTTCATGGCGTGTATGAAGTTTCACCATTATTAGGGTTTACAAGCTCGATTTGGGATTTCTGCGTGCAAGCAAAATTGGGCCATGAAAGGGCCACCACTGTGCTCAGCAAATCCAGACGAGTCCATTCATGGCCTTGGTAATCATTTATATCACTTGTATTTGATTTTGAGAAATTGCAGGGCTGTAGCGACGGACGTTGTCCGTAGGTAAAGGTTTTCAAACCTTTTAGCCACGGAGAGAGGAGGGAGACGAAGACGTCGCAAGCCATCACCCGTCCATTTGAATTTCCGCACGCAGAATTTTAATGTTTTGTTGTTTTCCATATTATATTTTATGTTTATCTTATATACAACAAAAAGCAAGTGGCGTAGTGGTAGTGGAGTGGTTGTAAAATGCTTTAGGACCTGGGTTCGAATCCCAGGTCCCCCATTCCTTTCATATTGTTTCCTTTCAGGTAATCCAGCGCGCTTGCAAGCCTAAGGACCATCATGTGTCCTCATCATCCATCCTACCAGATGGCCATATGGCCAAATCTAAATACCATCACTGAAGGAGTACAATAGACCGGGGTCAACGCATGGCATGGAATTCTGAGGGTCAACGTGGACCTCTTTGTTCTGGGCCCAGAAAATTGTTTTTCACACCCCCTCAAACTACTAATCAGGCCCAAGTTTCTATTTCTTTCTTTTTACATTTATTTAATTTAATTTAATTTGATTTATTTATTTTACTAACCAATCAATTATTTTCTTTTTATCACAAAAAATATATTTTCATCCAATTAAATTTAAGACATTTTTTATACAAAAATTAATTAATTTAATTAGGTTGTTAATATTAGATAACTTTAATTCCTTTTGTAAATAATTAAAAATAATTAGAAAATTAGGGTTTTGTCCAAATTTAATTATATTTTCTTTTTCCTAAAAATAACCAAAAACACAAAAAATAGGCCATGTAATTATTTTTATTAATTAATTTAAATTAGCTAATTAATTTTGTAATTAATCTTAAGACCTGATTCCTTTTCTTAAAAATAATTAAAAACAACAAAAAAACAATTTTTCTTTTGATTAGGTTAGAAGGGTCAAAACCCTAATTTCTCCCCGATCTTAAATTCATCGCGCGCGTTTATTGTTTTATTATTTACCATATTATTGTAACTGCTCACAAGGTGTAATAGTTAATTAGGACGTTTATTTTCATTTATCGCTTTATTCTTTTTAAAGGGCTTGTTTTTGGCTATATAAATACCCGAAGCCTTGTAATAGCTTAGTTTAATTTCCGCACATATTTAACTGTTAGATGTATGATATAGGATGCATGACAAGAATGTATGTAAAACTTTAAAACGGTTAGATAACCCTAAAATATGCAAATATAATAATCTGAAATTGAATCACTCGCACATGCGCACTCCTAGGGTACACTCCCACTTGGTTGCCTTCGGTAAACGGCCATTGAGTATAGGATGCTTTAGTGGTCGTCCTTTTGTCCAAAGATCAAAGTTGCCTCAGAATGGTTTCCTTGGATATTGTCGCATCGGATAATTGATCTAAGACATTAGGGTTATTACTAAGACGTCCTAATATTGCTTTAGTGACCATACGTCCCTTTCGAATTGACCCTCAAACTCCAACGATTGTGCTACCTACTCACTAATAGTGGGATAGCGATTTCTAAAGGAAACGAATACAAAACGATTCTTTTTTCGAGTAGGTAGATTAGTTCTTAAGTACTTGCTCAACCAAAACAAACTTTTTTTCACACTTACACTCCTTTACAAACAAAGTTTTCAAAAACACTTCATTACACTCTTGAAGACAGAAGCAAGAGTTAAATCGAAGTCAAAACAAAAACTTTTCAAAACACACAAGCACACAAAGAAGCAATTTTGAAAATGATGATCAAGTACCTAAGAGCCCGTAGATAACTACGGATAGAAAGGGTGCTAATACCTTCCCTTTCTATAATCTACCCCCCGTACTCAGAAATATCTCGAAAAAGGAATTTTTCTGTGCTTTTTTGCTTTCCTTGTTGGATAAAATAAAAGTCGGTGGCGACTCTTGCTTACCGCGACATTTTGCAAACACAAACGCAAAACGCAAACCAGCATTCCTAAAAAAAAGTCCCGGTTCTGGCCACCGTATCACACATACGATGGTGAAGAAAATCCAATGGGCAGGCTATTACTGGTCTACCATGGAAGCAGATTGTTATCAACACTCTCGAACCTGCCATAAGTGTCAGATTTATGCTGACAAGATGCACGTACCTCCGGTCCCTCTAAATGTCTTGACGACTCCTTGGCCCTTTGCTATGTGGGGGATTGATACGATTGGGGAAATCAAGCCGACAGCCTCCAATGGACACCGCTTCATCCTAGTGGCCATTTACTATTTTACAAAATGGGTGGAGGCAGCTTCCTTCGCTTCCGTTACCAAGAATCTTGTTTCCCATTTCATCAAGCAAAATCTCATTTGTCGGCATGGTATCCATGAAAGAATCATCACTGACAATGGTACAAATCTCAACAACACTATGATCACCGCATTGTGCGAGCAATTCAAGATTCAGTATCCAAATTCCTCTCCCTATCAGCCAAAGATGAATGGTGTTGTCGAAGCTGCAAATAAAAACATTAAAAAGATCATACAGAAAATGACAGTCACATATAAAGACTGGCATGAGATGCTACCATTCGCTCTCCACGGGTATCGTACCACAACTCACATATCAACCGGGGCAACACCCTATTCTCTAGTTTACGGCATGGAGGTTGTCTTGCCTATCGAGGTCCAGATCCCCTCTCTGAGGATTATGAAGGATGCAGGGTTGAACGAAGACAATTGGATCCAGACTCGACTTGATCAACTGAAATTGATTGATGAGAAGAGACTTACTGCTATTTTCCATGGTCAAATGTATTAAAAACGGATGATCAAGGCTTTCAATAAAAAGGTCAGACGCCAAGTGTATCAACTTGGGGATCTAGTGATCAAACGCATCATCTTGCCACAAGGTGACCCCAGGGGAAAATGGACTCCTACTTATGAAGGACCATTTGTAATCAAAAACATTTTCTCTGGTGGGGAAATGATCTTAACCACCATGGATGGTGACGACCTGCCGCCTCCTGCGAATGCGGACATAGTCAAAAGATACTACGCATAAGAGACCCGCTAGGTTGACATACCTAGGAAAAACAAGGGCATCCCGGCGAACCAAAAAGGTTTGGGAAAAAATTAGGGATAAACCGGGCAATTTGAAAACCCGAAAGGGCGACTTGGGCAAAAAGGGTTTCCCGGTGGACTGAAAACCCGAAAGGGAGGTCCAGGAAAAAGTTAGGGAATTAAAGCGTATGACTATGTCCCGTTGGATCACTTTACGGACAACCTTTGGCTTCCACTGAAAAACTTGGAGGTTCTGATCAATTCAATCATCTTCAGATGAGGCAACAAATAGACAAGATGCTCATAGATACGAAGGCTATAGCAGAATGGAAACCCTATGGGATTATTGCACATAGCTATCTTTTCTTTGTATCAAAACTTTCATTTTTTGCGACATCATTTTCTTACTAGAATGTTTGTCTCCTTGTACAAAAATACTTACTCAAAGTCAATACAAAAATATCTCTTTGAAAGTGCCAAAACTATATGTTTTTCTTTACGCTTGTATTTTGTTTACAAAAACGTCCAATGATTCATTGTTGAACATAATTACTATTTACAAATAAACAAAATGAGAAAGGCAATTACTAATAGGTGGAAGGGATAGGGAAAAAACTCTAGGCTATTCCATAAAATAATCCCCCGCAGTATGTCGTTTAATCCCCCAGCGGAACAAAGCTCCCATTTATCAACCCCCGACAGAAATCATCCAAATTTGTCCAAACATTTTTAAGTAAAAAATGGCATTTCCCTTACAACAGAGTTAATTTCTCTCGGCAGAAATTGATCAATACTTTGATTTCAAGACATGAAGACTTACATATCCTCAGCAGCCGTCAGGGATTTCTTTTCCCTAATCTAACAGCAGTGCAACAAATTAGCTCGCATACGCATAAATTGCATCCATATATCATAAACATTGATAAAGAAAATGCATTACATCATACATTTCATGCAACATGACCTTGCATTTTAACTAAACTTTTACCCTTTTCAGGATAAGATTAAAAGGCTACCATTAACAATGTTCAGAGTTTTCAGATACAATTCAGATACGCTCCAGACATGAATGCTATTCTGATACTCATTCAGACTCAACTTTCAGATAAAGTTCAGATACGCTCCAGACACGGATGCTATTCTGATACTCATTCAGAGTCAACTTTCAGATACATTTTAGAAACGCTCCAAACACGAATGTTATTCTAATACTCATTCTGACTCAACTTTCAGATACAGTTCAGGTACGCTCCAGGCACAGATTCTATTTTGATACTCATTCAGATTCAACTTTCAGATACAATACAAATACACTCCAGACACGGACGTCATTCTGATACTCATTCAGATTAAACTTTCAGATACATTACAAATACACTCCAGACACGGATGTCATTCTGATACTCATTCAGATTCAACTTTCAGATATAGTACAGATACGCTCCAAACACGAACGCCATTCTGATACTCATTCTTCCAGCTTACAAACTACAATTCAACAATCACTCTTGGATGGAATCTACAAGGCCATCTCCATAAAATTTATATCACCTCTCCAAATGGCATCTTTAAGCCCATTCCCTCAACCATCACATCACCAAGTGCAAATTTCTGGGCACTCTAGTGTCCAATCATCTTCCACCTTCGAGTCACGACTGGAAAAACATGCCAATCTAACTTTTCAGGCTTAAGAAGATTGAACAGGGGAAGCTATTGTACCCCAAATTTTTCCCTCTCATTTATCAAGAATTTTCTCACAAGATCTCATTCGGTTCAAGACTGCATTAGGGTTTGATCAGCTCAAGACACCTCCTTGTACACTGATGACCAAAATTAGGGTTTGAGTTTGCACAAGGATTTTTAGACTATCAATGTTTCATATTACTTTCAAGGATCATTATGGATCGCCAAGATTACTCATGTCAAGTTTCAAGCCTTGGATCACACTTTTGACCAGTCAATTGAATAGTTGACCTAAAAATCAGCTATAATGGGGGGAAAATCAACCATAGCCAATTTACAGTCAAACTTCATAATTTTTGATCCAAATCAACATTTTAAACTCATATGTATCATTTGATTATGTTTGGACCACAATTCCTCAAGAAATTTGATCAAATCATCAAAAGGGAAAAATGGTCAAAATTAGAGTTTTGACTAAGAAAGGGTAATTTCTGATTTTTGACCTAGCAAATGATCAATTGGATTAAGGCATGATCTCAAGAGTCCAACTAAATCATTTTTAACTAATTACATGATTCAAAATATTTCAAATCCATTTGATTGACAGATGAATTTTACAGTCAACTGATCAAAAGTCAACTGTATACTAAAAAGTCAAACTTTGACTTTTTGGTCAAATTCAAGTGCCAAAGATCATAATTCATCAAAACATGTCAAAATATGAAACTTGTTCATCAAGAAATCAAGGATTCAAGATTTTGTTTTGAAAATATGAAATTTCTTAACTTAGAAATTTTTCTAAGTATAGAAAATTTCTTATTTTTTCACAACTTTGAGCCAAATTTTCATCATGATGCAAGATGATTCAAAGGAAACTTCCAACATGAAAGTTGTATATCTCCATGAAATTTAAAACTTTTATTCACACAATTTCTCCTAAAAATGCTTGGATCTCAAGATAAAATTTTGTGAATACATGCTCATGAACTAAAAATAACTTAGTGAAATTTTGCCATAGTTAAGCAGATTTTTGACCTAACTTCATGCCACTTTTTCACATAGTTATAAGGGTAATATTCAAAAGAAATTAAAAGATGAGTTGTAGAGCAAATTTCAAGCTTTCCAAAATGTCCCAAAACTCCTTGAGAACATTCTTTAGTAGGGAGAATCGAAGAGATTAAGTTTGTGTTTTGTCACTTGGATTTCAAGCCATTTTGAGAAGAACTTTGGATCCAATCTCCAAGCATGTTGTACAAATCTCACGTTGCAGGCTTATAACTTGACTTTCACTCCATAATTAAATATTTTCACAGCTGTTGGAAGCTTTAAGCTAAGCATTCAATGTATTGTACAAGAATAATTCCATTTTGGGAAGAAAGGCAACATTGCCATTTTAGAAAAGCAAGCTTTATGCAAAGTCAGGTTGCATTGAGCCTTGCATTTGTTCTTTCTGTACAAACACACCCTACACAATCAACACAAGTGTGTTTAAAGGTTTTATCCACCCTACAAACCTTGTACTCCACATTGAAACCATGCTTGCTAGCTTTGCTTCAAAAACAAGTAACCAAGACAAAACATGTGAGTTTTCAAATTCTGTGTTGTTACAAGACTCAAAACCTTTTGCTTATAAGTATACACACTATTTGCAAGTTGATATACGAATGCTATTACTCTGAAACCACCTCAAACACTCAAAGACCAAAAACCTGCCCAAGAATACCATTAACACACAGTTCTGAACCAAAACTCATGATGTTAACTTTCACTCGTGCATTTTGAAAACTAATCACTCAGACACCTCATATACATCATACCAAAGAAATCCATACCCTTGTTTCCTCACTGTAACTCCTCCATCACCATCCACCATTTTCAAATATCAAGCTTGCAGGTTGACTTGAGTAGAGAGATTCAGGGACTTTTAAGGAAAAGTAAGGGTTGAAATACATTTAAGGAGGTCCAGGAAAGCTAAACAGATCCTCAGGCCATCTCAAAAGTTGCTCAAACTCCATTCACGACTCCAGCTGCAAGAGGTAAAAACTCAAACTTCCATCTCTTCATGCAAGCATCATTTGATCCTGATTTGTGAAAACAAAATGTAGATATCCTTGGCATAAAGCTAAGCATGTTCATAGTTTCCATTTATATTGACTGTGTATAGAGAATTTTGGATTTGAAATTTTTTAGAAAATTAGGTTTCAATTCAGGGCCAGTAAAATTAGATTTTATCTTTGACATTTAGCTTACATAAGTTATATGGTTGAATTCGTGGGAAGAAATACCACAACTTTCGTGTTTGAACTTTCCATTTTTATGGAGAAATGAGGAAGATATAGGTGGTCCGGCTAGGCTCAAGGTTGAAGAAGAAGCTGCCTTTAAAAAGCAGTTTCTAATATATATTTGTGCTTTGATTATATGACCGGATGAAACAGCCACCCCAGTGGCAAGCGCGCGCGTACTAAGGCATTGTGTTACCTAAAGGGCGAGGGTTCAAACCAAGTTAATTTAATTTTAATTTATTTATTTTTCTCTAATTAGGTTTAGGTTAAAATCTTTTTCATATAAAAATCCAAACACAAAAAAAAATCATTTCTTTCAATTTGTATTTGTACTTTATATATTTCTTCAAGTATTTGTACAATATTCAATTTGCTTGTAATAGATTAATTAGGTTTATATTATTGAAATCCCCATTCATAAATTGTATAACCCCCTCCCACAATTGTTGTAATAGTGTAGTAACTTTAAATTTCACAATTTATCGCTTTTACATAATATGCTAGTAATTAGGGTTTGTATGGAAAGAATAAAATCAATCAAATAGAAAACCCAAATTGAAGACAAAATCAAGCATGAAAATGACACACTTGCACACAAACACCCCTAGGGTTACTCGATTTGGTTGCCTTATACAAAAATGGTCATGTTATGCATGTAAGGTATCTTAGCAAAAACAAACAAATACAAGATCATAGTCCCTCGATGACGCTATTCAAAGTTGCCTTACAAATGATCTTTGTCCCTAAAAAAGAATGCTAAGATACCTTGCAACATTGCTAATCATGGCTATACAATGACCCACGCCCGTCCCGTTTACATCCAAAGATAGGGTTGCTTACCAAATCAATGGTAAGACAACAATGTCAAAGGAAAAGAAAATGAACAAGAAAGACATTTGAATAGGTAGATTGCTCCTAATTACTTGCTCCATTTCCAACAAAACATCCTTGCTATTTTCAAAACAAACACCTACACATTTCAAAACATCTTATAAAATTGAAAACATTTTCAAAATATCAACATCTTTGTATACATTCTTACGAACGAGAATCATTACAAAGATTGCCTAAACAATGGCCTCTTTTACAAAATACTTTCAAAAACTACACAAAGCACAATTTCAAACAATAGAAAGTGATCTAGCAAGTAACTAAGAGCCCATGGAAAACCATGGATGAAAAGGGTGCTAATACCTTCCCTTTTCATAATCTACACCCCGAACTCAAGAAACAATCTCAAAGTTCTTTCCTGTGCTTTTTCACCTTTCCTTTTGGATAAAAGAAAAGTCGGTGGAGACTCTTTCTAACCGCAACATTTGCAATCAAACGCAAAACCCTCAAGTCAGTTCTCTCACCGTATCACAAGATCCATTAGAGGATTGGTAGAACCAAAGCCTCCACACAATGAATCTCAAGGTTATTAGATCAAAGGGATTAAATTAACATACTTGGGATTGCAAACATAAGTTTGGGCCATGAATGATCATTTATTCGAATCAGGATAAAATTTAGCGCTATGTTAAGCAATCGTAAGTGGACTTATATAGAAGTCGCACCTATTTTGAGGACGGTCAATAGCAATCTATGCACCACTTATTTTGAGACATTATATAGAGATCATGCTCCAATAACACGTAGTGCAATAAGAAAGGGATGAGATAGAGAGGGGTGGGGGAGAATATACAAACCATATTTGAATTAAATTTTAAGCAAACTATTATTAAAATCATTCATCCATTTTTGTGGAGTTAGACTCAACACCATGGGTCCAATGATGTTAATAAAGTTCAATGACCAAAATTCAATCCAAGTTCATCCAGAAAATAATCACAAAGTAATATTACATTTAATATATACATTAAAAAGGTTTTTAAAAAAGGTTTTAAAATAGAAATAAGAAATAAAAATATCAACTATATTCAAAATAATCAAGAAAAATCAAGTAAGGCCATACAAAAATCAGAAAAGGACTCAAATATTTTTATGAAATTTTTGGCAATTTTTAAAAGTCAGATACTATTTTAAAACTAATGAAAAATGTTCAAAACAAAAAAAAAATAGGTCAAAAATAGTAAACATCAATATAAAGTTCCTTAAAATTTTCAAAAAGACAGAAGTATGCAAAATGATATTTAGGAAATTTTTCAGAATTAAAAAATGTCAGGAAGTATTTTTAAAGTAATTAAAAGAAAGCAAATAATGCAAAAAATATAAAAAATATCAAATGTCAAAATAAAAATATGAAAAAATATTCATGAGATTAGAAATAATTCAAAGTATTTTTGTGAATTTTTTCATAATTTTTGGATAAAAAATAAAAGAGTTATGAATTTTTGAAAATTAAATCAATTAAAATATAAAATCAAAAAATAAAATAAAACCAAAATGATATGGGCCATCAGATCATAGTCAAAATGCGTTAGTAAGCTAATCCAATGGACTAGACGCGTTGTGCTTGATATGGACCTTAGTGGGATGCACAGGGAATCAGGAAAAAGGAAACCAATGAAATTAAAACGCTTGACACGTTATCATTGGTTGAGATGAGACATGTCATTGCCTTCAACCTCCAGCCACCCTGCAATGGAGATTTTGTGAGATCCTTCAAACGGTAAAATTAGGATCCCAGACCAGTATCATTGGATTCGTCCCTTCAATACGATCCTAACACCACCATCGCGCTAAATTTATATAAAGTATACAAAGAGATATGAATCAAAAACGTAGAAAATTGCGAGCACCTTCAATTTGAGATTTCGCTCTCAATTCTCAATGGATTTAAAAATTGTAAGAAGCACTAGAATCAGGAGAAGGAGTAGAATAGGTTAGTGATTTAATTGGATCCAAATGATGAAGAATTCTACGTTTTCGAAGTTCAAGAAAGAAGCTCTGAAACTGGACTTCTGTAGCTTGGATTATGGCTCGTTTTGCTTGGTTTAAGTGCTGGAGAGTTTGTATGATGCTTGAGGAAGATGGATATGCAAAAAAATTGGAGGAAAAGGCTGGAATCTCAGAAACTGATTTCAAAAATTTCAAGCTTGTGAGAGGTTTTGACAAAGTGTTTCTGGCTCTCAAAGCTTGAGGAAATGAATGGGTGATGACCATTTATTTATAGGGAATCAAATGGAATGTTCAAGCGTGTGAAATTATGAAGTTTGGAGGGAAATCGTGTGAACCTGATACACGAGCCAAGTGTGATTTGATTTCCATCAAAACTCATCCATTCCTTGTGTTTTAATGCTCTAATCCACTTTGGCAACTTGGTTAAACACATTTATATTACAAACGCGTGTTAATTTGATGTTTAGAGGCCAAAATATGAATTTCAAATTCTGACTTATGAAGAAACTTCAGTACCAAGTTACCAAGTTCAGTCCAATGGCATTCTCAGCTCAAGGGGTCTTAAGGCATGATTCTTGATGCTTTATAAAGATGAGGTTACAAGCTTTGAAATGGAAAAATAATGGAATCAAATGGATGCTTGAGCTGAAATTTGTACTGGGTCAAAGTTGGGGAAAAAAGGATGACTTTCCATACTTAGAAATATTTCATGTTTTTCTTCAAAAGTGACCTATAATGTTTTGCATCCAAACATGGCCTTCCACTTGGAATTTGCTGATGACAAAAAAATATGGCATGAAATAGACTTCTTAAATGACACTTTGAAACTTGAACCATTCAAAATCTCCAAAAAAATTGAGAGAGTTATGAATTGTTGAAGTTGGCAAAAACTCATGAAATGACCTATAATATTTTGTATCCTTAGGGCATCTTCCATCCATTTTCCCACTTTGCACATAAAATAAGGGATAAAGTTCACATCCTCAAGATCATTTTGGAAAAAGAGTGTGCTCAAGGTGATACAAATTGACCAAGTTATGATCATTTAAACACACACATGAGAAATTAGGGGTTCATCTGGAGGACTGGTAATCTTTCTTCATCATCAAGCTTCTTCCACATGAAAACTCATTGGAACTTTTGAAGTGAGTTATTTATAACCCTTTGAAGAGAAGGATGTATTTGGAATCACTCAAAAATACCAAAAGATGAGCAAGATATGTTTCTTTGAAGTTCAAAACCCAAGCTCCTAGATCAAAAGAAATGCCTTGAGGAACTTTGGCAATTTTGAACAAACTTCTTATATCAACACAAATGTTTTGTAAGTAGAAGTTGTTGAGGATAAAAATGAGAACTCATAGTCACCAAAACCACTTCCATATCTTGAAAATTTAGAGAAATATGCATTTGTGACTAATGAGAACAACGCCTTGTCCAAGCATGACAACTTCACCAATCAGTCCCTTGTACTTTTGAACAAAATTTGATAATCTTGAAATGAGGTGAACCAAAATAACCTTGTCATGCCACTTATTCCAAAACAACTCCAATGATGAGGTTTGAACTTCTCAAACTTTATTGACTAGGGCATAGAAATAAACTCATGAATCCATGGAGCAACTTGCTAAGCCTCATTTTCTTTACCTACATTAGTAATAAGCAAGACAAACCAACATTGCATTTTATTAACTAAAAGGAAAATCAAGACAAAATGTTCATGATTAAAAAATAAAACAAGTCAAGGTGCTTTGTGATTCCTCAAAGAGCAAAGTTAAAGATAGGGAGAGAAAACCAAAAGCCCTAATGTGATCTTGTTGTGATTGAATCAATATGGTATGATGAAGGGATCTTATGGGAAAAAATTGGGGTAGAACACATAACACTCAAACGTTCGACACCCAATGGTACATATGAGAGCAAACAACGACACTGTGGAAAGTAATTAAGAAGAGCATTCTCTTAAATTCACATTCTAACCTACAATGCAAATCACCCGTGTGTTACCCACGTGGAGGCAACATTCAAACTGAAGGGGTGAGATATGACATTAATATACATGAATGCATAATGATAAGTAGATAACAAATTATTTCATGCATAGTCACTCATTCCACCAAATCACACATCCACACAATCAACAACACCCAATTACACACCAATTATATAATAACAACATTCTCGCAACAACAATCATTATGCAATAACAACAATTATGCAATAACAACAATTATGAAATAACAACAATTATCCAATGCATCGAGACTCAACACCAATGACTCAATGCAAGTGGAACCAATATGTGAATTCTCAGGTTCATCGCTCCCGATCCATCACCATAGGAACAAAGCACACCAAAATTCGTTACCATCACCATATATAACGCTTCACTGATTCCCACCTGGAACCAGCTACTCGTATCCAATCCTTATAATAGGATTGAGGCTCACTAAAAATGGACCATCGTCCAAACACCAATGATGCATGAAACATAATAGACATGAAACAACAACAAGTATAATGACTATCACCATAATCAATGAACCATGACAATGTTGGTCTTCATACACCATACACATGCTATAAACATTATGCAACAACAATTAACAGTATAGCAGGCAACAACACCACATTAACGTATACTCCAAACACTGATATCATACCGCAACATACAATTATACACCTTACAACACCATTACCCATCATTTAAAATATTTCAATAACATTAAACTATTTTTAAATGAAATTACATTATCTCAGATTTCTACAACCTCAAATTTCACTCGAATCGGACACCCAGAACTCAATATACGAATTTTTCTAGTTTTGTAAAATCATGTCAACACTAAGGAAATCGATTTCACCATATCTCGAAATTGATCACGGTCTCGAAAATAGCCCAAAAACCTATTTTTGAAGTGGTAATCTATTACACCAAACCCCGTAATTGATTACGCCTTCGCAGAAGCACTTTTTTGCTGCCTTTCACTTTAAAAATCACTTTTAAGCCATCCCAAAACCCCATTTTTCTTACAAATAATTTAGCTAATTGTCGCGGTAAAAATTTGGGAGAACAGGCTATTGAGAAACTTGACTCAAAAAGTTTTAAGAAGTCACCACCGAACTTTATTGTTTCCTAGGAAAATGAGTAATATTGAAACCCTATATTTAAACATGCAATGCAAGAAGTAAAAACTAAAAGCAAAAAAGATCTAAGGTACGGGAGCTAGTTTATACGAAGGGAACGTATTAGCACCCTATGTATATGTAGTACTCTACATGAACCTTTTGAAATATCAGTTTTTGGTTAAAATGGTTTGCTTACTAAATGGGTTTAGAGATGAGGAAAGAAATTTATTTTATTATATTTTTGTTTGGAAAGATTTAGTCTTATACCTACGTACCAATAAAGGATAAAAACCTCGTAGTTCATGGTAAAAATAACAAAAGGGTTTGTTGTAGTTGATTTTAGGTGAAAACATATTTCATTACTTAAGGAGAATACTCAACCAATACCACCACAAGTATGAGAAGATGACTCATGCATCATCATGAAGGAATGGCTACTCACTTGGATATAAGATCAACAAGTTGCCATTGGTTTCCTCATGTGGAAATAATCAAAATTTACTTCAATCATTACTATGGGGATATGCGAATCATATCTCACCTATGAAGATGATTTATATCTAATATCTTTGAGAAAATATTTTAAATTGAAAATCCAAGTGGCAAAAGGATTTGAGTGAGTTTGAATAATTTTTTTTCTTTTGAAATTTTTTTGATATGCTTAAGTATGTTGAAGTATTTATTAAAGAAGAAAGTTTTAAAATGCAATGACATAAAGTCAAGGCTTTTGTATAGGTTAAAGTTTGAAAATGGGATTATGGTTCAAGTATAAAATAATTTAGAGTACATAAGAATACATAGGATAAACATTCACAAGGATATTATACAAAGGGTAAACAATAAGGAGTAAACCTAAGGCAATGCATATGCACATTACTATTAAGTCAATAATAGTATCCCTTTTCTTTGGATTTGAACATAAGTACTAACACAATAAAGGTATAAACATTAATCACTAACAAGAGAGCAAACACATATCACAAATAAAAGTATAAGATTGCAAAGTACTATGGATTTTAAGAGAGTCATTTAAGAAAAATGATAAACCAAAGATGGACAAGTATCAATCAAAAGGGAAAATCAAACATGTTTATCAAGTAAAAGTTGTGACAAAAGATAGAAGATGTGAACATGCTTTGGTGAAACATTCAAACATGGATAATATGGACATGTAAACAACCACACAAAGTACATGGTAAAACATGCATTCATTCTATCATGTCAACAGTTAACTTTAAACATCATGAGAGTTCAACAAGACAAGCAACCAAGTTTTAGAACCAAACAAAGTCATGGTATCAAAATTTAGAAGGATATATGAACTTGTGATCAAAGGAAGCTTAAAATCATAGTAAAAGTGTATCATCATTATCATGGAATGAAGGAACAAGTAAGTATCAACAAGACATTGCATCAAAAGCAAATTAGAGAAGAGCATCATGACCAATTAGGATTTTAAAATCAATAAACATAAAGTCATTCATTAAAGCATGATAAATCCTAAGTTATATAAATTAATCATATTATTAACATCAAATGAAACTAAATCAAAGCATACTATAGCCACATAAACACAAATGATACATTAAGCAAGAGAATCAATCAATAGAACATCACAAACGTCTTTAAAACACCTAAAAAGGACTAGTTTTTGAATTAAATTAAAATAAGTAAAATAAACATTATTTTTTCGGATTTTTCCATATATTCACAAAATAGAGTGGATAAATAAGGAGTGTGTAAAAAATCAGCTCAAAATAATATTTTTAGCTTAGGTAAATAAATCAAACAAAAAGGAAAAAAATGTGAAAGAAAATAAGAAAAAAAGTGATTAAATGGTAGGAATGACTCCACCGCGGGTTAAACTCACACCCTAAGCCTCACATATACACCACACACTAACCATTGCGCTAACCCCTTCATTTGTTCATAACATGAAATGTATTAATTATAAAATGAGCCAAATATTAAAAAAAAAGGATTTGCGCGCCCCCACCATCTTCTTCTTCCTCACGATGCAACAACAACATCAACAATGTGGATTTTTATAAATTTCTCATTTCTTAATTAAATTAAAAGATGTAAACATCAAACTTGCTCAGATTTTCACAAGGATTCCAAAAGTGTAAACATCATGAATTGATATGGACTGTAGCTCACGAATTTTTGATAAAAACCAGAAACCCTAATATTTTTAAAAGTTAAATTAAATACTATAGATGATCAAACACTGCCTATTTTCATAGGGTATTTCATTCATGGTATTAAAACACACAAGAAAGTATAAAGAAAAATTTAAAATTATGCTTGTATGATGAATTTCAAAGTACCACACAAGTTACCTATTGGAGCAAGGTCCAATGCCTCTTGCAGTGACATTTAGAGATTGAAAACAAACTCCTTAGCTTGTATGATATCCCAGGAACACAATGCAACTTTTGGTTTTCTATGAAACAGTCTCAAACTTCTCAACCAAGTCAAGCTATAAGAATAAATGACCACGGGTTGGGTGGATCAATGGGGGTGTTCTAGATGTGATTCAATGCATTCAGAAGTTTAAATATGATGTATAGATGGTGTTTATATGGTTAAATGTAAGAATGCATGAGTGGATTGAGAGTTTGGAGTTTATGATATGAAAGATGCAACAATGGAGGTTTTGTATGAAAACTTTGGTGTGTTGAGCTTTGAGGTTGGGTTCTCTATTTATATATGTTCTGAATAGTTCAAGTAACTTGCAGAAGCTTCTAATCTTTGTGTAATACACTTAAGGTTTATGTAAATCTCTTATCAAGTTAAGATTTAGAGGTAATGTGGCCTGTAAAGAAAGATTGCATGGTGTGGCTTGGAGATTTGATCATGAACTTTTCACAAAATGAACCTCTAATTTAACTTTGAATGCCTAACTTCCTCTCTTTGGTTCTCCTAGCTCAAGCATCATATTTTCATGCTCTTGGAAATTTTGGAAATCTTGAAACATCCTATACAACTTTCATGTTGATCACTTTCCTTGAATCAAATGGGATCACGGAGAAAAATCCCTTACAAAATTGTTATTTTAGACTGAAATAAACACTTTAGAAATTTTTCTAAGTGTTGAGATTTTGACAACTTTGAGCATCCAACTTGATCACTTCATATCTTTCAATTGAAGAATTTTTTGAAGATCATACTCTATGACAAGGTTGTAGTATGAAAGATTATCTTCAATTTTATCTTTCGGGCATGAAAAATGGTGGCTTGATGAAGAAGTTACAAGCCTTGAAAGTTATGCATTTGAACATGAGAATTTTGACACTTAGTGAATTTTTCAACTTCTTCAATCTTACCCTATTTGCAAGTTACCTCCAATTTTGTGATTTCACTAGATAAAATTCAAGTATCAATCATATTTTCATGAAATTTAACTTGAGAAGTCCATATTTGACTAAAAATCTTAAAAGTCAAAGTTTGACTTTGTAGTTGTCTTTGTATTAGATGAATTTAATTTGTCCAATTTCAATGAACTCTTGTGATCATAATAAAATATTCAACACATTGAAGTATCTTAAGGCCTATTATATGATGATATTTAATACCCCTTGAGTGATTTACATTGGATATTAACCTTCAAAACCCTAATTCCTGATTTTCAACTGAGGGTGCCAAAATCCTAATCTTTTTTGACCTCTTAATGAATTCACTGTAGAAACCTTAATGTGATAAGGTTGTGATGAAGATGATGATGACTTGATCACCATAAATAAATTAGGAGCTTGAGTAACTAAGGAATACACATATTCTTGATCAATCAACAGTTGGATCCTCTTGCTTTAACACACTTATGTTGTATAAGAAACAAACACAACATGACAAAACTTTGCTCTTTCATGAGGTTAGTGATATCAAGATAAATGACATGATCCCTTGATGTTATGAAAATGATGAAAAAATATGTGGGATCTTAGATAAAAAATAGGGTACAACATATGCCCCTATTTAAGTTTCTTCTATTCGGAGATGTGAAGATTTAAATCTTCGTCTCGACGCGATAAGAGATACTTAAATACAAAAACACAAAATTTTTGGCTCTAAGATTCCACAACATGAAACATGCATAAATGCAGACAAGAAATAATAAGGAATCCACAAAAGGTAAAAAAAGAATCTTACTGGGGAGAAGGAAACATCCCAGGGAAAACAAACCTATTTGGGAAGAGATCTCTTAGTGATGACCAACAAGGGGAAACATCCAAATTTGGATAAAAATTAACTTTTACTGGAGGTACACCGACGCTTACTGACGATAAAGAAACATACGACACACCGATGTTTACTCACGGTAAACTAATAACCTTTAATGGAGCTAGATAAAAAAATAACTTTACCGAATACCAACTTCACGAATAAATCTTTACCTAAAAATATTAATTTTTATAAAAGGGTAATAAATCTCCCCATGATCCTGGTCATAAGCCACGAACTGGTCTCGATTTCTTCTTTAATCAAGTCTTCCACTTGAAAAGGGTAATAAACCTTCCCACGATCTTGGTCATAAGCCACAAACTAGTCTCAGTTTATTCTTTAATCAATTTTTCTACTTGAAAAGGATAACAATAAACCTCACACGATCTTGATCATAAGCCATAAATTGGTCTCAGTTTCTTCTTTAATCAAGTCTTCCACTTGAAAAAGGTAACAATAAACCTCCCCACAATCCTGGTCATAAGCCACAAACTAGTCTCAGTTTCTTCACATACTTACAACATTCGGATTCCATCGTCAGACAATTGTAACATGCTCTTAACATTTTCCTAGCCATTGCATTCCGATTGGCATGTGTACTGAAGGACCCTTCGTGAATTTCTTACATTAACAAATTTGCTTCACACTTATCTACAAATCTAAGCAAAACCTCATTGAAGTTTCTTTTGTACTGTACATCACCATTTAGGAATGAATTGCAAGATAGTCTTCTTAAAGTCTTTTTATCTTTACGGGATGCCCCTAGCGGGTTGAGTTTGAAGGAAACACTTGTTGTCATGGAACCAGGGCTTGTCCTCTGTGACCTCTTCTGCTGCAAACACATGGGCATGTCATTTTAGGGGTATGATTCTGATTGTAGGCATATCATTGCGATGATTCACTTGGTACGTGGAAGACAAAGTGGCCGAAGAACAACCATTTGAGTTTCTTCACGGGGAATGTGGTATGGCTCAACTTTATTAAAGAAAGTCAACAACCTCCTCACATAATTTTTGTAAGGGATCAAGCCAGGGTGACGTGTTTCTCACTCTCCTTTTATTTAGTTAATTGCAAGAGTTGAGTCTCCATATATGTCAAGGATCTTAATTCGGAGATCAATTGCTTCTTCATCGCCTTTAATGCAAGGCTTGTATGCTGCCATATTGTTGGTGCAGTAAAACATCAATCTTGTAGAGAAATGAATATGAGCACCTCTAGAGGTAATAAAGACTTCCCCAACTCCACTTCCCTACGTATTAACAACTCCATCAAAAATTAAACCTCATTAGGATTCAAGATCAGGTCCTTCTTTGAACACAATTTCGTCACAATCTTTAACCTTTAGGTACATCACGTCTTCGTCTAGAAAATCATATATGACAGATTGGTAATCTTCAATTGGTTGGTGCGGAAAATGGTAAGCTAGAACACTCCCTTTTATATCCTGCTGAGTGCGATACTCGATATCATATTCTGGTAACACCATTTGCCAACGGGAAATTATTCTGGTCAAAGAAGGCTTCTCAAAGATGTACTTGATCGGATCCATCTTAGATATCAACCAAGTAATGTGATTAATCATGTATTGAAGAAGAAGCTTAGCAGCCCAAGCCAAGGCGTAATAAGTTTTCTCAAGCATGGAGTACCGAGACTCACAGTCTGTGAATTTCTTACTCAAATAATAGATAATGTGCTCTTTTTTTCCTATTTCATCATGCCCACCTAGAACACAACCCATAGAATCTTCCAACACAGTTAGATACATTATCAACGGTCTTCCTTATATTGGAGGGATCAGAATGGGAGGTTCAAGCAGATACTCCTTGATACTATTAAATTCTTTTTGATAGTCCTTAGTCTAGACACAACCCTGGTCCTTTCTGAGAAGTTTGAAGATAAGTCCTAAAGTAGCTGTCATATGTGATATAAATCTGGATATGTAGTTCATACGTCCAAGGAAACCTCTTATTTGCTTCTCTCTTCTGGGTGCAGGAATTTCCTAAATGGCTTTGATTTTTTCATGGTCTACTTTGATACCTCGTTGACTGACGATGAAACTTAACAACTTTCTTAATCGAACACCAAAAGTACATTTATTAGGATTCAAGAGGAGTTGATACTTCCTTAGGTGCTGAAATAAATTCAACAAATGTTCCACATGGTCTTCTTCAGTTGGTGATTTCACAATCATGTCATCTACGTAGACTTCAATTTCTTTATGCGTCATATCATGGAACAGAGTAGTCATGGCCCTTTGATATGTCGCACCAGCATTATTCAAACCAAAAGGCATCACTCTATAGCAGAATATTCCATAAGGTGTAATGAAAGTATTCTTCTCATATCTTCAGGTGCCATCTGTAACACCCTTCTAAAATACCACAAATAACATAAATAAATAATCAGATTATTTCACAAAAGGGAGTCACATGCTTTATAATACATCATATATGCATGTCTTACTTCGTAACACGGGTTTTCAAAATCATTTATAACAAACACCTCATTAAATAACAACCATAATGCTCCAACCACTCACATCAGAATTCATTGTTCAAAACATCTTTATTAAACACATCATAGAAACTTCGTTGTTCATGGTTCATAATTCAAAACAACTTAAATACCACGAAAGGTAGTTCAAAATCTCATAATAAAACAAAGGAACATCAAGTTCAAAATCAAACATTCTCGACCCCGATGTTACATATAAGAGCAAGACCTTTTAAAAATCAACGGAAAGAAAAAAATACACTCCGAGCTATCTTCTAAGCTCCTACGAACTACTCTTGATCACTTGCGTGTTACCCACGTGGAGGCAACATTCAAAGAAAATGGGTGAGTAATCGCATACATTACAAAAGATATACGAAATAGACATAGTAGTTCAACATCAATATCATGGCATCAAAATCAATAACCATCATCATAATCAGTCAATTAGCACAACATTGTATACAACATCATCTAATCAATAATAATGCAATGTCACATAAAATGTAGTGCGATAACATAGACTCATGCATGTGGTACTAATTCGTTATGAGTACTAGAATCATCACCCTCCAAATATCCCCACTATAGGATCGATTCCCTCTTGGAACCAAAGCACAACATCAAACGCACTAGATCCACACAATGGGATTGAGGTCAACACTAGACTAACATCCTCAACAACACTGAACTTACATCCTAAACAACACTGGAATTTCATCCTAACAATGATATGAATGGATGATGCACAATCAACATAACTATTTACGACTACATCTAGTAAACTGCATCACCATTCACCAATTCATCAACAATATTCAATACTTCAAAAATTCAAAATGGATTATCATCTTATCAGACAGTATTCATCATAGCAACATGCATCATTGTAGCCTACCTCTTAAAGATCTAAGCCTATCTTAACCCAGGTACTTGAAATTTATATCTTCTTACTCATTTTATTCCACCCATATGTAGTTTATCGCGTTATCTATCCAACAATTTGAACGGTGCCTCAAAAAGAGTTCTAAAACTCAAGTTATTATACTTTTTTTAAAAAAAATCCTACTGATGTTCATCGCCTAGTGCTTGCCCAGCAACGCAGTTTGCTCGCCTGAGGCTCGCCTGGCAACTTGGGAGCGACAACACCATCTATCTTCTCTGATCTCCATTGACCGACGAAGCACCTTGCTCGCTCGGAGACACACCTCTCGCTTCCGCACCGCCCGGCGACGCGCGAGCGAGACAACCCTTTCCATACAAAAATATAGGAGCACCACTTTTCTACCCATTCCTTCGCCCATATGCTCGCCTGGCGATGACAACGCGACAATGCCTCTCCCGGTGGCGCATACCTTCGCCCGGTGACACGTAGCATACAACAACTCTTTGTTGCGATTCTGCACCTGTTCAACCCAAAATATTCTTACGAGTTCATACCAAGACATTCCAGATTTTCATAGTGTTCAACATAGAATCATCATATAATAACCACACAAATTTATAGGCATTATACACACAAATTCATGGCAAATCAACATGGTATTTTTATCAATTTCAACACAATTTCTTCACAATGCAACATATCATTAAAATCATCATAAACCCTAACAAATCCCTACATAGCTCTAAACATCAAACCAATTATATTCACAGATCAACCCCCTTACCTTAGATTCTTTGCTTGATCTTTCCTCTTCGCGATCTACCAAATTCCTCTATGTTATCCGTGCCCTAACTTTTTCTCTGCTCTTCCAATGTTTTCACGATCGTACCAAATGACATTCTTTTCCTTCTATTCCTTGTTTAACCCTAGGACCCCTTATATGTTTGGCCTAATTTTTCCTCACTTAGTCTTTCATCAATTAACACCTTACCATTATCTTCTCTACACTAATTATTCCTTTATTTTACTATTAATAATAGTTCTAACTAATTTTAAATAATTATTAACTAGTCATCTAAATTGCTAAAATATTCCTTACTCATCTAAATTCCCATCATCGCAAAACATAGCATTGAAGGTGTGAAGAAAATGCAAGAAATGAGGGGGGTTTAATTGGGTTTTCCTTTCTTGATGAACTTTCACTTCTAAGCATTATTCCTTGAACAATGCTTCAAAGCGTTACTTCTAAGTAATGCTTCTAATTAAGTTAAGAAAACATAAACTCTAAAGCATAAGCAAAATTAAAGAACATGTGATATATCCTAGTTCACTTGAGAAACCCCCAAGCTAGTCCAGTCCACCCTACCAAGGTGATTTTGCCTTGAACTCAGGGACTTAATCCATTATAACCAATCTGATTAATATCACACGGGAAACCTCCAGTGACTAACATCCCATGACGCGTTTAGGGATCCAAATTGGATATAATGTTCATTGACCCAATAGAATCTGATCACTCGGAATCTCCTACCAGGATTTCCTTCCAATGATATCCATCAGTGATCATACAAGGCTGACCTTCACTTGGTCCCCTTTGAGATATGACTATCATTGACCCAATATAAACCACTACCAGGATTTCATAATGACCTTCAGTCACTATCTTCTTGAGAACATACCTTCACCCAGCCTCTCAAGGTATCATCAAATAACTGTTTGATTTACATTTGTTTATAATAATATGATTCTACACAAGCTAGATGTAAACATAATTAAGTACATCAAAAGAACCTAATACACACTAAAAGATATTACATTGTATTGTAGCTTTAATGTGTGGTCTTATTTTCTTCAATTGGATTCTTCGCGGACAACAACCCAAATCACTTGAATCACTGAAGTCTTCTTCTTTATAAGCTTCTTAAAGCTTTGTTGATCTTGATGTAGTAAAGAGAAGAAATTCTTCATCTTGATTCACCTTAGAAAATTCTAGACAACATCCCTTGTTCTATTTTCTTCAATGATCACTTTAGAGCCCAACATTTATGTTATGGATTTGTAGCTGGAGCTTTCATGATCATCTTTATTATGTTATGCGGCTTAGCAAGCTTTGTGCAACATATGAAATTAAGCATATTGTGAATCAATGATTTCATTGTAATCATTATCAACGTGATTAAAGAATCATTTTGATAACATTTTTTCTTGTTGTTGTTATTGTGGTTGATAGCTTTTTGGTTGTGTTCCAATAATGTCAGCTTTTATTTTAACATTCAACACAAATAACATTTTAAACATATGATTATTTTTCTTATATAGCCAAGCAGATAAAGCCGTTGGAAATTTGAGAAAGAATCGTTACAAATAGTACTACTACGTCCTTTTATCTTCCATAATTCAAGTTAGTCGAGAGGTAGTGGAATAAGGCTTTTTGTACTGTGTACTATTGTACCATGTTACCGTTATACTCTTTACTTCTGCACTTCAGAGGCTTCCGCGAGCATGAGTTTAGAAGAAGGAACATAACATAAGGTCTTCAGAACTTCAAGTCTTCATATTCTTCAGAACTGTGTCTTCAGAGTCTTCAGCACTTGGTCGTGAAAACCCATTATAGAGAACCTTGGATCAAAAGGGCTTCAAGTCTTGAGAGTCTTAAGAACTGCGTCTGAGGAGTCTTCAACACTTGGTCTTGAGAACATGTTGTAGAGAACATTGGATCTTTAGAACTTCAAGTCTTTGGAATCTTCATAACTTTCGTCTTAAAAACTTTAGCACTTGGTTCTTTAAGAATCCTTTAAAGAACTTTGTTATTAGAAACACAAGTCTTCAGCATTTGGACTTTAGTAGAAACATTGTCCTCAGATCTTTTAACTTTGTCTTCTTTGAAACAAGTTGTATTTTAGAAACTAAGTTTTTAGCATTTGGACTTTAATAGAAACTTTGTCTTCAGATCTTCTAACTTTGTTTCTTTGGAACACACTGTCTTTAGAAACTTGAGTCTTTAGCATCTAGACTTTAGTAGAGACTTGAGTCTTCAGATCTTCTGACTATTTCTTTAGAACATGTTGTCTTTATAAGCTTAAGTATTCAATATCTGGACTTGAGTAGAAACTTATGTCTTCAGATATTTTGAATGGTTTCTTTGTAAAAACATTTGAGCCTACACTTTAGATCATTCTAGAGTGTCTTGCTACTGTTCAACATAACTTGTGTAGCGCAAAAGAGGAACTAATTATCTTCTAATGTCTTGGCCACGCCATCAATCAGAAGCAGAACCTGTTTTTTAAGTACTCAACAATAACAAATGTTAGAGTATCAAAATTGTTTATACAAACATACTCATTTGTTATCATTAAAACTCATATGATATTGCAAAACTAAATCTTGTTCTTACAATCTCCCCCTTTTTGATGATGGAAAAACTATGTATTGCGATGACACAATTTTGTTCATATAATCATAAAAAGTGAAAATAGAAAGGTAAGGAATACTTATCCTTTTTATGATACTCCCCCTGAGTCAATGACTTGATGAAGATCGAATATTCTGACTCTGAACCGTTTAAGTAAGACTCCCCTGGTTCCAATAGATCAAATATTGAGATCTTTAGATTTTTAACTCTGGATGCTAATAATTGAGATCTTGATATTTTAGACAGTCTTCAACTTCTGATTTGCTCAGTTCTTTTGGGTGGCATATGCTTCTGTTTTTTATTCTTATGTTCTGATTTTCATTTTCTTAGATAGTTTACATCTTCTGAACATTATGATACCAAGATCAAGATGACTTTAACTTTAAAATAGTTCTCAACTTCTGAATAGTATTGGGTTGTCTGATATTTGAATATATGTTCACAGAGTATACATCTTCGATTGTATGAACAATCAGTCTTTAAGAGATTTAACAAATTTCTTTCATTTTGACCTGTCTTAGAATGCCCAGTGAACTTGTTCAAAGTTCCTCGGTTAATCATCAAACAATCAAACAAGCATTAGCGGTAAATGCACATTTTATATGATTTCTTTTATTTTTCATCAAAATTATTATACTTCTTCCCGTTTTTGACATCATCAAAAAGATAACTATTCGTGAAAAAATAAAAAGTCAACAGAAGTAGTTTTTAAAACAGTCACACAACTAGAAGAACACAAACATATTTCTATAGTTCATAAGAAAAAAGAAAGCAAAAATCCTAGAGCCTAAGGTTTAGGAGCAGGAGCATAAATATTTTATAGAATCAATTGTAGCATGTTCTGAACCTTTTCATTGACATCCTTTTGCTCAATGATGCTTTATATAAACACCTATTATTCTCCTATAATCTCACCAATTGTGTTTTCCAAACTCACAATGGCAGGATCAGAAGAAGAAGCAACCAGAGCATCTTCTTTAGCCTTAGTAGCTTCTTCTACCAATCTGCTTCTTTTAGCGGTTTAGCTTCTGCTTCTCTTTGTTTTGCAGCAAGTAGTTCAACAAATTTGACTCTTTCTCTTGTTTCTTTTCTTTCAGTTACAATCTGAACATCCCAAACTCTGGATGCTTCAGCAAAAGAAATATTTCTTTCAACTTCAGAAGACATCCACTTCTGAAACTTCTTCCAAGAACCATCCATGTCCTAAGGCTCAGTACTTGTACTTGCCTTTGTCCTTAACTTCGAAACTCTTTTCATAGCTTTAGTTTTAAAAATGTTAATGAATTCATCCAAGGTTTTAGGAAAAGATTTTTCATAGACAACTATGGCTAGGTTCTTTTCCGAAGGGATGAATTCAGAAGTTATAGGTTCATCCTGGTTGAGTTGTTCAGTTAGATTGAAAAGATCAAACATAGATCATGATTCAGTTGTTGAGTTTGCAAGGGCTTCAAGATCATCAGAGATTGTTCTCTCAGACATTTCAGGAACATAAGATGTTTGGAGGTCATGATTTTGAGAGTTTTAGAGTGACTGATGGTGATTAAAGGAAACATGGAGATTTTGACAAGGATCAGAAACAATAAGAATTTCTAATGAAGGTTGGGATGTGATGATTTGTGATACCGATGAGATAAGTGGGGAAGAGAAGTTAGAGATGGGTTGAGATGGTATGGGTGTAGATATGAATGAGAGTAGGTTATAAACGTGTGTGGTTGATGAGGTCATAAGGTGTAAAGTGGTTATGGTGTTTGGGGTAGAGGAATTTGTTGTTGCAGGTAACATTGTAAAGATAATTTCAGAATCAAGGTTTTCTGTAGTTAAGGGAGCAGGATTAGAAACAAGATTAAATATGGTGGATGGTGGAATAGAAAAAGAATTGAAATTATCAGACCGAGGAATGGTGATTGTTGGTTGATATACAAGAATTGTTAAAAAAATAGTGTAAAGGAAATAGATGAAAAAGGAATAGAAGTAGTAACAGTGTCAGAAACAATTGTAGTTCTGGTTGATGGTGAAAGAGGATTAATTTGTGAAGTGGAAGTTATGGATGAACATACATTAATAGTATTATAAGTAGACAATGAGATGATTAGATAAGAATCAACATCAGACTTACTAGTTGTTATTGAAGTTTCATTTCCCATAATGGCATCTTCCAGAAGTTAGACTTTTTCTTCTTCTTTCTTTCAGGATTAGAACCATCTGATCTTTATTTCCTTTTTCCTTTAGAACAATCAACTTCATCAACAAAATATTTGGTGATGTCGAAATTAGACATATCATGTTCTGCTCTAGCCATTCTTACATTATATGCAGCCACGTTAGTTAAGTTACCAGTCTTGGAAAATAAAGGAAAACTGTGAACAGGGATTCATCTATTCTTGGTGACTTCAGCTGGCTCACCCAAGTATTTCTTTTTCAGTTTTCAGATTATCTTCATGTTTCTCAAAGTATGTCCATTAAATGGTTCTCCAACACTAGTAATCAAGTATTCAAGGAACTTGGCCTCTTTTGTCAGAAAGTTTACCAAGCCACTTTCTACAAATATGTTCGTCAGAAGACATCCACGTGGAATATTAGAAGAGACCTTTTTCTCTTGATTTGCAGTAGTTCTTGATTTTATGATAGCCTCTTTCAAATGACTAAACAAAACAAAGGGAATATTCACCTTCCTTTTAGAAAGAAAATAATACAGCATAAACTGCTAGCTGATGTTGAAATAATCCAAAAAACTTGTTGGAGGTCTAGGATTTATGCAACTCAGAATGATCTTGTGCCAAATTCTCAAATTGTCATACAAACCTTTACTCTTGTATTCTTTCTTCTTAGCGGTGTAATTCTTAAATAGAAATTGACGAAGAGCGTTATTTTGAGCATTAGACCTAAACTCTATTCCAAAAGTACATTTTCCTTTAAAAAATTCTAGACCTACAAGAACCGCAATGGACTTTTCTGTGAATATTGTTCTTTGACCAATCACATCTGAGACAATGTGAAGATCATCACAATCAACATTCTTCCAAAAGTCCTTTAATAAGGCTCCATATATGGGACTATGTAGCCTTTGAAAGTGGTTTTCCCACCCTTTAGCTTTTAACTCCCCTCTAATGCCACACCCATTTTCAGCAAGATTATCAAAATTGACCACGTATTCACGAATTACTACTAACTCTGATGGAGGAACAATGCAGTGAACTTGAAACAATTTATGAGTGATATCATTTTCATCAATCATTGGATTGGAAGATGAGGCTGAAGAGATTGCAGTTGTAGGCGGAACTGTTGAGGATGACAGAACCATTGTTGAAGATGAAAAAGAAATAGTTGATGAAGTTGTGTTGGATAGATTTAAGACTTATTCCAATTCACCAGCAAACTTAACATCTTCTTCTTGATCAGGGGTCATCATCGTTGAAAGCGGATGGAAATGATGAAGACAATGTTTTGAATAAGATGGAGAAATCCAAGAGAGATGAATAACAGTTGAGAGAAAAAGGGTTTTTAGGGTTTCTAACTAATGTGGAAAGTGATGTGAGATTGTGTGTTGAAAAGAATAAAAGAAATAATGGGGGGTAATTAATAAAATTAATCATGACAAATCAATTCAAGAAAATGAATATTGTTCATGATTTATCTTAGGTAGCGTGTGATGATTAAGAATAATCAATGTTTACACGCGTTAATCACTTTGTCTACCTAAGTGACACGATCAATATACACAGGGTCTGGATTACCAAAGGCTTCCATCTATTCAGAGATATTTCTGACTGAAACATCTTCTGATAACTGAATCTATAAAATAAAATTAGCAGAAGTATAATAAGTAAAGAGAATGAGAGAAATGATATTGTCATATCCTTAAAGATCTTCCATCTGTCTTTAAATTTAGCTTTCTCTTAGGTACAACTTCTGATCAACTTCTTTCTTCTTATGCTTTCTTCAGAGCGGTCTTTCAGTGGTTCTGAATTATCTTCATATTGATTCCTCTTTTTTCTTTGAGTATTCTCAGTTTTTGGATTTGAGAAGAATAATCTTCTTCTAGACTCTAATCCAAGATCTAGGATCAGTCTTCTCTTCATATGATCTCTTTATTCTTCTGTTTAGAATCACCCATCTGACTTCTTCAGAATAATCCTTAGAGTATAGATATTTTGATCCTTTATTATCAGAACATCCATCAGTTTGTAAAACTTCCTTTGAATAAAAGCTTATTTTTCAGAAGGTCAATATTTCATGAACTTCTATGCTAGAGAGAATTAACTATCATTTCCTAACGTCTTCCAAAAAAAAAATTATTCCTTGAACAAATTGCAAAATCTGTTCTAATACAAATATCATTAAACTTTGACGATTTTGATTGATAATCTTGTTCTTGCAATGTTGATCTAACTTATTTAGAGTTAGTCTTTAATCATACTTCTGATGAGTCAATGAGCGTTCTTTCCTCAGAAATGTCTGGTCTTCTGCAAAGCGTCCTTCAACAGAGCCAATGTTTAATCTTCTGCATAAGATCTTCTATCTTCTTGAATAGACAACTTTATCATGAGGTTCTTATGTATCATAAGACAACCGTTTTCCTTTTTTTAAAAAGATTCCTAATGAGATCTTATGATAAAGTCAAGGGTGGACTAATCTGTTTCTCAAAAACATCTCATACTCTCAAGGAAGTTAATCAAAAGCATTCAACAGATATAACTTTTTATCTGATGAATCTTTTCTTATTAGCTTGTTCTTTAATTTTTTGATTTTAGACAGTAGTTGAAAATTGAATAACTATGACCTTAGAGTATTTCTTCACACAACATCTGGATCTTTATCTGACATTTTTAAGTGTTTGATATCCATCAATAATAAAACCAGACTCCGATACCAATTGAAGATGTGAAGAAAATGCAAGAAATGAGGGGTTTGAATTGGGTTTTCCTTTCTTAATGAACTTTCGCTTCTAAGCATTATTCGTTGAACAATGCTTCTGAGTGTTACTTATAGGTAATGCTTCTAATTAAGTTAATAAACATAAACTCTAAAGCATAAGCAAAAGTAAAGAACACGTGATATATCCTGGTTCACTTGAGAAACCCTCAAGCTAGTTCAGTCCACCCTACCAATGTGATTTCACCATGAGCTCAAGGACTTAATCTATTATAACCAATCTGATTACAATCGCACGGGAAACCGCCGGTGACTAACATCTAGTGATGTTTTATGGGATCCAAACTGGATATAACGTTCATTGACCCAATAGAACCTGATCCGTCAGAATCTTCTACCAAGATTTCCTTCCAATGATATCCATCAGTGATCACACAAGGCTGACCTTCACTTAGTCCCTTTTGAGATATGACTACCATTGACCCAATAGAAACCAATACTAGGATTTCATAATGATTATGATATGGTGGGAGAACTGACTTGGGTGTTTTTCATTTTATCACAATTGTTGCGGATAGAAAGAGTCGCCACCAACTTTTATTTTATCCAATAAAGAAAAGGGTGAAAAGAACAGGAAATACCTTTTGAGAGTTCTCTTGAGTTTGGGGGTAGGTTATAAAAAGGGAAGGTGTTAGCACCCCTTTCATTCGTAGTTATCTACGGGCTCTTAATTGCTTGATCACTTTGAAATTATTTTGTGTTTGGGTAAGTTTGAAAATATTTTCAAAACGCCTAAGTTTGGAAAACTTTGCAATGATTCTCGTATCATTGAGAATGTATACAAAGTGTTGGTTTTGAAAATATTTGTTGAAAAGGAGTGTTTGGAAAGATGTTTTTAAAATGTCAATGTAAGGCAATTTTATAATAATTCTCCTATCTTTAAGAATGTATATAAAATGTTTGTTTTGACAAATGTTTTGAAAGTGTGAGGTGCAAATGGTTTTTTTTGTGAGCAAGCAATTACGAGAAATATACCTACTCAAAGAAGTCTTTGTTCTTTTCCTCCTCCTTTATATAGTGCTACTTTACCATTATTTGGTAGAGAGCCATTTGTCATAAGGGACTAAGATCATTTACCTAAGGAAGCCTCGAAAGGTCATCGAGGCACTATGATCTTATAATCGAGGGTCTTTGTTTAAACATCCCACGTTCGAGGAACATGACTGTTTATATCAGAGGCAAGAAGTATGGGTTACCCTAGAGGTGCACGTGTACAAAGTGTTTTGTTTTCAAGTATATTGTCTTTGAATTTGAGTTGTCTAATGTTTGATTTTAGTCTTTCCATACAAACCCTAATTACTAGCAATAATAAAGAAAGCGATAAATTTTGGAATTTAAATGTCATATGCTATTACAACGCTTTGGGAATGGGGGGGGGGACAAGTTTGTAAATGAGGGGGGGAGGGGGGGGGGGGGAAGTAATAAAGCCCTAATTACTATTACAAACCATTGAACATGAATAAAAATATAATTTACAAAATGTAAAGAGAAAAAGGAAATTTGTTTTTAGGGTTTTTTGATAGAAAAAGCTTTTGGTAGTTAACCTAATTAACTAATTAATTTTAATTACAAAAAAAAGTTAATGAACTAGCTAATCAAAACCTAATTTTTAAATTAATTAAAATACAACCTAAGTCTAATTTAATTTGTTTAGAAAATAATTTTGAATGTTAGTGTCGATTCCCAACAATGTAAAATTTCCAATGTAATCTTAACGACCCAAAATTATAGCAAAAATCTCAAAATTAGGATTTTTGGAGTCTGGGCTGACACGGGTCATGTCATCGGACACGGGCACCCGTGTTGGATCTGCCCAATACTTCCTGCATGTTCTCCTTGTCCTAGATGAATTGACACAGGTCATGTCGTGTGACACGGGCACCCGTGTCAGCTCCTACCTTGCCCTTTTGCTAAGTTTCCAACCTAGCTGAATTGACACGGGTCGTGTCGTGTGACACGGGCACCCGTGTCAGCCCCTGTCCTGCCTTTTTGCTAAGTTTTCTCTCTGATATGTCCTGTTGTGTCCTTTTGAAAATGAAAGCAAATGATGTATGGATAAGGATATTACAGTTTTAGAAAATTTACCTCTTGAAGTGAAAAAATTATAACACGTATGGATGTTTCCGGGTGCAAAGTAGTGATTAATTGAGCTCCTTTGGACCTTCTTGAAACTATACAATCCTCACATTATGCTGAAAGTTTCTAAATCACTCCAACCAAGTCAAGTTGCAAGGTATTGTTTTTGAGTTTGAAAGACGGTGATAATAATGTTACAGAAGTTGTTCTTGTGTTTGAAAAACTTCTATATGATGTATAAGAAGTATTTGGATGATTTGTTTGGAAAAAACTTGCAAGGATTGAGAGGTTCAAAGATTTGGATTTCAAAGCTCAAAAATGGAGGTTTTGTGAACAATTCTGGTTTTTAAGAGTATAAGGCATTTTGAGGGCTTGTGCACTTGTGTTTCCTCTCTTCCTTTTTTTTCTTTATCTTTTTTACTCCTCACTTTTGTCTTGCAAATGCTCCTTCTACTTATAGGAAAGAAGTTTAAGGACAAAAGTTGATCAGGTTTACAAATTATGGAGTTATGGCTTAGTTAGGTTGTAAGTGGGGGTTCATGACCATTCCATACTTCCAATATGGGCATGGCCTGATTTTATGGGTACTTTGCAGGTTGCAGATGGTTGCTTCTTGCTTTGACATTGTGTATATGAAGAAGAAACCACTGAGAGGCTCAAGGAGTTGACATTGTGATTAAAGCATGCTTTATGTAAATGGCAATGGTGCCTTTGTGCCATAAGTGGAAAGATCATTTGGATAATGGCTCAAACACTTGGGTAATGGCTCAAAAGTATGTGTAATATTCTGATTATGATTAGATTTGAAGGTTTAGAGGCCTACAAAAGTGGATTATGCAGCATGGTATGAAGATTTGTTCTTATGTTCATTACAAAATGACTTGTGTTTCAAGAATGGATGCCCAACTTCATGCCTTTGAACCTCCTAACTCAAGTATGATAAATTCATGCTCTTGGACATTTTGGAAAGCTTAAAACATTTTCTACAACTTTCATGTCGACCACTTTGGCTAAATTAAATTGGAACTTGATGAAATTTGGCTAAGAAGTTGGGACAAAAATCTGACCAAACTTGTTAAAAATTTCTCTAAGTGTTTATACAAAAATGTCCTGACTTCACGAGCCTATATCTTCAAATCTAAGAATTTTTTGTACATCAACCCTCTAATACAAAGTTGTAGAATTCATCAAGATCTACAACCTTTATTTTTAAATTTTTCTTTGAATTATCTTGCGTCTTGGTGAAAAAATGTCATGAAGTAATGAAATTATCAAGTGTAAAAACACTTAGAAAATTTCTAAGTATTGAAAATTTTGACTTTTTGTATACTTTCTTGACTTTCTTGATTCTTGATGATCAAGTTTGATATTATTGAGTATCTTGATACATATTGATCTTTGAAATTCAATGTTGATCAAAAACTCAAAGTTTAACTTTTTGTGTATCAGTTGACTTTTCATCAGTTGATCAATTTTCAACCATTAATCCATTGATCTTGAGAAATGATTTGAGCCGTGAAGTTAGGTCAAGATATTGTGTTTGAGTTCTTTGGTGAGAAATGTCTTTATAAAAGAGAGGGAAAATTTTGGGGTACAACAGCTGCCCATGTTCAATCTTCTTAAACCTAAGAAGTTAGATTGGCTTGTCCTCCATTCGTGACTTGAAGGTAAAAGAGGATTGAACACTTAAGTGCCTAGAAATTTACACTTGTATATGCATGAAGTAAAAAATATTTGTTGATTACATCCGGAATGGGCTTAGAGATTCAATTTATAGGGATGATGGAGAGTCGTCGGAGATGGGCTTAAAGATGCCATAGAAATATCATAATGAGTCTATGTTTAACTGTATCTGAAGAATAATTCTAGAGTGAACTTCTGGGAATGATGTTTGAGTAGCTTCTTTTCATGTAGATAGTCACCCTATCCTATTTCAGGAATTGATTCTACAATCAGTTTGTTGGTAGACCTGTCCTGTTTTGGGAGTTCGTACCATTGGTGATAAAGATAGTCACCTCGTCTTGTTTCGGGAATTGGTCTTTATTCGACCAAAGAGAAAGAAAGGAAGATATTTTCCCCGTCTTATTTCGGGAGTTAATCTTCAATATATTCTGTTGGTAAACCTGTCTTGTTTCGGGAGTTCATACCATTGGTGATAAATATAGTCGCCCCGTCCTATTTCAAGAATTGGTCTTTATCTGACCAAATTGAAAGAAAGGAAGATAGTTTCCCCGTCCTATTTCGGGAGTTAATCTTGAATCTGTTTTGTTGGTAAACTCGTCTTGTTTCGGGAGTTCATACCATTGGTGATAAAGATAGCCGCCCTGTCCTGTTTCGGGAATTGATCTTTATCTGACCAAAGAAAGGAAAGGAAGATAGTTTCCCCGTCCTATTTCGGGAGTTAATCTTCAATCATTTCATGTAGATAGTTGCCCCGTCCTATTTCTGGAATTGATCTACAATCAGTTTTGTTCTTCACAAATAGTTGCCCTGTCTTGTTTCAGAAATTAATATGTGACTGGTTATCCAGATAGTTGCCCTGTCTTGTTTCAAGAGTAAATTTGGAACCTTCTTTTTGTCGGCCGTTGAGATAGTTTCCCTGTCCTGTTTCAGGAATTAATCTCTGACCCGGTGTCGTAGATAGTTTCCCCTTCTTGTTTTAGGAATTAATCATGGACCTGTTGTTCCCAGATAGTTGCCCTGTCTTGTTTCAGGAATTAATCTAGAACTGTTGAAATTTTTTGATGATATTTATCTATTGATTGATCTTTCCTGAAAAGGTAAAGAGTTAGTTTTATGCAATGTCATGATGTATGAAATGCATTGCGTAATGATGTTCTCAAAATAAATAACATCATTCCCTATGTGTTTCGTATGCATATGTTATGATGTATAAATGTGAAATGTTATTTGAAGTATATCTTTATCTGGGAAAATAAATCCCTGACTATTGTTGGGGATGAAGAGTATGTGTATCTTCAATCTTGTCTAGAATGCTTCCGTTGGGGATTCCTGGTTACTTGTTTGAGGAAAATCTACAGGGGACGCATTGATTTCTGTTTGAGTAGAGTTTAGTAACATCGGTCATCCGTTGCTTTATTCGGGAATTTATTTCTTATATTCCCTGACTGGGAATAAAAGAGATGGTTAAACTTCTGACTCGTCTGGGGAAGATAATTCTTATATGCCCTGACTGGGGATAAAAGAGATGGATAACCTTCCGACTTATCTGAGGAGGATAAAGTTAATCGGTATGTGGTCGGGTTCTAGTTTTTGCAGCAATTTTCTGGGGATAGTGATGACTTCACCGGGGAGAAGAATTTTGTCAGTGATTCATAGTAGCCCAAGGAATAGACTCGAGCTGGGGAATTTGCAGGTTGTTGGGGAAATAAACCCTTGTTTATGGAGAAGTGCTCTGCTAAGGAAACTAACTCTCTTGGGAAATTGAATTTGCGAAAGAGAAGGGCTCTGTAAGGTTTCTTTTTCAATTTTGGAGGAATAAACTCAACTAGGGAAGATAAATTCCATGCATTGTACTAATTAAGACTCTGTCGGGAGATTTAACGGGGAGAAGATTATACTCCTTTATTTGTTAAAGTGATCTTCCAGAGAGATTGTGGGGAATGGACCCTTATTTGTGAATATTACTATGTGGCAGATAATATCATAGAGGTGGCTCTGGCAACTTCACTGGTGGTAACCTTATGAAAGGGATTATGTGGGGATTTGTAGACAGCTTGAGTGTCATCCCATCTCTTAGAGTTTTTTGAGTAAATGTTTATTCCTATTTTTAGTTATTTTTTAACAGTTAATCGTGTTCATATGCATATGCTCATTCAATTTTACTCATTGGACGTTTTTGCAAGAAAAACAAAAAAAACAAAAAGTTTAAACTTTAAAGTATATTTGTATTGATAATTTGCCTATAAACAGGTGATTTTGTACAAAAATACAGAAATCCAAGTAAGAGGAAGTCGTCGTAAAATGAAAGAGTGAAAACAAGTGTATATAGCCACGTGGAAGTGATCTCATTGGGTTCTAACCCCGCTATTTCCCTTATGTCTTTGAACATCTCTTCTCTTGTCGTTGGAAGAAGTTGATTGCACTGATCTTGTACCTTTTGAACTTTCGATCTTGGTAATAAAGTTGGCATGTAAGTGATCCATTGGGACATAGTCGTGCGCTTTTAATCCCAAATTTTTTCTGGACCGCCTTTTCAGGTTTTCAGTCCACCAGGATACCCTTTTTTTCCCAAGCCACCCTTTCAGGTTTTCGACTTACCGAGTGTATAATCTTTTGTATATATCCCTTATTTTTGCTCGAACCTTTTTTTTCTTCGCCGGGATGCCCTTATTTTTTCCTAGGTCTGTCATCCTAGCGGGTCATTCTTATGCGTAGTATTTTTTTGACTATGTCTGCTTCATAGGGTGTGGGAAATCTTTGCCATCCATAGTGGTTAGCATCATAACGCCACCCAAGAATACTTTCTTAACAACAAATGACCCTTCGTAAGTGGGAGTCCATTTTCCCCTGGGATCGCCTTGTGGTAGAATGATGTGCTTTATTACCAAGCCACCAACCCAATATACCCGATGCTTGATCTTTTTATTGAAAGCTTTGATCATACACTTCTAGTACATCTGACCATTACAGACAATAGCCAGCCTCTTCTCGTCAATCAAATTCAACTGATCCAACCTAGTCTAAATCCATTCATCTTCGTCTAAATTTTCTTCTTTCGTAATCATTAGAGAAGGAATCTGAACTTCGATGGGAAGGACAACTTCCATGCCATAGACTAAAGAGAAAGGGGTTTCCCCAGTTGATGTTCGTGCCGAAGTACAGTAGCTATGAAGAGAAAATGGTAGCATCTCATGCCAGTATTTATAGGTCACCACCATCTTTTTTCACATTCTTCTTTGTATTCTTGTTAGCAGCTTTTATTGCGCCATTCATCTTAGGTCTGTATGGAGAAGAGTTGTGATGCTTGATTTTGAACTGTAAGCAGAGCTCAATAATCATGGCATTGGTAAAGTTGGTGCCATTATCAGTGATGATCCTCTCATGGATACCATACCAACAAATTAGGTTGTGCTTGATGAACCGGGCTACGATTTTCTTGGTAACTGAGGAAAATGAAGCTGCTTCAACCACTTGGTAAAGTAGTCAATGGTGACAAGAATGAAACAATGTTAATTAGAGGCGGTAGGGTTGATTTATTCAATCATGCCGATCCCCCACATTGCAAATGGACAAGGAGCAATCATAACATTCAAATGAATTTGAGGCACGTGAACTTTGTTAGCATAAATTTGGCACTTATGGCAAGTCCTCGAGTGGCGATGACAATTGGTTTCCATGGTCGACCAATAGTAACCAGCTCTCAGGATCTTTTTGGCCATAGTATTTCGCTAGAATGAGTACCAAAGATACCTTCATGCATATCCTCCATGATCTTCTATGCTTGCTTCTTGCCCATACTACAAAGCAGAATTGAATCATGGTTGAACTTGTATAAGATCCTATTTCTCAGGAAGAACTTGGCTGAGAACCTCCACAAAAATTTCTTGTCGTTGACTGAAGCCCCTTCAGGATACTCTTGAGCTTCGAGATATCTTTTCACCTAATGAAACCAAGGCTTCTTCTCTACACCATCGGTGTCAAACTCATAGCAGTGGGCTAGTTCCTCAAACCTTTTGATATTGAACATAGAAGACATGGTAGCCAAAGCATCTGCCAACTGATTTTCTTCCCTCGGAATGTGTTCAAAGGTAACCTCTTCAAAGTATGGAATTAGGGCTATCACAAGTTCTTTGTATGGGATAAGATTTGGATGTTTTGTATCACATTCTCCTTTAACTTGACTGACCACCAAAGCTGAGTCTCCATATACACTTAAGAATTTAATTCTTAGGTCAATAGCAGCTTTAAGACCCAAGATGCACGCCTCGTGCTCAACCATGTTGTTGGTATAGTCTAAGCAAAGTATAGCAGTGAAAGGAGTATGGTAACCTTCAGGAGAAATGATCACGGAACCAATTCTGTTTCCAAGAGCATTGAAAACTCGATCAAAAACCATAGTCCATCGAGATCCTTGTTCAGGTCCTTCATACGGTCCAGGCTTTTCACAATCTGCTATCAGCATGATATTCTCGTCCGAGAATTCAAAGTTCATGGATTGGTAGTCACCCACAGCTTGATGCGCCAAATGATCTTCCATCAAACTTCATTTAATTGTTTTTTATGTAGTGTACTAGATATCGTATTCAATTAAGATCATTTTCCATCGGGCTATCCTTCCGGAGAGAGCTGGCTTCTTAAAGATGTACTTGATGGGATCCATCTTAGAGATTAATAAAGTGGTATCAGTCAACATATATTGTCTTAGTCGGCGAGAAGCCCATGCCAAAGCGCAACAAGTTTTCTCGAGCAGTGAATATCTTGTTTCACAGTCGGTAAATTTTTTGCTAACGTAGTATATTGCATGCTCTTTTCGACCAGAGTCGTCATGCTGCCCCAGCACACACCCCATCGAATTCTCTAACACTTCTAAGTACATGATCAGAGGTCTTCCTTCAACTGGTGGCATCAGAATTAGTGGTTCTTTTAAGTATTCTTTGATCTTGTCAAAAGCTACTTGGCAGTCGTTGTTCCATCTTACCACTTGATCTTTCTTTAGAAACTTGAGGAGTGGCTCACAAGTAGCAATTAAATGAGAGATGAATCGAGAAATGTAGTTTAGACGTCCCAAGAAACCTATAACTTCCTTCTCAGTATGAGGAGCTGGAACTTCTTGGATATCTTTGACTTTGGCGGGATCAAATTTAATTCCTTTGCCACTGACGACAAAGCCTAGGAGCTTACCAGACCTTACCACGAAGATGCATTTGTTGGGATTCAACCTCAGCTTATATTCCTTCAACCTTTCAAACAGCTTGTGTAAATGATCAAGGTGCTCTTCCTCAATTTGGGATCTTGCTATCATGTCATCAACATATACTTCTATCTCATGATGAATCATATCATGAAATAAAGCCACCATAGCGCGTTGGTAAGTTGCGCCTGCATTCTTCAGTCCAAAAGGCATGGCTTTATAATAAAAGGTGCCCCATTGTGTGACAAAAGTAGTCTTCTCCATGTCTTCATGCGCCATTTTGATTTGGTTGTAACCCGAGAAGCCATCCATGAAGGAAAACACCCTGTGTTGAGCAGTGTGGTCAACTAAGTCATCAATATGCGGTAGTGGGAAGTCGTCTTTGGGGCTTTCCCTATTTAAATCCTTGTAGTCTACACACATACAAACCTTACCGTCTTTCTTCAACACTGGAACCACATTTTCAAACCATTGGGGATACGACATCACTTCCAAGAAACCTGCATTGAATTGTTTCATTACCTCAACCTTGATCATCTCGTACATATCAGGGAGCATGCGACGAACATTTTGTTTAATCGGAGAGCAACCCTATTTCATTGGTAAATGATGAACCACGATATTGGTATTGAGCCCTAGCATGTCTTCATATGACCAAACGAATACCTCAACATAGTCGTGCAACATCCGAAACAATCTGCTCTTGACATTGTTTTCCAAGTTGGCGTCGATCATGACTTCTTTCTTATCTGCCTCAGTTCCCAAGTTTATCACTTCTACCGGTTCTTTGTGCGGTTGGATAGCCTTTTCCTCTTGTATCAGGAATCTGGCGAGTTCTCCAGGTATCTCACAATCTTCTTCACCTTCGTCTTCAGCTTGATAGATTGGATTTTCGAAGTCATATATGGCAATAGCAGAGTTGTTGTTAATGAGATCCGGAGTGGTCGTGGATCTGCAAATGTGTGTGTGTGCATGTAAGGTCACATGGCTATTTGAAAATGCAGTAAAATAAAAGAAAGACAAGGAGTGCAAAATTTGAATTTAAAATTGTCTAATGTTTTCATTAAATGAGCATATGATATATGAAATGACAAACCCTTAAGAAATGGACCATTGTGCCCCGGGCAAGGCACATGGTTTAAAGTCATTATTTTGAAGGAAATTATACCGAAAAATTTCTTAAAATAATAAAAATAAGAAATAACAATTACTCCTGGTTGAAAGGGATTGAGATGAAGTCTTTGGTCTTCCAGTTGTTGAGTCCACCATCAGCAGTTGCGAATATCCAGCCGTCCAAGTCGCCATCACTGTCAGTGTCTCCCAGAGTATTGACTTCATTGTTACTAATATGGAGAGGTGGTCTACTAGCATGAGCATGTCAAACCTATTTCTGAGCCTTTGAAGTAAAACCCAATCCAAAATTTTCATATTTGTAGAGGATGTCAGGAAGTTGTCCCCAGATAGTACAACCTCCATCTTCTATTACATCTCTAACATCCTTCAGAGAGGCCATCCTTGGTGTGTCCTTGACAGTCTTGGGAGCACCAGGAGTAGCATTAGCAACATCAATCATTGGAGGGACTAATTCAAATGCTTGGCAGAGGGTTTCAATGAATTCGCCATCCATTTCAACATATTTGAAAGAATTCAAATGACTGACCATATATTCTTCCTCTCCACAAACTGTGACAACCTTCCCTCCTACTGGGTATTTCAGCATTTGATGTAATGTAGAGGTAACTACACCTTCCCCATGAATCCATGGGCATCCTAACAAGCAAGAATAGGGCTGGCAGATATCCATTACATAAAATGTTGAATTTAAGACTTGAGGCCCCATCTTAATCGGAAGATCAACCTCTCCGTGGACCATTTTTTTTGAACCATCAAAGGCTCTCACCATAATATCGCTAGGTTTCAACACCAGCCCATCACAATCCAGTCTATCCAAAGCACCTTTAGGTAGAACATTGACGGAGGACCCAACATCTTAATCCAGAGTGGTGCTTTTGCATTCAATAGAGATGTGGAGATCCTTGTTATGATTATTCCTCGTCGAAGTCAAATCTGCATCAGAAAATCCCAAGCCATTATCAGCAGTTAGGCTTGCAACACAGTTCTCAAATTGATCCACAGTGGTTTCTTGTGGCACATGGGAATTCTTCAGAAACTTCAACAAAGCTTGGACATGTGCTTTAGAGCATAATAACAAGGACAACATGGATATCTTTGAGGGTGTATGCCGCACTTGCTCCACTATTTTGTAATCACTTTTTCGGATGATTTTCAAATTTTCTTCCATCTCTTGTCTAGATGGGTCTTGAATTGTAACCACTTTTTGGGGTGCTGTTGCGACTGGATTTTAAATCAGAGTCGCCACTATTAGTTTTTTATCCTAGGGAAGGGAATGTAACAGAAAACCCTAATTCGCAGACAAAGATTCTAGGTTTCATACTTAATTAGACGAAAGGAAGGTGTTAGGCACCTTTCATCTACTTTATTCACAAGAATATTAGGTTTTAGGTGTAGGTTCAGGGTAAACAGGGTTTTAAGTTTTAATTAAGAGGAAAAGTGTCTTAAATTTTTAATAGGGGAACTCACTACGATTTTTGATCATATGCCTACATATCCTCTTAAGAGGAATCAGAGTCTGAATTCGTAGTTCGTATGGGGTTGGTGTTTTTTAGGGGTTGCAAACATATTTTGAATCACCTCGCACTTTGGTCGGGAATAGTGATTGCAGAGATTTTGACTAAATACATGATTAGTCAAAATATATTTGGAACCCTTTAGCAAAAAATTGTTGTTTAGATTAGTTTATTGCGAAAAAGATTTAATGTTTGTTAGATATTTTTTATACTATTAATTGCAAAAAATTCTAATTAATGCATGATTAAAATTTTAATGCAGTAATAATAATAATATACCATGAGTTTTAAAATAAAATAATTATTTAAATGATAAGAAATAATATATGTGAAAATAAAAAGTAAGTATTAAAAATAATAATAACTATTAATAAAAAGAAAATAAATAATAATAATAATGATAAAAAGATAAAGAAATAAGAAAATATAATAAAAAAATATAAAAAATTTATTAGTTCAGGGGGGTGCATTTTAAGGTAATTAGTAAAAAAGGGTGGGGTGTGAATAATCAGGGCCTGAATACAAATATTGAATTCAGGCCCAGTTGGCCTTGGGTGCATTATCCTGACTAACGAGTAAATAGGAGGGTATGTTAAGAAATTGGGCCCAAGTTTAGATATTGAACTGGGCCCAGAGGTAAGGGGGTGTGTTGATGTCTCGTTTTAGTGAAAAAGAAAAAAAGGTGGTGTAGAACCAAATTAGGCTTGGCCCAAACGATGTTTTTTGGAAGGCCTGAATAATCACGTATGGGAAGGTTCATGGAGTATACGATGGACTTGGCCTCACGGCCGTCCGATACAGATCTAATGGATATACTGGAAGATGCATGGTTATTACCGCGAAGGCGCATATACATGATTACATAGCATATAAGTTATTGTTTTACATTTCATTTTCACATCATTTTGCTCTTTTTCGTTTTACAGTAACCCTTTCCTTGTTCTCTCTATTCGCGAACGACCCCTCTTCCTCTTCTCCAAAACCTAGATCTAGAATCTATTGCAGAGGCATAATAACCCTAAACCCAATCCCCTCTATCGCAACCCCCAGCAAAACCACAAACAAAAACAAGAACAATAAAAAAAGAAGAGCTAAGTTCCTTTACCCCTTCGTGCGATATTGTTTTCTGTCTTCGAGCGTTAATCCAATTGGTTCTGATTACCCTTGCTTCTTCTTGCTCGCAGGTCAAATGGCACTCGAAGGTGGTGATAGCATAAGCTTCGATGGAGTTTAAGAGCTCAGCGGCGACACGGTTACACGATTAGGGTTTCACATATTGAAACCCTAATCGCCCCTTTTTCCGATCTTCAACAGAAAATGGGTTTGCTCTTCGTTCTTCTTCGTGTTCTCCTTCAATTTCTTTTCTTCTGTAATCAAGCTCATAAATCTCTTCTCATCTTCCTTTGTTGTACCTTTCGATTTGGTATTTATAGGGTTAGATTTTAGGGCTTTGTAGAATTGTCGTTACAAAATTGTTATCTTAGCTTTAGGATTTTAAAGAAAATTAGAGATTTGATTTCTTATTGTAATTGATTCGAATTTCATTCTGTAATATGTAATAGATTTGGTTTTGTATATTATGAGATATGATTTTGTAATAAAGATAATATCCGATTCTATTTTTGCACTGTAAAATCCAGGGCTTTTGATTCGAAGCAAAATTAAGCTTAAGATTTGATTTGGTTGGAAATATTTGATTTTTGTTTTAAGATTTGTACAATATCTGTTCTAATTGAAAACGCACATGATTTTTGCCTCGGATTCACACAGTAACCGCTATTCACTTTGGGCATGCGTTTGTAACTTTTAGCCCAACGCGTTATTAACTGAACTGGGCCTTTAAACTATATTTCCAAAACGTTTCCTGTCCAGCCATTTCAACAACACGTTTTTCCCTACTATGCTTTGGATTAGGCCCCAACTTAATTTAACAAATTGATCCAACAAATATTTTTCTTGAAACAAAAACTCTTAATTATATATGTTATTAATAAAACATTTTACTAAATCTATTAATAATTTGTAAAGTAAATTTCCTAATAAATAATAAAACAAAAATATAAAATAGTGGGTAATATAGTAACAGTAAGAATCAAATAGTTTTTTTTTTCAAAAATACCAAATGGGCCAACTTAGAAGCTTTTAATGGGGCTGTAATTTGTAGCCACACCCCCTCTTTTCTATTTAATGACCAAACGAAATTGGGACAAATGAACTCTTAATGGGCTTTTAATTTGTACTCACACCTCCTCCATTTTAAAACAATAAAAATCAGTAAAACTAATATTTTTCTTAAAAATGAAACAGCAGATAACAAAAAGGACATTTGGGCTGACTTTAATGGGTTTAGTTAATTTGATAAGCACACCCCTCTCTTAAAAACAGGAAAAAAACCATTCTTGGGCCTTATATTGATAAACACAACCCCTTTTGCTATTTGGATAACAAAAATAGAAATGGGCCAACTAAGTAAATTACCCCCACCCTTTTTACTAATAACAAAGTAACGCCTAAGTTTCTTAATAAATTCAATTATTATTTAATAGAAATTTTAATTTCAATAATAAAAACTATTTAGTAGTTATTATTCTGAAATAACTTTATATTTTCGAATCGCATGGGCCATTGGCCAACATGCCACGCGAATGGGTTCACGGATATATGAGTCCTTCTGATTTAGAAAGCTCCGATTTCATGAATTTAAAATACACCCCCTAGTCTTGGATAAAGATGGGCCATCTGATACTACTGTACCATCTTTAATTAAATATTTCTTCTATTTTAATATCGAAAAATAAAAATCGTCGAGGTAGGACAAATTTGGGGTACGACAACTGCCCCTATTCAATTATCTTCCAATTGAATAACGTGAGAAAACGCGAGTCTTACGTATTCTGATTGGGAGTTTATTGAATACTTGAAATAACCTAAAATTTGTCCGACAGACATGAGGTTATACTAATATAGCATACCCTTACGAGTCTCAAGGAAGTAGGCAAAGCTGATGATGTATCGCTTGCCTGGGTTTGATAACAAGGCAGATAGTCTTTGACCTTAAAAGCGCAATTTCGTATTTCTTGATTTGGTTTTGGTCATTCACCCATCTGGAGGATAAATACAACAATGATTGATGATGCATGCCAGCTTGAAGACTGAGGCCATGTGTTATGTTCGCGAATCGATGCGTGACGTCTGAGGCGATGATCAGTGTTACAGAATAAAGAAACACATTGTTGCATGAAGTCTTAGGCAATGAGCTTAAATTTGTGAACCACTGCGTGAAGTCTGAGGCGATAATCTAAATGTGGTATTTTGTGAGCATCACTACATGAAGTCTAAGGCAATGGTATGTGTCGCAGAATGAAGAAACACATTGCTGCATAAAGTTTGAGGCAATGGGTTAGGTTCGCAAATCATTGCGTGAAGCCTGAGGCGATAAGATAGATTTTGAGAATACATTACGGCTTAGAGGAAGTGTACTGGGTTTTGCAAATACATTGCGGCTTAGAGGCAATGTAATGAGTTTTGCAAATACATTGCGGCTTATAGGCAATGTACCGAGTTTTGCTAATACATTGCGACTTAGAGGCAATGTAATGAGTTTTGAAAATACATTGCGGCTTTGAGGAAATGTACCGAGTTTTGTAAATACATTGCGGCTTAGAGGAAATGTAATGAGTTTTGCGAATACATTGCGGCTTAGAGGCAATGTACTGAGTTTTGGAAATACATTACGGCTTAGAGGAAATGCGTTGAGTTTAGATAATACATTGCAGCTTAGAGGCAATGTACCGAGTGTTTTTCATTACTGCATGAAGACTTAGGTCATGGACTACTTTTTAAGGAACTCATCACTGCATGGAGACTTAGGTGACGGGTTGAATCGTAGGAGAAGTGTTTTGTTGATTGACCCTTAGATAATTGACTCGAGGGTAGGATTGTTCATTTACTGTGTGATACAGGCGTATGATGTTTCATACGGGATGGAACCCTGAGCGTATGTGTATTGAATTGTATGTATGTATGTAATGTGTCTGATGTTTGATACGGGTATGTCAGGCGTATGTATGCAATGTGTGTAAAATGCATGTATGCTTTTAAATGCTATGAAGACTATTTATGTCATTCTCCTTTAAACCACTGGCTTAGAGTTATCACTCCCCTGATGTTGTGGTGTCGTTGTAGCTTTGACATTGAGTTACTGTGTTGCAAGCGCAAGCGTAGATGTAAAGGTGGATATTGGCATATGTGTAGACTCTTATGTTGTAAGCACATGCGTAGACGCGGACATGTGTATAGAATTTGTATTGTTGATGCAAGAGTAGACATGTGCCTGGACATAGATGTGGGCGTAGCCATGTGTATGAACGTAGACGTGGATTTTCTTTCGATATTTAACCAAATTTTTTTTTCAATGTTTTGTTAAATGCTTTTATTTCGTTAGTTTCCCTGAAATGATTTCAAGACAATATTCACAAGTAATAATCGTAGTATTTTGTAAACAAATCTGATAAAAGAAAAACATAATTCGAAAGATGTAAAGAAAGAAAATGTTTTATTTATATGCCTCTGAGTAGGCGAGAATACAAGATGAAATTCCTAGAAAGAGGTAATTACAAAAAATTTTAAAATAGTAAATGGCAATGAAAAATGATAATCGCTACTACTGTTCCCTAATATCCTTTTGATGATCTTATCTTCTTTGCTTCTGAGTTGTATGATTCCAATCTATCTTTCCCTTCGTGGTTCGTAGTCGTAGTTCTTAGATCGCAGTCTTTTTGTTCTTTATTTCTTTGTATGAAATCCCTAACTTTTGCCTGGATTTCCCTTTCGGGTTCTCAATCCACCGGGATAGTTTTTTGTTATAGGCCCCTAATTTTTTCCTGGATCGCCCTTTAGGGTTTTCGATCCACCGGGACGGTTCTTTTTTCCTAAGTCTCCCTTTTAGGGTTCGAGCTTAGCGAGCTTTTTAAACATAGTATTTTTTGACTGCGTCTGAATTTGCCAGATGTGGTAGTTCTTCCCCATCCATTGTTGTGAGGATGAGATAACATCTGGAGAATGTTGTTTTGACTATGTATGAACCTTCGTAGTTGGGTGTCCATTTACCACGTAAATCGAGGCGAGGTAGTAGAATCTTTTTGAGCACTAGATCTCTTTCTTTGAATATTCGAGGACGGACTTTCTTATCGAAGGCTCTCTTCATATGCTTCTGATGTAGCTGACTATGACACAAAGCTGTCAATCGTTTTTCTTCAATAAGGTTGAGCTGGTCAAGCCGTGTCTGCGCCCATTATGCTTCTTCTAGTTTTGTTTTTGTCAGTACCCGCAGTGATGGTATCTCGACTTCAACTAGGAGTACTACCTCCATGTCATATACCAGCGAGAAAGGAGTCGCGCCTGTTGATGTGCATACAGAAGTGTGATAGCCATGTAGGGCAAAAGGAAGCATTTCGTGCCAATCTTTGTATGTCTTCACACCCTTCTGGATGATTTTCTTGACATTTTATTGGCTGCTTCTATGACCCCATTCATCTTTGGTCTGTATGGTGAGGAATTATGATGCTCGATTCTGAAGTCGTCGCACAGATCCTACATTATTTTGTTGTTTAAATTAGACTTGTTATCTGTAATTAACCGGCTTGGGACACCGTATCTGCATGTGATATTTTGTTTGATGAAGCGTGTAACCACTTGACTTGTCACATTGGCGTATGGCTCCGCTTCTACCCATTTGTTAAAGTATTCGATGGCTACCAATATGAAACGGTGTCCGTTGGATGTTGTAGCGGTAGAAATGTTTAAGACTAAGCCATTGGGTTGAATTGACTTATACAGATCAAAATAAAAATCGCCACCGTGCTTTATTGTTTCCAAAAGAATGGGAAAATAGGGAATAACCAAAAAAAGAGGGGGAAAGATTCAAGGTAAGAGGGTTGGTTATGCAAAGGGAAGGTATTAGAACCCTAAACATCTGCAGTACTCCGCAGGAACCTCTTTGTAAAATCTGTATATTTTGGCTATAAATGTTGTGTGTAAAATAGATGGTGGAGGTGAGAAAAGAAGTATATATTTTTTTTAAATTTATGCACCCGTCGCGGTTTCGAACCTTTAGTGCCTAAGTACCACCTTTCGTGCAATATGGGATAAGGTTACACGTAGTTCACCTTAAAATATTTTAAAACATAATTGTGTTGGTTGATTTTATGAGATAAGACATCATCGTCATTGTCCGTGTGGAAAACATACTTACTACCCACAATCATGAGAATTGAGACTTTGCATCATCTCAAAGTGGAGGATATGGCTTGGATTTTAAAAACCACAATGCCTCACTCAATACCCAAGTGGAAAATATCTCTCTTTACTACATATTATAGAAGTATAGTTGTTTGCATCACTATAAGGATTGACAAGAGTCTAATCTTTTGAGAAAGGTTTTAAAATAAAAAGCCAAAGTGGAAAAATAATTTGAAATGAGATTGATTGACTTTTAGTCTTCTCACAAAAAATGTCAAGGTATTATTAAGTTGATTGAAGTTTATTTATGAAAAGGTTTTGAAAATGCATGGACCTAAGTCCAAGTTGATTATGAAAGTGGTTCAAGTTAAATAAAATAAGAAGAGTTTTCAAAAGGAGAGAGAAGATTTTTGAAATTAAAGAGTATGGGAGGAGAAGAAGAGACTATCCTAAAGCATAAGATAAAAGCTAGGGATAGGAACCATCTAACCAACAAGAAGCCAATTCTTGACATTATGAGTCAAGATATAATTCTCATTCTTTAGATTGAAACCAAGTAAGCAAAGATACTAGAGTTCTTGAGAGAACCAAACTTCAAGTGTATTAAGTCTTCACAAAAATTGGGCAGAGTATTGGCTGTATACGGGTGAATCCCAGACTATAACAAAGTAGGTAATCACAATAACCTGCACACAAAGCAAACAAACAACCCAATGTCTTGAGGTAAACCTCGAGAACTCCAGACAAAATATCAATTAAGGTCACAAGATCTCCAACATAGGCCAAGGTCTCTAACACTAAGTCTAAAAAGACCAATACTCCATGATGCCAAGGATAGTAACCAAATAGTCCAAGTATCATTAAAGTTTTTTAGGGTTTATGTTGATTATTAAGTTTCTTCAAAAAAGGAAATAAGAGCTCAAATGAGCAAAAACAAAAATGACAAGAAAGTAAATGCCCAAATGAGCAAAGATGAAAATAACATGAAATGTAAAATGCTAAAAGTAAATGATACATGAAATAAAAAGGTATATAATAAAAACACAAGATAAAGTCAATTATTAGTGATTAATGGTTAGCTGAATGATCATCTTGAAACTTGCATTGGAACTCATTAGAGGATTGGTAGAACCAAATCCTCCACACAACAAGTTGCATTTTCTTTTTGTCAAATATATCATCTATTTGAAATCCTCACAAGTATCATTTAATGATCAACGATGTTTAAGTGATCCGCGTTGACCAAAAGTGTTGTAGATCCATTAGAGGATTGGTAGAACCAAAGCCTCCATATAATGAATCTCAAGGTTATTGGATCAAAGAGATCAAATTAACATACTTGGGCTTGCAAACATAGGTTTGGGCCATAAATGATCATTTATTCGAGTCAGGACAAAATTTAGCGCCATGTTAAGCAATCGTAAGTGGAGTTATATAGAAGTCACACCTATTTTGAGGTTGGTCAATAGCAATCTATGCACCATTTGTTTTAAGACATGATATAGATATCATCCTCCAATGACACTTAGTGCAATAAAAAAGGGATGAGATGAAGAGGGGTGGGAGAGAACATACAAACCACTTTTGAATTAAATTTAAATCAAACTATTATTAAAAATCATTCATCTATTTTTGTGGAGTCAGACTCAACACCATGGATCCAATGATGTTAACAAAGTTCATGACCAAAAATTCAATCCAAGATCAGCCAGAAAATAATCAAAATAATATTGCATTTAATATTTACATTAAAAGGGTTTTAAATTTTTTAAAAAAAATGGAAATAAAAGAAAAAACATCAACTATAATCAAATTAATCAAGAAATAAAAAGTGAAACCATAGAAAAATCAGAAAAGGACTCAAATACTTTTACAAATTTTTTTGTAATTTATTAAAGTCAAAAACTATTTCTAAAATTAAAAGAAATGAGTAAAGTAAAATAAAAATGATAAAAAATAACAAAATCAGAAACAAAAATAAAATGAGGTCACCAATATTTGATACAATATCATTGGATCATTCCATAATTTTTTCAGAATTTAAAAATGTATAAAAGTATTTTTAAACATTTAAAACATTTCAAATAAAATGAAAATTTATAAAAAAATACCAAAACACAAAATTAAATTATGAAAATATGAAAATCTGAAAGAGAATAATCAAATATATTTTTCATAATTTTTTCAGATTTTTTGGACTAAAAATGAATTTTCTATGAATTTTTGAAGTTTAAAACAATTAAATATAAAAATCAGAAAATAAAATAAAAACCAAAAAGATGTGGCCAATGGATGAGAGCCAAAACAAGTTAGTAATCAAATCCAAGGGATCTGACGCGCTGTGAATATCATGGTCATTAGTGAATAAAGCATAGGATCATTAATTAAATCATATTTTTAAAAACAAACAAATGGCGCGCCTTCATTGGTTGGAAGATGACACATTGGTCATCTTCAACCTCCAGCCAACGTGAATTGCATGTCTTTCAAACTGTAAAATCATAAGCTCAGACCTATGCCATTCGCTTCGTCTCTTCAAGACAAAGACAACCACACCCTCGCGACAAAATTATATAAACTGTAGCTCTAGCAATTTGGAAGGAAAGTTTTGAAAAGGGATTTGAAATTTCATGGTCCAAACAAGTTTCCAGATAAAAGTGAGTGTTGTGACTAGAACCAGGGCAATGAGAGCATCATAATGATATCAAAGTTTTGAAGAATTGATGAAGGAATCTACGTATTGAAGTTGAGTTGCAGAGCTCTGAAACTGGACTTCTATGGAGCAATATAGGGCACGATTCTTGAATGTAATTATATGGTTAGCTCCAGGGAAGATCAAGGAAGGTGAATTGATGGAAAAAATGGATTTAAAAAGGCTTGGGAATAGATTTCAAAGTTGCCGAATTTTAAGTTATGGAATAAGTTTGGCAGGGTGATTCTTGTTATCCAAGCTTGAGAAAATGAATGAGGGATGACCCTCTATTTATAGGGAATCAAATGGAATGTCCAAGCGTGTGAAATGATGAAGTTTGGAGGGAAATCGTGTGAAGTTGGAAACAAGAAAAGTGTGACTTCTAATTCGATCAAAACTCATCCAAAACGTGCATTTTGTTGTGCTAATCACTTCTGGAAGTTCACTAAACATGTTTATAGGAAAAGCGTGGAAAACATGTGATTATAAGCCAAAACAAAGATTTCAAAATCTGACTTGTGATGAAACTTCCGCTTCAAGTTACCATTTTCAAAACAATGCCATTCTTAACTCAATGGGTCTTAGGGCGTGATTCTTGATGCTTTAGAAAGATGAGATTACAAGCTTTGCAATGGAAAAAGAATGGAATCAAATGGATGCTTGAGCTGAAAGTTGCATTGAGTCAATGTTGGGGAAAAAAGGTTGACTTTCCATACTTAGAAATATTTCAAAATTTTCTTCAAAAGTGACCTATCATGTTTTGCATCCAAACATGGCTTTCCACTTAGAATTTGCTCTTGACCCAAAAAGATGGAATTAAATAGACCTCTTGAATGACATTTTTAAACTTGAACCATTCAAAATCTCCAAAAATTAAGAGAGTTATGAATTGTTGAAGTTGTCAAAAAATCATGTAATGACCTATAATATTTTGTATCCTTAGGGCATATTCCATCCATTTTCTCACATTTCACATAAAAGAAGGCATAAATTTCACATATTCAAGATCATTATGGAAAAAGAATGGGCACAAGGTGATACAAATTGACCAAGTTATGATCATTTGAAGTCACATATGAGAAATTGGGGGTTCATCTGGAGGACTTATAATCTTTCTTCATCATCAAGCTTCTTCCACATCAAAACTACTTGAAAATTTTTAAGTGATTTGTTGATAACCATTTGAAGAGATGTATGTTTTTTGAATAACTCAAAAATACCAAAAGATGAGAAAGATATACTTCTTTGAAGTTCAAAACACTAGCTCCTAGATCAAGAAAATGCTTTGAGGAACTTTGACAATTTTGAACAAACTTCTTGTACCAACACAAGTGCTTTGTAAATAAGAGTTGTTGAGGATGAAAATTAGAACTCATAGCCACCAAAAACACTTCCATATCTTGAAAGTTGAGAGAAATATACACTTGTGACCAATGGGAACAAAGCCTTGTCCAAGCATGACAACTTCTCCAATCACCCCCTTGTACTTTTGAATCAAATTTGATAACCTTGAAATATGGTGAACCAAAATAACCTTTCCATGACATTTCTTCCAAAACAACTTCAATGGTGAGGTTTGAACTTCTCAAGCTGTATTGACTAGGGCATGGAAATAAACTCATGAACCCATGGAGCAACTTGCTAAATCTCATTTCCATTACCTACATTAGTGACAAGCAAGACAAACCAACATTGCATTTTACTAATTAAAAGGAAAAATCAAGACAAAATATTCATGATCACAAAAGAAAAACAAGTCAAGGTGCTTGGTGATGCCTCAAAGAGAAATACTAGAGATAAAGAGGATAACCAAAAGCCCTAGTGTGATCTTGTTGTGATTGAATCAATATGGTATGATGAAGGGATCTTTGGGGGAAAAATTGGGGTACAACATTTGCCCTTATTTAACTTTATTTTATCCAGAGATGCGAAGGTTAAAAATCTTCGTCTCGACGCGATCGAAGATACTTAAATATAAAACAAACACTATTTTTGGCCCTAAGATGCCATGCAATGCTTATGAATATGAGTGCACATGGACAACTCCAAAGGGACGCAAAACACCACTGGGGGTGTAACAAAATAAATAAACAAGAGAGTAACCCAACCAGGAAAATAAATCACTAGTGGATCAAAAGACTTGAACCAGAGAGGATGGTAAAAAGCCAAAGGATACACCATCTTCCACTGAAGGCCAAGCTACCAACGTTCATTGTAGGTAGAAAGAGGAAAGAAATGACAACACCGACGTTTACTGAAGGTGAGCTACCAACGTTCACTAAAGGTAGAAGGAAAAGAAATAACAACACTGACGTTTACTGAAGGTGAGCTACCAACGTTCATTGAAGGTATAGGGAAAAGAAATATCATAACACTGTCGTTCACTTACGATGAACTACCAACATTCACTGAGGGTAGCAAAAAGATAATAATCACCAACTTTCACTGAAGGTGACCTACCAACTTTCACTGATGGTAGAAAGGGAATATATCATAGCACCTCCGTTCACCGACGATGAACTACCAACGTTCACTGATGGTAGCAAAAAGATAACAATCATAAACTTTCACTGAAGGTGACCTACCAACTTTCACTGATGGTAGAAAGAGAATATATCATAGCATCGCCGTTCACTGACGATGAACTACCAAAGTTCATTGAGGTTAGCAAAAAGATTACAATCACCAACTTTCACTGAAGGTGAATGTTGTACCCAAAAATTTGCCCTCTCATTTCTCAAGAAATCACCCTGGATTCTCAAAGTTTTCTCTTAAACAAATCCAAGCCTTGAATTATCATTTCTTTCCAAGCAAGCCATTTACAAGGGCAAAATGGTCATTTGTACGCTGAAAATTCAAACTTTGGTTTTTGGATCAAAATCAAAAGACAAAAATCATATTTCATCAAGACATGTTGGAATATGAAGTTTGTTTCATCAAGAAGCTCAAAAGTCAAATTTTACCTTGGCAAAGTTAAATTCTAAATACTTAGAATTTTTCTGAAGTATTTAAGAAAAAAATGACACTTCAGAACTTCTGAACCAACCTCCAGGCAGGAGCCGTCAGAAGTTGCAAACTTAGCTCAACACATAACATTCAGTCAGAATATGGCTCTTCAGCAGCTACGCCAGCTCAGTCGGAAGTTGCAAGCTTAGCTCAGCACATAACATTCAGTCAGAATGTGGATCTTCAACAGCTACGCCAGCTCAGTCAGAAGTTGCAAGCTTAGTTCAGCATATAACATTCAGTCAGAATGTGGCTCTTCAGCAGCTATACAAGTTCAGTCAGAATCTGCCAAGGTAAGAACAGAAGATTATAAAACATGCTGGAAAGCCTAAGGATCCCTCAAAACTGGCTAAGGCAGCAGGATAACAAGATCAGGACTTGGGTACATTATTCTAGACTACGTTGAAATGGAACTTCTGGCCTATATTTAGGCAATGGTGTAAAATCCCCCATTACAGGATTACTGATTTTGACAAATCTCATCACCATTTAATGCTCATTAATGCTCACAACCACTTTTGAGTATTTTTCCAAAGGGTCTCTCCACGTGTAGCATAGCAACGCTTTTGTGCAGATTTAGGTATGGGTCTATGCGCTACTTTTCGCTTATGGGTGTCACTTTTCCTTAATCCTTGCTTACCATTCCAGCCTAGGCTAAAAGTTGTCAATCATCACAACATTTTATGAACTTTCTTCAAGAGTAAGTCAGCATCTAGTGCATGATATTGGCGCCACTTGACATTTTAAAACCCACAAAACTTTGCCTATAAATAGAACACCATTGGTCAATGAGAAATCGGGTCCAAGTCCAGAAAAATTACTAAAAAGAAACAAAAAGTTTTAGCAAGAAAACACCTTGAATCTCTGCCCAAAATTCTTAGAGTTCCAACAAACTCTAAACACAACACATGGAAGAAACCATTAACTTTGAATCTCCTGATTTCAAACTCCATTTGTTCTCAAAATATTCCTTGACTAAGAAACACCCATACAGTTTCTGACCCACACATATAACCTCCATCCATTTATTCAAAGAACCTGTTCAGAACATCATCAGAGTTAAGGCTAACTCCAGTTCACATAATTTCTTCCAGCGGCAAGGTAAGCACCTGCTGACTCTCACCACACTGCTTAAGCATCACCAGATTTGCATGCTCAAAAAACACAATGTAGATATCATGCTTCTGATGTTGTACATGTTCTGATATTTTTACGCCTCTGCATGCTTAAGTAGAGAATGAATCAGTTCAGAACTGCCTTGAAGAAACTGAAACTCAGAGTTAGGATTAGCAAAGGCATACTTGCCTATGATTTTTGATTATGATTCTCCCTATTTCTGAAGCACTATGACACCTGCTGAAACTATCTTAGGCATGTCTTCAGTTTTGTGGAGAAATAACCAAATTGCAGATGTTCTGACTAGCACAGAGGGAGACCAAGTTCTGACTTTGACGCCAGCACTTCTGGGGCCTATTTTGTTATCAGTAATATCAGAACTTCTGGAAATTACTGTGATCCCAGCAGGGTCAGAACCTCTAACCCCGTACATTTTCACTAACAGGTTTCTATTTTGCAGCGTACCAAGGTTAGAACCTCTGACCTATACATTTTCACTAACAAGTTGCTGTTTTGTCGCAGGCCAGGGTCAGAACTTCTGACTTCCTCTCAGCAACACGCTGGCCCTTTTCCTTTGCTTTCTTTCTTCCCCTTGTTATTTTCTTTATTTTTCTCGCTGGTACTCCCCATTCATAAAGTTGTACCCCCACCCCCTAAATATTGTAATAGCGTAGGACTTTACATTTCTGCAATTTATCGCTTTCAAATGTAAATGCAAGATAAAATCAATAAATAGACCGCCAAAATCAAAGACAAAAGCATGCAATCAAACAAACTTGCACACAAACACCCTTAGGGTTTCTCCACTTGGTTGCCTTATACAAAAAAGCCATATTACGCATGCAAAGTATCTTGGTAAAACAAACAAAATCAAAAGATCATAGTCCCTCGATGACGCTATTCTAAGTTGCCTTATAAAATGATCTTAGTCCCTCAAAAAATGCTAAGATACTTTGTAACATTGCTAATCATGGTTATACGATGACCCTCGCCTGTCCCGTTTACATCCAAAGATAGGGTTGCTTACCAAATCAATGGTAAGACAACAATGTCAAAGGAATAGAAAATGCATAAGAAATACATTTGAGTAGGTAGATTGCTTCTAGTTACTTGCTCTATTTCCAAACAACTATTCTTGCTATTTTCAAAAACAAACACACACATTTCCAAACAAACATTGAAAACATTTTCAAAAAGATAAACATCTTTGTATACATTCTTACGAACGAGAATCATTACAAAGATTGCCTAAACAAAGGGCCTCATTTACAAAATAATTTCAAAAAACCACACAAAGCACGTTTCAAAATTAAAAGCAAGTGATCTAGCAAGTAACTAAGAGCCCATGGAAAACCATGGATAAAAAGGGTGCTAATACCTTCCCTTTTTATAATCTACCCCTCGAACTCAAAAAATAATCTCAAAGGTCTTTCCTGTGCTTTTTCACCTTTCCTTTTGGATAAAAGAAAAGTCGGTGGCGACTCTTGCTAACCGCAACATTTGCGATAAAATGCAAAACCCTCAAGCCAGTTCTCCCACCGTATCACAGAACTTGCGACTCTGCTGGGGACTAATAAAAGTGGGGTTACCTTAGGGTTAGATCATATTTACTTGCTTACATTGCTTGATTTGTTTGCTTTACATTACGATTCTTTATTTGAGTTTAAATCCTCTACCCGGATTTGGGGATACATTATAGGTAAATAGCAATACGTTGTGGAAACTGTGCAGGGCATACCAAAATGGTCTAAGCAATAGCTATGTTAGTGTGACATATTTGTGGGTACCGGTAGCCCTTGAGTAGTAAAGGAGTATACGGGGCCGCTGAGTGATGTCACAAAGCACTAACGAACTTTTAGAACCTTTACTTGACCAACTTGGCCTTTAGGGCGTAGTGAGATGACCGGCTTTGGTGCAGTCCGAAGTTGGTAGATACTCGATACTACACTCATTGAGGGTGGGTTTCTTGGAATATTTCGGTCGCCATTAAAGAGGCTCGAGCTGAAACAATGAACAAGGAAACAATCCAGTGATATTGAGCTCCTTAGAACCCGGTTACTATTGCTAGGACAGGTTGAGCCAACTAAACTTCAAGAGAGTATTTACCTATAAAACCCCATGCAAGCCTAAACTTGGAACTTGTTTGTTTTGCTTGTATATACATACTTGTACATAACATCATAACATCATAAACATCATATGCATCTACTAACCATTTCAAGGATTTTAGAGATTGATCTTTGTTCTTGTTTTGTAGGATATGAATTCACTCCGCAGGAAAACTATCCAAGTCAACCTTGTAAGAATTCCTCGACAACTTAGGGAGTTAGCTTCAAGGATCCATGAAAGCTCTCCTTTCACCGAGAGGCATGGTCGTCTACTCAACTTGGTCACCTCCAACACGAATGAGGATATGATGAAGGCGCTCTTTCATTTCTTTGATCCTTTGCACCATTGCTTCACATTTCCCGACTATCAGCTCGTGCCTACTTTGGAAGAATTCTCTCGGCTCTTGAGGATTCTTGTTCTCAATCAACTACCTTTCAACGGTACGGAAAGAGACCCAAAGCCAGAAGAGATTGCTCAAGCTCTACACTTGCACTCGTCTGATGTCACAACTTATTAGGAAACTAGGAGTGGTGTCAAAGGTTTCTTAGCAAAGTTTCTGTTTGAGAAAGCCCAAATATGTTGGAATTACTTAGACTTGCAAGCCTTTGAGGAAATTGTGGCTCTTCTTATCTATGGGATGGTCTTTCTCCCCAATCCTGACCAGCTCATAGATGTGAGCACCGTTAAAATCTTCATGTCACGCAATCTGGTGCCTACCCTGCTTGGAGATATCCTCCACTCTTTTCACACTCGCACAATGAGGAAAAGAGGTGTCCTTATGTGTTGCACTCCTCTCCTGGAAAGATGATTTATTTCTCATCTTCCCCAATCAGTCTTAAGGAATGAGCAAGGTTTAAGGTGGTCATAAAGTTTAATGACGCTCAAACATTCAGACATTCATTGGTGCTCCCGATCCAAAGAGAATGTTATCATTATTGACCGTTGTGGGAAATTCCCTAATGTCCCTCTACTTGGCATTAGGGGAGGAATCACTTATAACCCATGCTTAGCTATAAGACAATTTGGTTATGCATGAAGGCATGGCCCACACGAGATGCTGATTCAAGGTTTGGTTTTCGACTACGATAACGACAATCAAGGTCTTCGCCAGGGATTCATCCGAGCATGGAGGATGCGAAACAAGGTAGATAGAAAGACTTTGGGACACAAGAATTCCATCCCTCTTGATCCCTACCTCAAGTGGGTACGAACTCGCGCTCAAAGTCTTATGATGCCGTATCCTTCCATTCTCCTGGTAATCATTGAGCCTGTTAAGGAAGGAGAAGTTCCATACACTATCCTACATCTTGACATGCCCACATCTCTTGAAGACCTACAAAGGGATTGGATACAGCTCAAAGGAGAGTGATATACTTTCGAAGCCCGATTCTACGCAAGCGAGAAGAAGGTTTTGGAACTCATGTGGCTACTTCGTGAAGAGCAGACTCTAAATGCCTACGTCGCACCAAAGAGGATGCACACTACTTTTTTATCTTAGAGTTTTGTATTATTGTACTCAAACTCTATCTTATTAATATAACATGTGTTCCTTTTTGTCTAAACAAACTTGAATCTTTAAAAATCCTTGAAAACATTACATATGCACATATCATTCATCATAACATAAACAGGTCTTTTGCAACAAGTTTCCTCATCCCTCTACTGTTTATTTCAGTAAGATGGATCTCGAACAGACAGTCAGAGATCTTCAAGCTCAAAACACACAGTTTCAATAGTTACTCACAACCCTGGCCAAAGGACAAGAGGAATTGAAAGCTTTGTTGGCCAAAGAGAAGAAAAAGAAAGAGAAGAAACCAGTCGGTGTTGTAATCATGGGGATAAGGTTTCAAGGACAGACTAGAAGAACCTTGAATTTCACAACAACCTCTGGTGAAGGAAAAGGAAAGGAAACAGCGATTCTGTCAGAATCTGAAGAAGAGGAAGAAGAGGAAGACTACTGCGAGGAACAATATCCTCCAGTAGATGATAAGTACAGACATCTCGAAGAGCGCTTGAACGCTATGGAAATACAAAGGGTACCAGGTCTAGACTTTGAAGAATTCGGACTAGTGTCGGGAATTGTGATCCCACCAAAGTTCAAAGTGCCATTGTTTGCAAAATATGATGGAGTGTCATACCCTAATATGCACCTACGATCATATGTGAGAAAGATCCAACCACACTCCGCTGATAAATACTTGTGGGTACACTTTTTCCAGGATAGTCTATCTGGAACACAACTCGACTTGTTTTACCAACTGGAAAGAGACGACGTCCATAATTGGGAAGATCTTGCCGCAGCTTTCTATAAGCAATACCAGTATAATGCAGATTTGGCGCCTACCCGTAATCAACTTCAGAGTATGGCTATGGTTTCCAATGAGGGTTTCAAAGATTACACGCAGAAGTGGAGAGATCTAGCTGGGAGAGTCCAACCCGCTCTGTTTGAAAGGGAATTGGTGGACATGTTCTTAGGCACTTTATCAGGGCCTTTCTTCAACCATTTAATCGGAAGCTCATCTGCAGGATTCACTGAGTTAATACTGGCCAGAGAGAGGGTGGAAGCTGGCATAAAAAGTGGAAAGATTCAGAAAGATTCGTCTGCTTCTACAGCTGTGAGAAAGCCTTTCACTAGGAAGAAGGAAGTATCTGCTGTTTAACCACCAAGGAACCAAGGGAGAACTAAACATCGTCCAACAGTAGGGGCTGTCATGATCTCTAAGTCTGAACCTACCCAACAAAGGATTAATCCACCGAGAAAAGAAAGGCCAGTAAGACAGTTTACTCGGATAGACATGACTTTGTCTCAAATCTTGCCACAATTATTGAAGACCAATCTAGTAACTCTGAAGGAAGCTCTGAAAAATACCAACACGACCTCCCCTCATTATCACCCCAATGCCCGATGCGCATATCATTCCGAAAGTCCGGGTCATGACACCAACAACTATTGGGCCCTGAAAAACAATATTCAAGATCTTATAGAGGCAAAAGAGATTGAGTTTGATGCACCCGAGAAACCAAATGTCATTTCTGCTCCCATGCCTGGACATGGTCACAACACCAATGCTATCAAAGAAGATTTGTTTGTTACTACGATTGATGAACTCTTGACTCCGCTCCCAATTGTTAAGATAAACCTGTTGAAAGCCGGTGTATTCCCGGGTTGTAATGAAGACTTCCATCTCTGCTTATCCTCACCAACTTCTTGCCCTTTGTTGAAGACAAGCATTCAACGCTTGATAGATAACCAAGAGATTTTGTTTGAAAGTACTCCTGTTTCATTTGTTCCTGTTAAAGACATTTCAATCATTACCATATCCGCCAATTCTTCCAGGGTTTCCAAAAAACCCGTTAGAATTACATTGGTTCCGAAAGCAACTCCTCTTATAATCACAATGTCTGGGCCAGTCCCATATGAATCAGACAAGGCCGTATCGTGGAATTACGGCGGGGACATCTATTACCATGGAATCAAACAAGATGGGCTGGCCGCTGAAGAGATGAGCTCCGAAGAAGAAAACTCCGACATTAGCAATATTGCCGGAACCAGTAAGATTACCCGAAGCGGTAGAATCTTCTCTCCAGAAATTGCCCCTCCAAAGGAAGTTTTTAGACTCGTAGCTGCTCCAAAGGTTACCTGCGTACCAATAAACATATCTACAAGTACTCCTACTTACAAAAATGACACGAACCCTGCTGTCATCCCTACCAACACTTCTACTTCTGAAATCCAAGGAAAAAGTATTCAAGAAGAGCCTGTCCGGACGAAGGCTCAACCACTGACTATTCCTGAAACCTCCAAAAAGGAAATGGAGGAGATCCTGAGAATAATAAAGAAGAGCGACTACGACGTAGTTGAACAGTTGGGGCAAACTCCCTCCAAAATCTCCATGCTAGCTTTGTTACTGTGCTCGGAGGCACATGCGAAAGCTCTGGTGAAGTTTCTAAAGACAGCCCATGTGCCTCAAGAGACGTCTGCTGACCAGTTTCAAGATTGTGTGGCCAGCTTGACAGATGATAATGGCCTAGGCTTCTCAGATGTTGATCTGACACCGAAGGGAAGAGCGCACAACGAGGCACTGCATGTCTCTGTGGAATGTAGAGGAACAACTCTGGCCCATGTCTTGGTAGACACTGTCTCATCTTTGAATGTCTTACCGAAGAAGGCTCTTGACAGACTAGATTGTGAATTATTAACGTTTAAACCCAGTAATATAGTTGTAAGGGCATTTGATGGTTCAAAGAGGATGGTCCACGGGGAGGTGGATATCCCCATAAAGGTTGGGACTCAGACTTTCAACTCAACTTTCTATGTAATGGACATCCGCCCCTCTTATTCCTTCCTGCTAGGACGGTCGTGGATCCATAATGCCGGTGCTGTCACCTCTACACTGCACTAGATGCTGAAATATCCGGTCCATGGAAAGATTATCACTGTCCATGAAGAGGAAGAGTATATGATTAGTCACCTCAATTCCTTCCGGTATTTGGAATTGGATGGCGAGTTCATCGAAACTCCTTTTCAACATTTCGAAGAAGTCTCTCAAGAGGTAGCAGTAACCAAGACTGTGTCCCAGATTCCCAAGATTACAAAACCTCCACTTTGGATGTCATCTCTGAAGGACGCCAAAGTTGTAGTTGAGGAAGGAGGATGCACCATATGGGGGAAACTTCCAGACATCCCGTATAAATCTGACAAATTTGGCTTAGGGTTTACTTAAAGTGTTCAGAAGGCTATGCGTCGTGCCAGTGTTGGAGGGCCACCTTTGAAGATTAGCAACCGAGAGGTCAATGCAGTGGAAGATGGTGAAAAGGATTGCAGCTTGGAGAATTGGATATTTCCTACTGTCAACGGAGGACTCCACAATTGGGAAGCCAGAGACTTTGTCCCAATAACTATCATCCCTCAGTAATTTATCTTTCACATTTCTATTGAACTTGTAATATTCACAAACAATTGGCACATTTTAAATCTTGTGTCTTGCCCGAGGCACAATGGTCCATTTGTAAAGATTGATATTTCATCTTCATATGACATTCAATGAATCATGGACATTTTGCATACAAATTTTATGCTCATTATTTTTCTTTTGCATTTATTTTCCTTTTAAAAGATGGCTATACCCTCACACACACCTACATTCACAAATGCAGGTACCCCTCCATTCCGGATCCCATGGGTAACGATACTGCTATGGCCTTTAGTGACTCTGAAGATCTAATCTACCAAGCCGAAGACGAAGGTGAGGAAGATTGTGAAGTACCAGGGGAACTTTCCAAACTACTCTAGCAAGAGGAAAGAGCTATTCAGCCTCACGAGGAACCGGTGGATACAATCAACTTGGGTACCGAGGAGAATAGAAAAGAGGTCAAAGTAGGTGCCAATTTAGCGCCTAGTGTTAAGGAGCGCCTGATTCAGATGTTGTATGATTATGTTGAGATCTTTTCCTGGTCATATGATGACATGTCAGGGCTCGATACAGACATCGTGGTACATTATCTCCCTAAAAGAGAAGATTGTCCACCAGTGAAACAAAAAGTCCGCCGCATGAGACCGAATATGTCAGAAGATTAAAGCAGAAGTCATGAAACAATTTAATGCTGGATTCTTGGCTGTCACTTCCTATCCCCAATGGGTTGCCAACATTGTTCTCGTGCCTAAAAAGGACAGCAAAGTACGGATGTGCATGGACTATAGAGACTTGAATAGGGCCAGCCCTAAAGATGATTTTCCACTTCCCCACATAGACATCCTGGTTGACAATACGGCTCAACACAAAGTGTTTTCCTTCATGGATGGGTTCTCAGGTTACAATCAAATCAGAATGGCACCTGAGGACATGGAGAAAACTACATTTGTCACACAGTGGGGGACATTCTGCTACAAAGTGATGCCATTCGTACTGAAGAATGCTGGGGCCACCTATCAATGCGCCATGGTAGATTTGTTTCATGATATGATACACCATGAAATAGAGGTCTAAGTAGATGATATGATAGCCCGATCATAAACGGAAGAAGAACACCTCGATCACTTGCAAAGGTTATTTGAAAGGTTGAAGAAGTACAAACTAAGGTTGAACCCAAACAAGTGCACGTTCGGAGTACGATCAAGTAAACTCTTAGGTTTTATCGTCAGTAAAAAAGGTATCGAGGTTGATCCTACCAAAGTTAAAGAATTACAAGAAATGCCTGCTCCTCGTACTGAGAAGGAAGTCAGAGGATTCTTAGGACGCCTGAACTATATTTCCAGATTTATTTCTCACCTAACAGCTACTTGTGAGCCAATCTTCAAACTATTGAAGAAAGATCAGGTAGTCAGATGGAATGATGAATGCCAAGTTGCCTTCGACAAGATCAAAGAGTATTTATAAGAGCCTCATGTGTTACTACCACCAGTCGAGGGAATACCGTTGATCATATATCTAACTGTTTTAGAAAACTCAATGGGGTGTGTATTGGGGCCGAATGACGAGTCTGGCCGAAAAGAGCATTCTATTTACTAGCTGAGCAAAAAGTTTACCGACTGTGAAACTAGATATTCACTGCTCGAGAAAACTTGTTGCGCTCTGGCATGGGCTGCTCGCTGGCTAAGAAAGTATATGATGACTCATACTACCTTGTTAATATCTAAGATGGATCCGATAAAATACATCTTCGAAAAACCTGCTCTGTCTAGGAGAATAGCCAGATGGCAGATGATCCTAACAGAATATGACATACAGTACACTACCCAGAAGGCTATAAAGGGCAGTGTGCTAGCTGATCATCTTGCTCATCAAGCTGTAGAAGATTATCAGTCCATGGAGTTTGAATTCCTGGATGAAGACATCATGACATTAGACGACTGTGAAGAAATCAGACCATATGACGAACCTGAACAAGGATCCCGATGGACCCTATTCTTTGATGGGGCCTCCAATGCACTTGGTAATGGTATCGGCGTTGTACTCATATCTCCGAAAGGGTGTCATACTCCCTTTACCGCTAGACTTTGCTTCAATTGTACAAACAACATGGTAAAATATGAAGCATGCATCTTCGGCCTCAGAGCTGCCATAGATTTGGGAATCAAATTCTTAGATGTATTTGGAGATTCAGCTTTAGTCATCAGTTAGATCAAAGGGGAATGGGACACTAAGCACCCAAACCTCATCCCTTACAAAGAACATGTTTTGACATTGCTATCACATTTTGAGAAGATTACCTTTGAGCACTTCCCGAGAGAAGAAAATCAGCTAGCAGATGCTCTAGCGACAATGTCTTCTATGTTTAAACTTAATTGGGATAATGAGGCTCCCCAGATCACCATTGAACGAATGGGTGAACCATCACACTGTCACGAGATTAATACTGATGAAGTAATGGACCAGACTTGGTTTCATGAAGTCAAGAGGTATCTCGAGGATCAAGAATACCCAAAAGGAGCTTCAATTAATGATAAGAAGTTCTTAAGGAGGTTCTCTGCTAAGTTCTTCCTTAGTAATGGCATCCTGTACAAACGTAATCATGACTCCATTTTGCTGCGGCGTGTGGATAAGGTTGAAGCTGAAAAGAATATGGTTGAATTACATGAAGGTACTTTTGGCACTCACTCCAGTGGGTATACGATGACAAAGAAAATCCTATGGGCAGGCTATTATTGGTCTACCATGGAAGCAGATTGCTATCAACACTCTCGGACCTGTCATAAATGCCAAACTTATGCTGACAAAGTGCACGTGCCCTCGGTTCCTCTGAATGTCTTGACGGCTCCTTGGCCCTTTGCTATGTGGGGAATTGACATGATTGGAGAGATCAAGCCGACGGCCTTCAATGGACACTGCTTCATCCTAGTGGCCATTGACTATTTTACAAAGTGGGTTGAAGCAGCTTCCTTCGCTTCCGTTACCAAGAATGTTGTTGCCCGCTTCATCAAACAAAACCTTATTTGTCGGTACGGCATCCCGGAAAAGATTATCACTGATAAGGTACAAATCTTAACAATACTATGATCACCGCTTTGTGCGAGCAATTCAAGATTCAGCATCACAATTCTTATCCATATAGACCTAACATGAATGGTGTTGTCGAAGCTGCGAATAAAAACATTAAAAAGATCATACAAAAGATGACAAACATATACAAAAACTGGCATGAGATGTTACCATTTTCTCTCCACGGGTATCGTACCACGGCTCGCACCTCAACCGGGGAAACACCCTATTCTTTGGTATATGGCATGGAAGTTGTTTTACCTATTGAGGTTCAGATCCCCTCTCTGAGGATTATAAAGGATGCAGGTTTGAATAAAGACGATTCGATCCAAAATCGACTTGATCAACTGAACTTAATTGATGAAAAGAGAGTTACTGCTGTTTGCCATGGTCAATTGTATCAAAAACGGATGATCAAGGCTTTCAACAAGAAAGTCAGACGTCAAGTATATCAAGTTGGGGATCTAGTGATCAAACGTATCATCCTGCCACAAAGTGATCCCAGGGGAAAATGGACTCCTACCTATGAAGTACCATTTGTAATCAAAAACATATTCTCCGGTGGGGCAATGATCTTAACCAACATGGACGGCGACGACCTGCCACACCCTACGAACGCGGACATAGTTAAAAGATACTACGCATAAGAGACTCGCTAGGTTGACACACCTAGGCAAAACAAGGGCATCCCGGTGAACCAAAAGGTTCGAGCAAAAATTAGGGATAAAATATAAAAATATGTACACCCGGCAGGTTAAAAACCCGAAAGGGCGACTTAGGCAAAAAAGGGTTTCCTGGTGGAATGAAAACCCGAAAGGGAGGTCCAGGAAAAAGTTAGGGAATAAAAGCGTATGACTATGTCCCGTCAGATCACTTAACGGACCACGTTTGACTTCCACTGACAGACTCGGAGTTTCTGATCAATCCAATTATATTCGGACAAGGAAAATAGACAAGATACTCGGAGATGCGAAGGCTATAGCAGAATGGGAACCCTAGGGGATTATTGCACATAGCTATCTTTCTTTCTATAAATTTTTCTTGTTTACGACGACATTCTCTCACTAGGGTGTTTGTCTCCTTTGTACCAAATACTTACTCAAAGTCAATACAAAGATATCCCTTTGAAAATACAAAAAACTTTTTGTCTTTACTCTTGTGTTTTGTTTGCAAAAACATTAAATGATTCATTAATGAACATTTGCATTTGAACATGATTACCATTTACGAATAAAAAAAACGAGGAAGAGACGATTACTGATAGGTCGAAAGGATAGGGAAATATCTCGAGGCCATTCCATAAACTTTCTCCCCACGGAGTTTTCAATAATCCCCAGCGGAACAAAAACTCCTAACTACCCAGCAGGACGAAGCTTCTAGTTTACCAATCCTTGGTAGAAGTCACCCAATTTTCCTCAAATTCCCCAGCAGGTTGTTGAGAACCCTGGAATCCGACCAGATAACAGCTAACTTTTGATCCTCTCCAGCCAAGGATAACTTCCAGTAGAGCGGCAGACAACCGAGACTCCTAAACTTTTTCAAGCAGAAATCAACTTTTTCCCCACAGAGTTTTCAATGCTCCCAGCGGAACAAAAACTCCCAAAGGTTAATCCCAAGTAGAAGTTGTCAAGATTTCTCAGGTTTCCTCAAGCAGATCATACGAGCAATACATGGCATTTCCCTTACAAGAGTTTAGTTCTCTCAGCAGAAATTCACCAACACTTCGACTTCAAGACATGAAGACTTACATATCCTCAGCGGCAGTCAGGGATTTATTTTCCCCAAACCGACAACGATACAGAAAATCAACTCACATGCACATACATTGCATCCATATATCATAGACATCAAATAAAACCAATACATTGCATCATACATTGCATCATACATTTCATGCAACATAACATGGTGTTTCAGCTAACATTTTACCCTTTTCAGGATAAGGTTAACAACTACTATTAATAATATGAAAACTTTTTATACAATTCAGATACGCTCCAGACACGGAAGCCATTCTGATACTCATTCAGATTTTAACACTCTTGATTCTGTTCAGATATGCTCCAGACACGGAAGCCATTCTGATACTCATTCAAAGACGCCACCTGATACAGTGCGGATACGCTCCAGACACGGAAGCCATTCTGGTACTCATTCAGATTCAGATTCAACTTTTGATACAGTTCAGATAGACTCCAGATACGGAAGCCATTTTATGCGGATACGCTCCAGACACGGAAGCCATTCTGGTACACATTCAGATTTAGATTCAACTTTTGATACAGTTCAGATACTCTCCAGACACGGAGGCCATTCTGGTACTCATTCAAAATCGCCACCTGATACAGTGCAGATACGCTCCAGACACGGAAGCTATTCTGGTACTCATTCAGATTCAGATTCAAATTTTGATACAATTCTGATACGCTCCAGACACGGAAGCCATTCTGATACTCATTCAGATTTCAACACTCCTGATACAGTTCAGATACGCTCTAGACTAGGAAGCCATTATGATACTCATTCAAAGACGCCTTCAGGTACGCTCCAGACATGGATGCCATTCCGAGGTTCGACTTACAGATTACATCTCAACAAGCATTCTCGGATGGCATCTACAAGCCCATCCCCAACAAGATTTTATTAGCTCTCCAAATGGCATCTTTAAGCCAATTCCTCATATCGTCGCCAAGTGCAAATTTATGGGCACTCTAGTGTCCAATCATCTTCCACCTTCGAGTCACGAATGGCAAATCATTCCAATCTAACTCCTCAGGTTAAAGAAGATTGAACAGGGGCAATTGTTGTACCCCAAAATTTGCCCTCTCATTTCTCAGGAAATCACCCTGGATTCTCAAAGTTTTCTCTTAAATAAATCCAAGCCTTGAATTATCATTTCTTTCAAAGAAAGCCATTTACAAGTGGAAAATGGTCATTTGCACGCTGAAAAATCAAACTTTGGTTTTTGGATCAAAATCAAAAGACAAAAATCATATTTCATCAAGAAATGTTGGAATATGAAGTTTGTTTCATCAAGAAGCTCAAAAGTCAAATTTTACCTTGGAAAAGTTAAATTCTAAATACTTAGAATTTTTCTAAAGTATTTAAGAAAAAAATGACACTTCAGAACTTCTGAACCAACCTCCAGGCAGGAGCCGTCAAAAGTTGCAAGCTTAGCTCAGCACATAACATTCAGTCAGAATGTGGCTCTTTAGTAGCTACGCCAGCTCAGTCAAAAGTTGCAAGCTTAGCTCAGCACATAACATTCAGTCATAATGTGGCTCTTTAGCAGCTACGCCAACACAGTTAGAAGTTGCAAGCTCAGTTCAACATATAACATTCAGTCAGAATGTGGCTCTTCAGCAGCTATACAAGTTTAGTCAGAATTTGCCAAGGTAAGAACAAAATATTATAAAACATGCTGGAAAGCCTAAGGATCCCTCAGAACTGGCTAAGGAAGCAAGATACAAAGATCAGGACTTAGGTACATTATTCTAGACTACGTTGAAATGGAACTTCTGGCCTAGATTTAGGCAATGATGCAAAATCCCTCATTACAGGATTTCTGATTTTGACAAATCTCATCACCATTTAATGCTCATTAATGCTCACAACCACTTTTGAGTATTTCTCCAAAGGGTCTCTCCACGTGTAGCATAGCAACACTTTTGTGAAGATTTAGGTATGGGTCTATGCGCTACTTTTTGCTTATGGGTGTCACTTTTCCTTAATCCTTGCTTACCATTCCAGCCTAGGCTAAAAGCTGTCAATCATCACAACTTTTTATGAACTTTCTTCAAGAGTAAGTCAGCATCTAATGCGTGATATTGGCGCCACTTGACATTTTAAAACCCACAAAACTTTGCCTATAAATATAACACCATTGGTCACTGAGAAACCGAGTCCAAGTCCAGAAAAATTGCTGAAAAGAAACAGAAAGTTTTAGCAAGAAAACACCTTGAATATCTGCCCAAAATTCTTAGAGTTCCAACAAACACTAAACACAACGCACAAAAGAAACCATTAACTTTAAATCTCCGACTTTCAAACTCCGTTTGTTCTCAAAATATTCCTTGACTAAGAAACACCCATACAGTTTCTGACCCACGCATATAACCTCCATCCATCCATTCAAAGAACCTGTTCAGAACATCATCAGAGTTAAGGCTAACTCCAGTTCATAGAATTTCTTCCAGCGGCAAGGTAAGCACCTGCTGACTCTCACCACACTACTTAAGCATCACCAGATTTGCATCCCCAAAAAAACACAATGTAGATATCATGCTTCTGATGTTGTATATGTTCTGAGATTTTTACGCCTCTGCATGCTTAAGTAGAGAATGAATCAGTTCAGAACTGCCTTGAAGAAACTGAAACTCAGAGTTAGGATTAGCAAAGGCATACTTGCCTCAGATTTTTTATTCTGATTCTCCCTATTTTTGAAGCACTATGACACCTGCTGAAACTGTCTTAGGCATGTCTTCTGTTTTGTGGAGAAATAACCAAATTACAGATGTTCTGACTAGCACAGAGGGAGACCAAGTTCTGACTTTGACGCCAGCACTTCTGGGGCCTGTTTTGTTATCATTAATATCAGAACTTCTGAAAATTACTGTGTTCCCAGCAGGGTCAGAACCTCTGACCCCGTACATTTTCACTAACAGGTTTCTATTTTGCAGCGTACCAGGGTCAGAACCTCTGACCTATACATTTTCACTAACAAATTGTTATTCTGTAGCAGGCCAGGGTCAGAACTTATGACTTTCTCTCAGCAGCACGCTGACCCTTTTCCTTTTTCTTTCTTTCTTCCCCTTGTTATTTTCTTTATTTTTCTTGCTGGTACTCCCCATTCTTAAAGTTGTACCCCCACCCCTTAAATATTGTAATAGCGTAGGACTTTACATTTCTGCAATTTATCACTTTCAAATGTAAATGCAATATAAAATAAATAAATAGACCACCAAAATCAAAGACAAAAGCATGCAATCAAATACACTTGCACACAAACACCCTTAGGGTTTCTCCACTTGGTTGCCTTATACAAAAATAGACATATTACACATGCAAAGTATCTTGGTAAAACAAATAAAATCAAAAGATCATAGTCCCTCGATGACGCTATTCTAAGTTGCCTTATAAAATGATCTTAGTCCCTAAAAAAATGCTAAGATATTTTGCAACATTGCTAATCATGGTTATACGATGACCCTCGCCTGTCCCATTTACATCCAAAGATAGGGTTGCTTACCAAATCAATGGTAAGAAAATAATGTCAAAGGAATAGAAAATGCATAAGAAAGACATTTGAGTAGGTAGATTGCTTCTAGTTACTCGCTCTATTTCCAAAAAACTATCCTTGCTATTTTCAAAAACAAACACACACATTTCCAAACAAACATTGAAAACATTTTCAAAAAGACAAACATCTTTGTATACATTCTTACGAACGAGAATCATTACAAATATATCCTAAACAAAGGGCCTCTTTTACAAAATACATTCAAAAAACCACACAAAGCACGTTTCAAAACAAAAAGCAAGTGATCTAGCAAGTAACTAAGAGCCCATGGAAAACCATGGATATAAAGGGTGCTAATACCTTCCCTTTTTATAATCTACCCCCCCGAACTCAAGAAATAATATCAAAGGTCTTTCCTGTGCTTTTTCACCTTTCCTTTTAGATAAAAGAAAAGTCGGTGGCGACTCTTGCTAACCGCAACATTTGCGATAAAACACAAAACCCTCAAGTCAGTTCTCCCACTGTATCACAGTGACCTACCAACTTTCACTGATGGTAGAAATAGAATATATCATAGCACCCCCGTTCACTGATGATGAACTACCAACGTTCACTGAGGGTAGCAAAAAGATAGCAAGTTTCCCCAAAATTCTGGAATCTCACCAAGAACAGGTCTCAACTTCTTCTTTAACCAAAGCATTCTTCCTGGAAAGAATGACATATAAGCTGTCTCAAATAAAGAGACTACCACTTGTAAGGATTTCACAATGAACCGTATCTGCGATATTGAAGGTCTTGCCATCCACTGGAGTATTTTGGCAACGGACTGCAAACTATCCACTCATAGAGATGATAGCAAAAAAAAAGTTACGTCGACTTTTACAGGGAAGTACATGTTGCTCAAATAAAGAGACTTTCCACTTGTTGTTATGGAGGATTGTAAAAAATGACTTTCTAGGGAAATAAATATGACTTTCTGGAGAAAGAAATATGACTTCCTGGGTAAAGAAATATGACTTCCTGGGGAAATTCCAATATATTCCTTCTTGAGGAGATAAAGGTCTTCTTGTGCAAAATAAATGCACATTTTCAAACCAATGCTCGAAGCTTGCGGAAATCCAAAGTAATAATATTGCCGAGGATCAAAAATTAAAACCAGAAATAAACTAGAATGAGACAGTCGTCTGAAACACTTCCTTTGAGAAATAAACTCAAGAGGGAGACCCAAATCATCCAGACAAAGAGCTGTACAAGAAGGCTGAAGAAAAAATCTTCCACGAGGGGTAACTTAGTGGGGAAATTGAAAGAATATACACTTTCAGCTTAAGGCCAACACTTCTATTGGAGAGAGGATAACATAACTCTGCAAAACAGGGTAATATGTCAACAAAATGTGAATGAGCGATGATTTGTCAATTTTAGCTATGCATGATGTATGTATGAATGTATGAGTGTTATCACGCATATGTTGACAAAACATATATATAACATTGGGAGTAAACAAGCAAAACCAACTCGGGAACAAGCAACACTCGGCTTAATCACATCCAAGATGAATAATCCAAGAAAAAGTAAGCGCCAACTGAGGAAAAAAAACCTACTGCCCGGTTTAACCTTATTGGGGAGAAACGTAATTCGGAAGTAAACAAAACATAACGACCAAACAGTACAGGTATAAAGATATAACATCCTCTCCCATACTTTACCATGGAATAACAATCGGACTTTAATAGGGAATCAAATATTTTCAAAAGTATTGTCTCTACTGAGGGTTTGAAAAAATCAATTTTAAGTAGAGCAGACAGACATCAAATAAATAAAACATTCACTGGGGAATTCATGCTGACTTCATTTGGGAGGTCAACACCACCTTCACAAAGGGAAAACCAATATACGTTCTTTGCTGGGGAAAACAAAGGCCTGTGTTCTTCGAGAGTAATTATTGTACCAACTTCTCTGGGAAGAAAGAACTTCTAATAAACAAACGAAACCTTCACTGGAGAAATCTTCATATCATGCAAACTCATGAAAGAGGAGAAATGAACCAAAACATGACCGGGAATACTGGAGTTACAAACCTAATACAACAAAAACATCTTGAGCAAAACTTCTCCTGGAAACAATATTTCTTAAAAGAAACTAGAGTTCGTCCATTCCTGGGATCACCATTTTTGTTTTTTCTCTCATGCGTCACAAATTTAAAAGTAAAGGAAAATTGTACATTCTTTTTGAAAATCAACTTTGTTATTCAATATTTTCGCTTTGAAAGTTATTATCAATAATAAATGGAGTCTTTGCAAGCTAAATAAAATAAGAAATACAAAGAATTGGGTAAAAGCTCAAATTTCATTAATAGAATGGTAGTCTGCGAATGCCGAGACTCCATGGATAATTACAAAGTTTGGAAAATGGTAATATATAATGGAAAAGATACATTGAGATATAATGACCACTATCCCCTCTTAAAACTTTTGAAATCCCGAGCAGCAGCTTCTGTTGAAGTATGATGAAAATCCGAGATTATTGTTGCTCTAATGATCAAGTCTTGTCTGATGTAGTTACTTGCCAAGAAAGTCCATAACTTTTTCCTAAGCCGCCCTTGCGGGTTTTCAACTTAGCAGGAAATTTATTCTATTTATGTCTCTAATTTTTGCCTAGACCTCCCTTGCGGGTTTTCAGCCTACCGAGACGCTCTTTTTTTGCCTAAGCCTCCTTTTCGGGTTTTCAACTTAGCGAGTTGTTCTTTTATTTCTTTAGGCGAATTATTTCTTGACTGCATCATTATTCATGGGTCGTGGGAACTCCTCGCCATCCATAGTTTCAAGAATTAATGCACCGCCAGAGAAGGCTTTCTTAACAACATATGGGCCTTCAAAATTGGGAGTCAACTTGCCCCTAGAATCAGCGTTAAAAGACATGATCTTCCTGAGCACAAGGTCGCCTTCTCTGAATTCACGAGGTTTGACCTTCTTATTAAAAGCTTTCTTCATCCTTTTCTGATATAACTGGCCATGACACAAAGCCGTCATCCTCTTCTCTTCAATCAAATTCAATTGGTGAAACCTGTTCTAGACCCATTCAGCTTTTGACAACTTGGTTTCCATTATCACATGAAATGAGGGAATCTCAACCTCGATTGGAAGCACAACTTCCATTCCATACACAAGGGAGAACGGGGTTGCTCCTGTTGAAGTGCAGACAAATGTTCGATATCCATGCAAGGTAAAAGGGAGCATTTAATGCCAATCCTTATAAGTAACAACCATTTTCTGGATAATTTTCTTGATATTATTATTAGCAGCTTCAACAGTCTCATTCTTCTTAGGCTTGTATGGAGATGAATTGTGATGGAAAATCTTGAATTCCTCACAAAGTTCTGTCATCATCTTGTTGTTCAGATTCGAACCATTGTCAGTGATAATTCTGCTCGGCACACCATACCGACATATAAGATTATTCTTAATGAAGCGCAAGACGACCTGCTTGGTAACTTTAGCATATGAAGCAGCTTCCACCCATTTGGTGAAGTAATCAATTGCTAACAAGATGAAACGGTGTTCATTCAAAGCTTTGGGTTTTATCATCCCAATCATTTCAATACCCCATATAGAGAAAGGCCATGGGGAAGAGATCAAATTAATAAGTGTCAGAGGCACATGAACCTTGTCCGCATAAATCTGGAATTTATGACACTTCTTTGCAAATTTGTAACAATCAGATTCCAATGTCAGCCAATAGTAACCTGCCCTTAGCATCCTTTTAGCCATCGAATGTCCATTGGCATGAGTGCCAAATGAACCTTCATGGATCTCATGCATCAAATGTCTGCTTTGTGTCTATCCACGCATCTGAGCAAGACCATGTCATAATTTCTCTTGTACAACACATTTTCATTGAGGAAGAAACTGCCAACCAATCTTCTAAATGTCTTTCTATCTTTATTCGAAACACCAATCGGGTATTCCTGAGTCTGGAGAAAATGCTCTATATCATAATACCAAGGTTTTTCAGCTGCTACCTCTTTTGTTGTAAACACATGAGCGGGCCTATCCAGTCGTTGAACCATATTGCGAGGTATATCATTCCAAGTATTAACTTGATACATAGAATCTAGAGTTTCCAGAGCATCCGCCATTTGATTTTCATCTCTAGGAATGTGATGGATTTCAACTTTATTAAAGAAGGGTAACAACCTTATAGCATAATCTTTGTAAGGGATCAAGTCGGGGTGAAGAGTATCCCATTCTCCTTTAATCTGGTTTATTACCAAAGCTGAATCACCATGCACATCTAGAATTTTAATTCTGAGATCAACAGCTTCCTCGAGACCCATGGCGCAAGCCTCATATTCTGCCATATTATTAGTACAATCAAATTTCAACCTCGCGGTGAAAGGAATGTCTGATCCATGTGGAGTGACAATCACATCACCAATTCCTTTACCATAAGCATTCAAAGCTCCATAAAATATCATACTCCAACGAGATTCACGATCAGGACCTTCCTCAGGCAATGGTTCGTCACAATATTTTACTTTCAGGAACATCACATCCTCATCGGGGAAATCATACATCATAGAATGATGATCCTCAACTGGTTGGTGAGCAAGATAATCTGCCAATACGTTGCTTTTAATAGATTTTTGAGTGCGCTATTCAATGTCATATTCAGATAACAACATCTGTCAGCGCGCAATTCTCCCAATAAGAGAAGGCTTTTCAAAAATGTACTTGATTGGATCCATTTTGGAGATCAACCAAGTAGTGTGATTCAACATATACTACCGTAAACGTTTGGCCGCTAAGGCCAGAGCACAACATGTCTTTTCTAGCATGGAATACTGTGACTCACAATCAGTAAACTTCTTACTGAGATAATAAATGGCATACTCTTTCTTCCCCATTTCATCTTGTTGCCCCAGAATACAGCCCATGGAATTATCTAACATCATCAGATACATAATCAACGGTCTTCCTTCGACAGGAGGGAGCAAGATAGGAGGTTCAAGTAGATATTCTTTAATAATTTCAAATTCCCTTTAGAATTCATCCGTCCACACACAACCTTGATCTTTCTTTAACAACTTAATGATCGGTTCACATGTTGAAGTCGTGTGGGAAATGAATTTGGAAATATAATTCAAATACCCGAGGAACCCACTGACTTGCTTTTCAGTTCTTGGCGCTGGCATATCTTGAATTGCTGTGACTTTATCAGGGTCAACTTCAATTCCTTTCTGGCTAACAATGAAACCCAAAAATTTCCATGATCGAACACCGAAGGTACATTTATTTGGGTTCAAGCTGAGACGATACTTCCTCAAATGCTAAAACATCTTCAACAAATCTTCTACATGCCCTTCTTCAGTCTGGGATTTAGAAATCATATCATCAACATATACCTTAATTTCCTTGTGCATCAGATCATGGAATAGGGTTTTCATAGCCCAACGGTACGTTGCACCAGCGTTCTTCAAGCCGAAGGGCATCACTTTGTAACAAAATGTTCCCTAGGGTGTGATAAACGTTGTTTTTTCCATGTCCTCTGGAGCCATTATTATTTTATTATACCCGGAAAATTCTTCCATGAACGAGAATACTTTGAATTTTGCTGTGCTATCCACTAACATGTCAATGTGTGGCAATGGAAAATCATCTTTTGAACTAGCTTTATTTAGATCTTTGTAATCTACGCACATGCGAACTTTTCCGTCTTTTTTCGATACTGGGACAATATTGGCAATCCACTGAGGATACACTGACGTCACAAGAAAATCGGCATTAGTTTTCTTTAGGACCTCTTCTTCTCAACTTCTGTTTGATTGGCAGACATTCTGGCTTCAACGGCAAAAGGTGCTCTACAATATCTGTATCTAGACCAGGCATATCTTGATAAGACCAAGAAAAGATATCCATATACTCTTTCAACAACTTAATCAACCTTCTATTCACATCAGGATGCAACAATGCTCCAATCTTGAATTCTTTTGGATCTTCTTATGAACCCAAATTGATCACTTCCAATGGCTCTTTATATGGCTGAATGGAATTTTCCTCGCGCTCAAGAAACTGTGAGACCTATTCTAGAATCTCATCATAGTCTTCTTCTTTGGCCCCATACATAGGACATTCAAAATTGGGAGAGGGTGTTGGTTCATTGTATTCAATGGGTTTTTTAATTAATTTGCATATATGATTTATGATTGCATTTAGAAACTGACACATATAACAAGTGATCATGCAGATTGTATTTCAGTTATTATTTATTTTGAAAGGTTTTTTTCTGATTACCATTTTCAAAGAAAAAGTAGAAAATAAAGACACAATTTGGGAAACAAAGACAACTTTTATTATTGATTTTAAAAGTCACAGCAAACAGATAAGCCCTACAATATTAATACTTCCACCTTGGGCAGAGTGAAAGCTTTTCAAAAGGATTAACAAATCAAATTACTTTGAAACATGTATGCAAGAGGGAACATCAATGGTGATCCAGTTCTGAACCTTAACTCCGTGCGTCACATTATTTGGCATTTTCGGCTCTGCTTCATCTTCCACAATGGCATTAATCCCGAAAACAGTTGGATGAAGAAAACCCCCGCTACATAAGATGTCTTGATACTTTCCTGCAGCAAACTTCGGCTTCATGCTCTTACCTTTGTAATTCTTTAAAGAGAACCCCAAGCCAGCTCTGCTCTTGTTTATAGGTGGATCCAAAATCCGTCCCCAAATTTTACTATGGCCATTACGCACAACCTGCTACGCATCCTTGAGCGAAACCATAGAATTCTCATTTCCTTTTATGTTGTCAATGGATAAAGCTTGGAACTGGGTTCCAACAGCAGCTTCATCCGCCTCCATAATGCTGAAAGAGGACAAATAAGATATCAATAATGCTTGTTCTCCATTTATGATCACAACTTTCCCTTCATGTACAAACTTCAGTTTTTGGTGTAAAGTTGAAGTGACAGCTCCTGCTTCATGTATCCACGGCCGTCCTAGCAAACAACTGTAAGCAAGTACAATATCCATGACCTGGAAAGTAATTTGAAACAAATGTGGACCTATATGAATAGGCAAGTCCACTTCACCAATAACATATTTCGTTGATCCATCAAACGCTTTCACAATGATGCCACTCAGGTGCATGGGCGTTCCTTGATATTTCAACTTCATAAGCGTGCTCCTCGGTATAACGTTCAAAGCGTATCTGTTACCAATCAGCACATTAGATAGTGAATCATTCTTACAATTCATAGAGATGTGGAGGGCCTGGTTGTGATTCCTTCCTTCATCTGGAAATTCATCGTCGCAGAAACTCAGGTTATTACATGATGTAATGTTCCCTACTATGCTACTGAACTGGTCTACAGGCATGTCACTTTCCACAAAAGCTTGGTCCAATACCCTCATCAAAGATTCTCTATGAGTAGAGGAGTTCATCAATAAACCTAAGATAGATATTTTTGAAGGAGTCTGCAGTAGCTGATCTACAATTCTATAGTCGCTCATCTTGATTATCTTCAAAATATCATCCACTCCTTTCTCTAACGTAGCCCCACTAGTCTCACCCATAACCTTCTTGGGTTCAACATTCTCAGCAATCTTCTTTCCAGTACTAATATCTCCTCGAACAACCGTTGCAAATACACGGCCGCTGCGGGTCACTCTGCTAGTCTCAACAATATTTCCAACATTAGGCATTGGCTGGATGGGAACCTCCACACCATCCTCCAAGATTGTAGCTTTATATTTGTAGGGTACAGCCTTATCTGACTTGTAAGGAACGGGACCCAACAAATTAATAACCAATGGGGTAACAATTGGCTTGCTATAATACTCAAATTCAAAATAGGCAGGTGTACCAAAACAAGGCACAATGACATTTACCCCCTCTTTAACACAATCAGTCATTATCGAGTCATCTGTAGAAAACAAATCCTCATCTGAGGAGAAATACTCATCTGCAGAGACGTACTAATCATCCGAATCTTCTTCAGCCAAACAAACCTCAATCATATCAACTTCATGATAATCATCCATTTGACTTGTAACCTTGATAGTTCCATTGTCCAACAACAACTGAACACCTTTATTCACGATTGAACATCCTCGGGGGTCTCGACAGCAAATTCGGAAAGATCCATACTGATGTTCCACCTTACCAGCCATGTGACATAAAGTAGCATGCAATTGCACAAGATCTTCATTCATATACTCCACATCAAAAATTCTGAACTCTCTAGGACATACATAAACCATATTCACCTCATCTTCATACTATGCCCTAGGCCTAATTATGTGGATGAGGCCCTCATCCATCATCTCCTGCAAATAAACCTTTATCCTATCGCAACCCTGTATGTTTGTACTACAAATAGCACAACCAGAATGGTCATGCGTATAGTAGCTGAATTTATAGAGGTCTGCATGCATTTTCACCAAATCTCCTCTAACTAGATGAATATCAAAAATCTGGAAGTCGCATGGACAACCGGCCACCATGTTCACAACATTCGCTGCTCCATGCTTGGGTAGAGGATTGTCTTTCACATTAGGGCCCACATCCTTGAAAGATGAAATACCAGACTTCACCAATTTCTGCACCTCAGTCTTCAAAGGATAACGATTCTCAACATTATGCCATGGTTCTCCCTAATGAAAAGCACATGTTTGGTCTGTTTGTAATACCAAGGAAATGGTGATGGTACAGCGGGAGGTGGTCGGGTCTGAACTAACTTCTTCTGAACCAATGTCGGTAGTAACTCCGTATAACTCATAGGAATAAGGTCATAACTCTCCCTTATCTAATTATACCCTTGATTCCCCTGCTAGGATAGTCTCTGATAAGCAACAGTGGTTGGGGCTACACCAACAACTGGAGTAACTGAGTGTTGGCTCCTAAATTCGACACCTTTGTTTTGATTGATGTCAGCCATTAAAAGCTGAAAGATGCTTTCGACTGGCTAAGCCTGTCGAAGTGCCCGTCGAAAGATGGCAAAATACTTAGAAGATTTCTTCCAAGGAAGAAGGCTGGTTGCCTTCGACGTCGAAGGAGTTTTCGTCGAAGACGTCTCTTGATGAAGGTGTTCGATGGTCCAGAGTGGAGCAGTTTGAAATTCAAAGCTTTGGAGGGAAAACGGTTTCCAGCAGTTACTACGTGCAAACGTGCAAGGATCTGGAGCGTCGAGCATGGAGAACGTGCCAAGTGGCTTGATCTCGAAGCAGTGTAACTTCCCGACGGTTACTTGGAATGTTTTAGTATAAATAGGAGTAGACATGTAGTTTCTCGCGTGTGTTCACAATTATATACATAGTCACTCATTTAGATTCAAGTACCCAGTGTGAGCGAAAGAATTGTTGAGAAATGTATGTGTGAAACACCAATTTTATCAATTAAAGTCATTTACTTTTCCAGCATTTTACTTGCTTTTCTCCTTTAAATTCCTGTCGAACCTTTACTTTAAAGCCTTGTTTATTTTACCAAGCCTTTCCTTTATGCAATTCACTTGAAACAATTTACTTAAAGCCTTATCCAATTTAATCAAACTTCAAAATCAACCTATGTCCATAGGATCAATCTGATCGATCCTGCGAGTAACCAAATAAGTAACCATTTGGAGGATCAGCGGTTGTTTACCAAAACCCAAGGTAAACAAATTGGCACACCTGGTGGGACTGTGTGTTGATTGTTGAAAATAATCTCATCTTTTCGAGTTGTATGTTATTGAGGAGTGGTAGAATATACACTAACGATAACAATACTGCCAGAAGAAGGGAAGAGATGGCGAATCCGCCAAACAATAATGAAATCCCACAAACGAGTGTGGGAGCAACGGTTAATATGACCGTGAGTGAAGCGACGAATGTTGGTTCGATACCAGCAGTGTCAGTCACAACTACGGGGCCAATAACTTCGTTAACAGGCCCCAGAATACCTTTGGGAACCCCCCCACCAAGGGGAAATATAGGCACAAGGCCTGTGGTTCCCCCAGGATTCATTCCATTCTATGGCATGCCAACTTCTGAAGTGGCAAGCCTAACGAATGCTGCGTCCACTTATTCAGACCCTTTCGTGAGTGCTTCTTCGCCACTCCAAGGCTCTGGAGTAGGCATGGCGAATAGAAATAGGACTCAACTCTTAGGAGGAACGTCCCAAGTAGCCCATGGCCTTACAAATGCCTCGACAGCAGTCTTGAGGCAACAGATGGACGAAAGCAACCATGATATGGTGCAAATGTTGGCACAAACTTTGAGTACAGTGCTAAATCCTCTAATACAAAATACTACTCAATCGAATCAGCAAGTTACAGCGCAAATGACGCGTTTGGCTGATTTCTTTGGAGCACCCCCACCCATTCGACAGCCCCAAAGGGCGCAAATAAGGGGAAATCAGGGGATATTTGTAGAGGAAGAAACCACCATTAACCAGGCTCAACAGCCTGTCGAACAACCTGTCGAAGAACCTAGGGTAATAGCCCCAGAGGTAAGGTTAGTGAACAGAAACCAAAATGCTGACGAAGTAGTTCAGCATATCCAATACCAAAACATGGGTTTGGAAAACAATCTGGCAACCATGATCGAAAGGATCATGACTCAGAATGGAATGAACATGGGCTTTCGAAGGCCCAACTTTACATCTCCATTGTCAGAATATGTGCTACAAACGAATTTACCTCCTAGGAGCAAAGTCCCCAAGTTTACTAAGTTCTCTGGGGACACGACAGAATCTACTGTCGAACATGTGGCGAGGTATTTGATCGAAGCAGGAGACATTTCGAATAACGAAAACCTAAGGATCAAATACTTCCCAAGTTCTTTAACCAAGAACGCTTTTACTTGGTTTACAACTCTCCCCCCCAATTCGATCCATCATTGGACCCAGTTGGAGAGATTGTTCCATGAACAATTCTACATGGGGCAAACCAAGATAAGCCTGAAAGAACTGGCCAGTGTGAAGAGACGTTTCACTGAACCTATAGACGAATATCTGAATAGGTTTAGGTTGCTTAAGGCGAGATGTTTTACACAAGTGCCAGAACATGAGTTGGTCGAAATTGCCGCAGGCGGTTTAGATTATTCCATTAGGAAGAAGCTAGACACCCAGTACCTAAGAGACATGGCCCAACTGGCCGATAGAGTTCGACAGGTCGAACGCCTCAAAGCTGAAAAAGCTAAGGCAACGAAAACTCATAAGAGAGAGAGAATAGCGTACGTTGAGATGGATGATGAAGATCTAGAATCCTTCGACGATACTTTAGCTGTCGAAGAGGGAGAAGTCGATTTAGCAGAACTAAAACAAGGGCCACCATACTCTTGTAAACAGTTAGTCCCCTCAAATGGGAAAAATCCCATTGGTCCAGACAGGACCAACGATAGGTTCCCAAAAAAGACTTATAGTTTTGACATCACAAAATGTGATGAAATATTCGACTTGCTAGTTAAAGATGGCCAAATGATAGTACCCCCTGGGGTAAAAGTGCCTCCTCTTGATCAAAGAAAGAAGAGAGGTTTTTGCAAATATCATAATTTTTTGGGCCATAAAACTTCTCAATGTTTTCTTTTCAGGAATCTTGTGCAAGACGCTATTGAGGAAGGGAGATTAAAGTTTGCTGACAAATCCCCCATGGCTGTCGACTCCAATCCACTGAAGGCTGAAGCCCACTATGCAGAACCCTCTGAGGTGAACATGATAGAGGCAACCAGCATCCCGTCGAAGAAGCCAGGAATTACCATGGTCGAAGTCTCAAAGGACCACATCAACATGCCAATCTTTGGCAGTTTTTCTGGAAATTTATCCAGGAAGACAATTGAGGCTGTCCAGAAAGCGGTCGAGGACCCGAAGTCGAAGACTGCTGAAACACAAAAAACTGGACCAAAGCCCAGTTCCCACTTGGCCACTGTTCAAGGCCAGACGGAGAATCTGGAAATACAAATGAAGCAACTAACTCTTGCTAGTAAAGATACAATGAATATCAACATGGTTGAACTTTCTGATCCTAAAGCATCAGAAGAGGCCATAAGGCAAGAGCAGGCTAATAAAACGGCTTTCCCTCGGGAAAACGAAAACTTGGCAGATTTTTTACAAAGATGCCAGAAAAAGAAATCAGAGGTAATGCTGTGTCCAAGATGTAGTTCAATCTTTGATAAAAAAGCTGCTGAGCACATTCAAGGCGTGAGAGCAGCGAACAAGAGAAGGGAGAATGCTGACCTTCGACATGATCCCAGAAGGGGTTCTAATCAAGACAAGAGGCCATTGACTTTTAGGCCTCCAACCAATGTACCAGTAGACACTTGGTACAAAACTTCTGGCCGAAAAAGGCCAAATGAAGAGAAATGGCATTCCTTCGATGTGCCAAGAGGTTCCTCTCTGACTCAAAAGAAAGAGCCTCAAGTTGCTGCACCTAAGGTTGCTCAAGTGTCCAGCAACTACAAGGGTAAAAATCCTATGTCTCGATCTCAGTGGAGGAGATATCAAAGGAGGCGAAAAGCTGAAAGGGAGGCTGCCAACGAACCTAAGGCAGAAACTAGTTCGAATGTGCCTCAAAGGAAACAAAGAAAGCCTCTTGAGAGAGAACCAGTTACCAACAGGCTAGTTTGGCCTAACCAAAGTGAAGTCGAAGACGAAGATGATGCTGAGTCCGACGATACTCTGGATATAATGGTGAATATTGTTTCAGTACTGCCCAGGGAATTCAATCGACAGGTAGAAGTCGAAGCCAGTGACTGGGAGGTGGAACAAGAAATGGCCAAACATAGGCCAGTGTGCTATTTTGTTATGGACAATGGCACTACAGAGGAACAAAATGGCTTCTTCGAGCCACCTACAGAGGCGATGAAGAATCACCTCAAGCCTTTGTTCATAAGGGCTAAGCTCGAAGAGACTACTGTGAACAAAATATTGGTCGACTGTGGGGCAACTATAAATATTATCCCTCACTCCATGCTAAGGAAGATTGGCAAAAGAGATGAGGAAATTAAACCCCACAATATGGTCCTGTCGAACTATGAGGGCGGCATTGGGACCACCATGGGAGTGATCCAGCTAGATATCAAAGTGGGGTCGATCCTTCGACCAACAATGTTCATGGTCATATCGGCCAAACCTAACTACAACCTTTTGTTAGGCCGTGAGTGGATTCATGGTGTAGGTGATGTGCCTTCATCGATGCATCAAAGACTGTTGCTATGGCGTCCAGATGGGATGGTCGAAAACATAGAGGCAGATCAAAGCTACTACCTTGGCGAAGTGAATCACTTGGGTGTGGCAGATTTCGACAAAAACTTGGCTCACATAGGGCCATGTCCAACTCCTGACTTCGACATGGCGCCAGCGCCAAACACCTTTTGTTCCCTATACCTGCATCCTGAGCATGGTTTCCAATGGGACAGAGAAGACTTGTCCCACATAGACTTCAGTGGGCTAACTGATATCCAACCAACTGGTTGGGGAAGTGAATTCAGTGATAATGACTGAGTCACGATCTCTGAAGCGAATTTCGGCTTATGTGGCCGAAACCAAGATGATAACGGCTCTCGAAGCCGAAGTAAAGTACATGGCCACACAGGCCAATGATCAACAAATATCTGCTGTTGGCCCAGGAAAGGATTTCGATCCAAAACCTCCTGATATCATGCCAGATGAAATGCAGGAACAGAGGCTCAACGCCATCTATGACGATGAGCCTTTGGGCTTCGAAAAGGATCCCTTGGAAAACAACATTAAGATGTTAGCACAAGACCCTTTAGAAGAAATCAATTTAGGCGAAGGATCAGAAAGAAGGCCAACTTACATCAGTGCCAAAATTGATCCAGAACTTAGGTTGGAAGTAATCCAATTGCTGAAAGAGTTTAAAGACTGTTTTGCATGGGATTATGACGAAATGCCTGGTCTCGACAGAGGATTGGTAGAACTTCAGTTGCCAATCAAACCTGGAAAGAAGCCAATCAAGCAAAATCCAAGACGCTTCGCTCCAGAAATATTGTCGAAGATCAAAACGGAGGTCGAAAGACTTCTGAAATGCAAATTCATCCGTGTTACAAGGTATGTCGAATGGATTGCAAATATTGTGCCAGTAATTAAGAAAAATGGCACATTAAGGGTGTGCATAGATTTCAGAGATTTGAATGCTGCCACCCCCAAAGATGAATATCCTATGCCTGTGGCGGAAATGCTAGTCGATTCTGCCGCTGGCTACGAATACCTGAGTATGCTCGATGGTTATTCAGGATATAATCAAATATTCATTGCTGAAGAGGATGTGTCGAAAACAGCTTTTCGATGCCCTGGGGCCTTAGGCACTTACGAATGGGTAGTGATGCCTTTTGGCCTGAAGAACGCTGGGGCAACGTACCAGCGAGCAATGAATACTATCTTCCATGATTTTATTAACACTTTTATGCAAGTCTATATTGATGATATTGTTATAAAATCTGTTTCCAGGAAGAGTCACATTGACCACCTTCGACAATCATTCGAAAGAATGAGAGAACATGGTCTGAAGATGAACCCTTTGAAGTGTGCGTTCTGTGTGAAAGCTGGAGATTTCTTGGGCTTCGTGGTCCACAAGAAAGGAATCGAAATCAATCAGAACAAGACGAAGGCAATTTTGGAAGCGAAAGCGCCATCGAATAAGAAGGAATTGCAATCTCTCTTAGGCAAGATAAATTTCTTGAGAAGGTTTATATCTAACCTAAGTGGGAAAGCTCAGGCCTTTTCACCCTTACTTCGACTGAATAAAGAGGGGTTCGAATGGGGGCAAGAGCAACAAGAAGCCTTCGACAAAATCAAAGGGTACCTCACTAAGCCACCTATTTTGGTGCCTCCTTGTAGCAATAGGAGTATGAGATTGTACATAGCTGCATCTGACAAAACTCTGGGAAGCATGTTAGCCCAAGAGGATGAGAATGGAGTCGAAAGACCCATTTATTATCTCAGTCGAGTTTTGAATGATGCAGAAACTAGATATAGCAAAGTTGAAAAATTGTGTCTATGTCTATATTTCTCTTGTACAAAACTCAAGCAATATATAAAACCAGTTGATGTTTATGTTTCGTCTCATTTTGATGTTTTCAAATATATGTTGTCGAAACCTATCTTGCATAGTCGAATTGGAAAGTGGGCATTAGCATTGACTGAATACTCCTTGACCTTTATGCCTCTTAAGGCAGTAAAAGGACAGGTGGTTGCAGACTTCATAGTCGACCACTCAATTCAAGTCGAGGATATTAATTATGTGGAGATAGAACCTTGGAAATTCTACTTCGATGGTTCCAGCCATAAAAATGGAACAGGAGTAGGAGTCTTGATTATTTCTCCAGATAAAATCCCAACAACATTCAAGTACCAAATAGAAGGTTCTTGTTCGAACAATGAGGCTGAGTATGAAGCTCTAATTACTGGCCTTGAGATATTGTTGGAATTGGGGGCAACTCGAGTCGAAATAATGGGAGACTCAGAGTTAGTCATCAAGCAAGTCACAAAGGAATATAAATGCATAAGAGAGAATCTCATTATGTACTTTGTGATAGCAAATCGTTTATTGAAACAATTTGAAAGTGTCAATATTCGACACATACCCAGAGTCGAAAATCAAATAGCCAATGACTTGGCACAAATTGCATCTGGGTATAAGATTTCAAAAACGAAACTACAAAGAGCAATCGAAGTTCGGGAAAAGATAAAAGCAACTTGTCTATCACCATCAGACTTGGAATCGACGAGGCTGGGATATGCTGATCACTCAAACTTCGAGATTTCGTTCATTGATAATTTGTCAGAGCAAGATTGGAGGAAACCCATTGTGGACTATCTTCAAAATCCAGGAGCTCCGACAGAACGAAAAACAAAATACAGGGCGTTGAGTTTTATGCTCATGGGTAATGAGTTATTCAAGAAGACGCCTGAAGGGGTGTTGCTGAAATGTTTAAGTGAAACTGAAGCATACATAGCCCTTTCGACTACGCATGCTGGGGCATGTGGGGCTCACCAAGCAGGCCATAAGATGAAATGGTTGTTGTTTCGACAAGGACTATATTGGCCCACTATGCTGAAAGATTGTGTTGAGTTCGCCAAAGGCTGCCAAGAGTGTCAAGTTCATACAGGCATCCAACATGTACCAGCAAGCGAACTTCACTCGATAGTGAAGCCTTGGCCCTTTAGAGGATGGGCGTTGGATCTCATTGGAGAGATTCGACCAGCATCATCAAAGAGTCAGAAATACATATTGGTAGGCATTGATTATTTTACTAAATGGATCGAAGCTGTCCCTTTAGTCAATGTAGACCAAGAAAATGTCATTGAATTCATTCAAAAGAACATTATATTTAGGTATGGAATCCCTGAGACAATAACAACTGATCAAGGGTCAGTTTTCACTGGTCGAAAGATGCAGGAATTTGCTCAGGAAACAGGTTTCAAACTCCTAACATCCACGCCTTACTATGCACAGGCGAATGGTCAAGTCGAAGCAGCTAACAAAGTGGTGATTGGCTTGATAAAGAAACATGTAGGGAAGAAACCAAAGAATTGGCACAAGACGTTAGACCAGATTTTATGGGCTTGTCGAACGTCCCCAAAAGAAGCCACTGGTACAACACCATATAGGCTAACTTTTGGCCATGATGCAGTATTGCCAGCAGAAATTTGTCTTCAATCTGCAAGAGTTCAGAGGCATTATGATATTCCTTCTGAGGTTTATTGGAATATGATGTTAGATGAACTGGTGGATTTAGACGAAGAGAGATTACACGCTCTCGACTTACTCAGGCTTCAGAAGAAAAGAGTAGAAGACTCTTATAATAGAAAGGTAAAACCTAAGGTATTTTTGCCTGAAGAACTAGTTTGGAAGGTAATTCTTCCCATGGATCGACGGGATCGAAGTATGGGGAAATGGTCACCCAAATGGGAAGGACCCTTCAGAGTTATCCAAACTTTTTCTGGTGGAGCCTATGAAGTCGAAGAGATAAGTGGAGATAAAAGGCTCTTGAGAGTAAATGGTAAATATTTGAAAAAATACAAGCCTATACTTCAAGAGATAAAAATAAAATAATAAAAGAACAAGCTAAATTAACCATAAAAAATGCCAAAATGGAAATTTTTATTAATTTCAGCCAAGATGGCAATTGTTGTCGAAAACGATTACAGAAGATGGTTACAAAAGAGAATCAATCAAAAGGTAAGAGAATTCTTGAGTCGAAGATACTTGGCGTACTGCAGCTCCAACCTCTTTTTGCACCAAGAGTTTTCCTGCACTAGTTTGGCAATTTGAGCGTCGAGGCTTTGGGCCCTCTCAGCGAATTCCAGGCCTTGCTTGATCTCAGTCTGGCTCTCAGTGTCTGAGATGCTCGAAAGAATTTCCTCCTGGAGTACAGTGTTGGCGTTTATCTTCGCCTCTATCTCTGCGATTTGTGCTCGGAAGGAGACATTCTCTCGCTCAATGGCATCGACTCTTTCCTGTGCAGACGTTTTTTGTTTCGACAACTCGGCAATTCGAGAAGTCGAATCTGAGACAGCAGTCCACGCAGATGAGCTTTTGCCATGCAGCACTTCGAGCTGACTGTTAAAACCTCGTTGGCGCCTGTAATCCGCTGAAACTTGATCAATCATAGAATGTAATTCCATGATCAAGTCTGAGATTTCTGGGGCTACAGCTTCGAAGTCAACAGCATTCAAGACCTCCTTTAAGCATGATGGAGCAGTGGGGTCCCCCTCTAAAGTCTTCATCAAATCCCTCTTGAAGAACTGGGCCTTAATCTTCGCCAACGCATCATCAAGAGGAGAAGTTTCAGTAGACTTCCCCGACAGGGTAGGAATTTCCTGACTAGTGTCAGATGAACTCTTACTCTCGATGATTGCATTGAGGTAGCTGACAGGGTCAGTTTGTTTCAAGATTTCCAAGTCCTCTTTTGACCTGTGCTTTGAGGAGGTAACCCTTGCCACAGTATTATCTTGGGCTTGAGGCTGTTGAATGCTGAGTGCCTCGATTGGTTGCTCTTCGACTTAGACTGAGGCGGTACCAGCGTCGACTTGTGGTTCTTCGTTAACATCACCCTGGGGTCCTTCGCCAGCGTCATTTTGTGGCTCTTCGCTAGCGTCACCCTGGTGTCCTTCGCCAGTACCACCTTGGTGCTCTTCGTCAACAGCATCTTGATTCTCTTCGCCATTGCCTTGGTCTCTTCCTTCAGGATTCTCTTCTGACGACAAGTCCACCACATGAACCGTTTCTGGCTGTGTTTCCTCCACCATAGGTTCTTCTGTTGTCTTCTCCACTGTTTCAGCATTGGCCTCATTCTCAGTATGGGCTTCGTCATTGCCCAAATCTTTTTCCTGAGGCCTGCTAAGGTCAGCAGATTCTAGAGTTTCTGAAGTCCTTGGTGGAGAACTTTCAGTAGTGTCCTGAAAAAGAGAAAGAAGACAAATCTTCAGATGTCGAAAGAGACACAATCGAATACTGGTATCTATGCCTAAGTTATAAAAAGGGTCCAATAGATTACCTGTGGATTAACTTCAGCTCCAGGGCTGGAATTGTCACTTTCGACAGGCTTGGTAAGAAGAGCGTTCAGTTCCTCCTCAGTTGGCTCCTCGATAATCACTGCAGGTGGCCTAGGCTTTCTCACAGCGACCTTTATTCTGACGGTTCGACCTTCAGGAGCAGGAGCAGGAACAGAAGCGTCCTTCGTTAACTTTCGCCTCTTTAAGGGAGCAGGAGGGGAATCACTTTCGTCATCACTCCCAGATTCGACCACCAATGCTGCCTGTTTCTTGGGCGAAGGGGCCTAGAAAACCAACAGGAATTCGATTAATTAATTGCATCGAAAATCAAAAATCGAAAGCCAGAAGAAAAATGAAGAAAATCTGGTTACCGATACAGGAGGCTTCCTCGAAGAGCCTTCCCCTTGTTGGTTGCTTATGGTCTTCGCCGGCGCTGTAGTCTTCGCCGGCGGTAGAGGTTTTGTTGAAGGGCCTCCTCCTTGTGGGCCTTCTGTAGCCTTCTTGGCTAGAGGCTTTCGAACAACTGAAAGCAAAAGAAAAGGTTAACAGGCTAGCAGTCGAAGAGAAAGACAAAAAGTAATGTGAGAGAATGAACTTACATTTCTTGACCTTGTCCAACACAAGGACAAAAGACTTCTGCAACTCAGCCATGAAGTCCTTCTCGTCGAAGAAGTACTCAGCATAATAGCTTCTCCACCACTCCTCAAAGGATGGTGAGCAAAGGAAATTAAGCTGGTAGTCAAACAGCGAGAGGATTGTTCGACCAGCATATCTTCCAATATGCTTGATGGCAGCTTCTTCTGTATAATCGTTGCAGAAGTACAACATTGACTTCTCTCTTTGAAAAATAGGAGAAGGCAGGGTTTGGATGATACCAAACTGGCGAGATACCAGATTTGGTTGATAGGCAAGCAGACTCAAATGAGTCTTAGAACTCTTAAATCGAAGAGGCATGATCCTGGGTGTCAGGAACGCCTCCCAAAGTATGGTGTGCTCATCGACATTGGGACCGCTCGACTCCTTTGGATGTGGCCTTGTGAACCATGCTGGCCCCACCCTCCGTTGAGCAAATGGAGCCATAGTTGAAACAAATTCCTTCCTTCGAGCGAACATCAGAACGAAGTTAGTGAAGGTTTGTTGAAACTCCAGCCCATCTTCCACAGGTGTCAGCAGAGCCAGCCTAATTCCTTCGATACGTCTATTAGCTATCGCTGGGGCTTGTTCATTTATCTGAATCTTCTTGGGTAAGAAAGATTCGAAAGTGGCGTTGAGCCACAGTTGAAGTAGCCAGAAAGGCCCAGCGAGTAGCAAACTGGCCCTATCTTCGACATGTTTCAGAAGAGTGACCCCATTGCTGATCGAGTCATAAAGACTGGCCAGAATCAGTTCTGCCAGACAGATGTTCTGGCGGTGATGCAGTTGGGTAGCAAGAGTGACCATCTTTTTGGTCACTTGTAGAGACTTCGAGCAAAACACAAAGCGAGTTAGCCATAAGGCTAGAAACGCTATGTGTTCGACATCCGACACCGCGTCTGTCGACCTGTCGTGATAATGGTTGATAAAGGTAGTGTATGTTGGCTTGGTCTCAGAGAAGCCAATTTGGTCCTCCGACATCTCCTCCGGGTCGAAGTAATCTCCGGTTGGTCGAAGGCCAGTAATAGCTGCTACGTCGAAGAGTGTGGGGGTTAACATCCCACATGGAAGATGAAAAGTGAAGTGAGAGTAATCCCAGAACAACAATGAAGCTATCAGCATTTCTGGGGAGTAGTTTAAGCATGTCTTCGACAGCATCACTAAGTCGAAGATTCCCATTTCCTTCCAGACTGGAGTTTGATGTTTCTCCAACTTTGTTAGCCAAGCAACATAGTCGGAAGTCAGATTAGGGCAAGACCTGAAGACCCTAACACTTCTGTTGAAGAAGCGGAGGTCGATTTTTTCGCGTGTAGGGTCTTCGTTGTCTTCTGCGTCCTTCTTGGCGCATGCTACTGGCTTGAGTTTCTCGACGATGGGGAAATAGCTCTTGATCTTCAGAGCTTCAGAGATGCTTGGATTCATGGGGCCAGACATTGCGAAGATCTGGTTGGAGTATCCAACCGGGATCATCAAGTGGCGCGAGTAAGCATCGCGAACGGAGATGTCAGAAGGTTCAGGAACCCTTCGTTTCCCTGTAGAGTTTACTACCGGAGCATTAACGAAGACCTTGGGTTTAACATGTTGTTCAGTTGGTGCGTTAGTCTTGGAAGCAGTAGAAGCAGAGGCCATTGTTGAGGATGAAGATGAAGTGAAAAAGGAAGAGTTTTTCTGCAAAGAGAGCAAGCTTGTACGAAAACAAGGAAGTTTGAAGGCTAGTTTGCGTAAAAAGTCCCACAATGGGATGTTCACTACTATTTATAGTAGTGGGAGAAATCCCCAATAACGAGGACATTAAATGTCATTTAATGCTGCAGGAATTAGTGGGACGCGTGGCAGCCCCTTGTTGCTTTGGCCGTTTCTGCAGAAGTAGAGAGACGCAGCGTGCGTCCTCGTTTTTGAGAATTGTCATAATGACAAATTCTGAAGTGACGTTTTGGTGCTGCACGCCGTACTGAAAGTGACGTCCTAGGATCAAATCAATGATGGTTTCTTGGGATTGCCAATAGTTGGTAAAAAGCAACAAAAAGTGCACAAGTTAACTTGTGACTAAGCGTGGAAAAACAGGTGTCGAATGGCGTTTTCAAAGAATGCCTTTTTCTTTCAGAGTCGAAATAAGGCATTCTTGGGGGGCAATTTGTTGGCTCCTAAATTCGACACCTTTGTTTTGATTGATGTCAGCCATTAAAAGCTGAAAGATGCTTTCGACTGGCTAAGCCTGTCGAAGTGCCCGTCGAAAGATGGCAAAATACTTAGAAGATTTCTTCCAAGGAAGAAGGCTGGTTGCCTTCGACGTCGAAGGAGTTTTCGTCGAAGACGTCTCTTGATGAAGGTGTTCGATGGTCCAGAGTGGAGCAGTTTGAAATTCAAAGCTTTGGAGGGAAAACGGTTTCCAGCAGTTACTACGTGCAAACGTGCAAGGATCTGGAGCGTCGAGCATGGAGAACGTGCCAAGTGGCTTGATCTCGAAGCAGTGTAACTGCCCGACGGTTACTTGGAATGTTTTAGTATAAATAGGAGTAGACATGTAGTTTCTCGCGTGTGTTCACAATTATATACATAGTCACTCATTTAGATTCAAGTACCCAGTGTGAGCGAAAGAATTGTTGAGAAATGTATGTGTGAAACACCAATTTTATCAATTAAAGTCATTTACTTTTCCAGCATTTTACTTGCTTTTCTCCTTTAAATTCCTATCGAACCTTTACTTTAAAGCCTTGTTTATTTTACCAAGCCTTTCCTTTATGCAATTCACTTGAAACAATTTACTTAAAGCCTTATCCAATTTAATCAAACTTCAAAATCAACCTATGTCCATAGGATCAATCTGATCGATCCTGCGAGTAACCAAATAAGTAACCATTTGGAGGATCAGCGGTTGTTTACCAAAACCCAAGGTAAACACTGAGGCCACTTGCTGATGACGCTGATAATTTCTTCTAGGAGGATTAACCCTCCTCTCTTGCATAAAAACATTCGTATCTCCCTCCTTCTTCATGGTAAACCCATAAGATGGCTTCTTCGCACCTCCATAAATTTCACTTTTCGTGAGACGGCTCTCTCTTACAGCCTCTTCTAGACGGATACCCATGCCTACCATTTCAGTAAAGTCACTTGGTGCACTCGCTACCATCCTCTCATAGTAGAAAGAACCCAGAGTCTTCAAGAAAATCTTAGTCATCTCCTTCTCTTCTATAGGAGGAATCACTTGGGCGGCTACCTCACGCCATGTTTGCGCATATTCTTTGGATGATTCCCTGTCTTTTTGAACCATGGCCCTCAGTTGATCACGGTTAGGAGCCATTTCCATATTGTACTTATATTTTCTGATAAATGCTTCTCCCAAGTCATTGAAAGTATGGATATTGACGTTGTCTAAACTCATATACCACTTCAGCGCAGCAACGGTCAAACTATCCTGAAAAAAGTGAATAAGCAGACGCTGATCATCAGTATGGGTAGACATTCTTCTTACATACATTACCAGATGAGCACGAGGGCAAGTGTTTCCCTTGGACTTCACAAACTCAGGGACCTTAAACATTACAGGTATCTTAACATTCTGGACCAAGCATAATTCATTCACATTCTTCTCGAATAACTCTATTCCCCGGAGGGCCTTCATCTCCCTTTACATCTTGTCAAACTGCTCTTGAAAATCATCCATTCTGTCATAGAGACTCAAGTCTTCACTTGGTGGAGGAAAAGGACAACACACATCATCGTTAACAAATGGAACCATATTCACCGAAGGAGGTGCAGCAGGAGCACCATGCACCACAAGAGGTGCAGGAGTAACAATAGTCTGAACAACTAGAGTATCTTGAGGACCGAGATTGAAACCTTCAGGCAAAAAATTCCTCTGGCATTCCCCATGGATAACCTTGAGGCATGTGATTCTGAACAACATTCGGAGTAGCAGATACAAGAACAGTCGGAGCTTCGGTAGTAACCCTTGTTGGTTGAGGTTGAACGCTCGGTGGATGATTTTGAACAACCACCAAAGATTCCATCAGAGCAGTAAGATTGGCCATACCGACCATTAAAGCAGCAACTTCCTTGCGCAGCTCGCGATTCTCTTGTTCTAAGTTGTCCATCTTCCTTCTGAAATTAGCTCGAGTGTTGTAGTGGTGAGTCAGCTTGCTGAACTAAGTAAAGGAGCTTGGTAAGACACCTGGATATGCATAACAAATGCAAGAAATATGTGCAATATGATGCATGATGTTCAATGCACATGATTTTATTTTGTTATTCAATATTTCAAGGGATTTAAAGTGTATAGACGTATTGCAAATATTGAAGTAATAACGCATTTGAAAATACTGAATTTATTTTATTATTATAACTTCAAAATAAGTTACAAGTCTTAACAATTCCAAGTACAAGATGACGATAAAGTCTAAAAACTTGAGAAGTAAAGTTGCCGGAGATCACTCTATATGCTGGTGCTTCCCCGTAAGCCTGGAAATCTGAGCCTTCAACCTCTGGTTTTCTTCCGCATACCTGGTGGCGACTTCCTTCCAATCACCTGAACCAGGAAGTGAGTAATCAACATTTGATTAAGGCTTAGGAGAAAATAAATCCCCTTGCCTCTTCATAGTCCCTACCGCTCGACTCTCAAGGATCTCAATCAAGTCGTCTTTCTCCTTCAAGTCTGCTCTAAAGGAAATCTCTAAGGTTCGACACTTATTCTTCCAAGCATCCTTTTCTTACTGCATCCTGACCAAAGCAAGATGCAGCTCTTCTAGATCATCCAATAAGGGAGGAGTGGTTTTCACAAATAAATCAGGCATAGGAGTTTCCCGGGAATACAACATCTTCAACTGAATAGCCCTCGCTTGGACCCACTAAAATATGGCTCCAAAGAAACAACCCCTTATGTCCTAAGTCTTTCCTACTCTTCTTATGAATGTGACGCCAGGCCTTCGCAATCTACTCCCTAGCTTCCATATGGTCTTCTCCCTCCTTCAGAAAGAAACTACTCAAATGAATACTATTTGGTTTGTCCCTCATTGGATAACCAAGCTGTCGTCGTGCAAGAACAGGGTTATAGTTAATTCCTCCCTTTGTACCAAGAAGAGGTACATTGGGGAAATTACCACAACTGTAAACAATCTGTGTATCCTGGTAAGCTCGATGATACCAATCAATATCCGAGTGAGTAAGTGCCATGATCTTAGGAGACCAACAGGGTTCCTTCTTGACATCCCAAAAAGAATCATACTGAAGCATATGAGAGATAAACCACTAGTACAACAAAGGCGTGCAACAGATAATCATCCCCCCATGATAAGAACTCCGAAGTTGAATAGAGTAATAATCATCACCCAATAATGTAGGAACTGGGTTACCAATCATGAAGATCCTGATAGCATTAACATCAAAAAACTTGTCCACATTATAAAATAAGAACAAACCGTAAGCAAGTAGAGCAAAGATGGCTTCAAAAGCGACTGTACTCTTCGTCCTGACAAAGTAACGAGCTTTTTCCAATTAAAATTAAGTTGTTTATCCTCTAATCCCTCCTTTAGTAGTCATATGGGCTTCCACCTCAGACTTCCCCAGATGAATCAAAGAAGCAATCTCATGTGATTTTGGCTCACCCTCCAAACCAGTGAAAGGAACACGATCATTAACGGGTAAATCCAGCAGATAAGAATACTCCTCTAGTGTAGGCATCAACTGATAGTCAATAAAAGTAAAGCAATGATACATTGGATCAGAGAACTGGACCAAGGTCGATAGAATACCCTCCTTCATCCTAAGCTTCATAAGAGGAATGATGGACCCAAACTTCTTCCGGAAATATGCAGAACACTCGATCTCGAGAATTAGACTGATTAACTCATCTATCTTAGGATCCTTGAAACTGTATTTCCCGGTCTTTCTTGTTCCATAATCCATGGTTAAAAAGTACCTGGGATATTCAAAAATTGTCAACTTTTAAGTCCCTTGAAATAAAATTTCTTCAAAACATGGTTATAAGTGCATGGATGCATGATGCAATAATCACACACAAGATCACACATATAGGGTTCATAGGTTCAACGTCACAAGCATGAGGTCGAAGGTACTACCCATAAGGTGTTGGTCTAAAAGTTATCACCTTCCAAACAAGGTTCTAGAGGTTCCCAGAGTCTACATCCTTCCTTCGAATATTACCAACTTCCTGATTAACTCGGTAATTAGTAATATTCTCAAGAAAAACTCGTCCGAGCATAGTATCGCGTGACAACTATTTCCGAATTACTCTATCATAACTTCCGCACTACACCTAAAAGGCCAACATGGGTTTGTTATTCTACGGTCCTCAGTTTCAGCAGGCTCCCAGGTCAAAAGCAGTACGTCTTCCTGATTACTCGGTAAACGAAACTACAGTCAAAGGGGCCTCCACTGAGTGGGGGATCTTATGCCTCCTTTTTTGGGATTACTCCTTCAAAGTTAACATGACTATACCGCATGTCCTATCTTAAAGTTTGCCCAAGTCCGGGTATAGGACTTATGAGTAATCACCAAGCACCCTGAAAACAAGGAAAATCCAAACAAACATATATACAACATATAACACATAAACAACAATATCACATATACAGATATAAACAAAGATAGGCTCAACCCACTTAGGGATGGACCAGCAAGAGGTCAATCTTTCCCCAGTGAATTCACCATTTTTTCTGTAGCGGTAGAAATGTTTAAGACTAAGCCACTGGGTTGACTTGACTTATACAGATCAAAATAAAAATCGCCACTGCGCTTTATTGTTTCCAAAGGAATGGGAAAAGAGCGAATATCCCAAAAAAGAGGGAGAAAGATTCAAGTTAAGGAAGTTGGTTATGCAAAGGGAAGGTATTAGCACCCTAAACATCTGCGGTACTCCACAGGAACCTCTTTGAAAAATCTGTATATTTTGGCTATAAATGTTGTGTGTAAAATAGATGGTGGAGGTGAGAAAAGAAGTACATATTTTTTTTAATAATTTTTTCACCCACCGCAGTTGCGAATGTTTAGTACCTAGGTACCACCTTTCGTGCAATAGGGGATCAAGGTACACGTAGTTCACCTTAAAATATTTTAAAACATGATTGTGTTGGTTGATTTTATGAGATAAGACATCATCGTCATTGTATGTGTGAAAAACATACTTACTACCCACAAATCATGAGAAAGGAGAATTTGCATCATCTCAAAGTGGAGGATATGGCTTGGATTTTAAAATCCACAATTCCTCACTTAACACCCAAGTGGAAAATATCTCTCTTCACTAAATATTGTAGAAGTATAGTTGTTTGCATCACTACAAGGATTAACAAGAGTCTAATCTTTTGAGAATGGTTTTAAAATAAAAAGCCAAAGTGGAAAAATGATTTGAAATGAGATTGATTAACTTTTAGTCTTCTCACAAAAAATGTCAAGGTATTATTAAGTTGATTGAAGTTTATTTATGAAAAGGTTTTGAAAACGCATGAACCTAAGTCCAAGTTTATTATGAAAGTAATTCAAGTTAAAAAAAAAACAAGAAGAGTTTTCAAAAGGAGAGAGAAGATTTTTGAAATTAAAGAAATGGGAGGAGAAGAAGAGACTATCCTAAAGCATAAGATAAAAGCTAGGGATAGGAACCATCTAACCAACGAGAAGCCAATTCTTGATATTATGAGTCAAGATAGAATTTCATTCTTTGGATTGAAACCAAGTAAGAAAAGATACTAGACTTCTTGAGAGAACCAAACTTCTAGTGTATTAAGTCTTCACAAAATTTGGGCAGAGTAACGGTTGTATACGGGTGAATTCCAAACTACAAACAAAGTATGTAATCACAATAACCTGCACACAAAGCAAACAAACAACCCAATGTCGTGAGGTAAACCTCAAGAACTCCAGACAAAATATCAATTAAGGTCACAATGTCTCCAACATAGGCCAAGGTCTGTAACACTAAGTCCAAAAAGTCCAATACTCCATGATGCCAAGGATAGTAACCAAATAGTCCAATTATCATTAATGTTTTTTAGGGTTTATGTTAATTATTAAGTGTCTTCAAAAAAGGAAATAAGAGCTCAAATGAGAAAAAAACAAAAATGACAAGAAAGTAAATGCCCAAGTGAGAAAAGATGAAAATAGTATGAAATGTAAAATGCTAAAAGTAAATGATACATGAAATAAAAGGGCGTATAATAAAAACATAAGATAAAGTTAATTATTAGTGATTAGTGGTTAGCTGGATGATCATCTTGAAACTTGCATTTGGAACTCATTAGAGGATTGGTAGAACCAAAGCCTCCACACAACAAGTTGCATTTGCTTTTTGTCAAGTATATCATCCATTTGAAATCCTCACAAGTACCATTTAATAATCAATGATGTTTAAGTGATCCGCATTGACCAAAAGTGTTGTAGATCGATTAGAGGATTAGTAGAACCAAAGCCTCCACACAATGAATCTCAAGGTTATTGGATCAAAGAGATCAAATTAACATACTTGGGCTTGCAAACATAGGTTTGGGCCACGAATGATCATTTATTCGAATCAAGACAAAATTTAGCGCTATGTTAAGCAATCATAAATGGACTTATATAAAAGTCGCACCTATTTTGAGGCCGGTCAATAGAAATCTATGCACCATTTGTTTTGAGACATGATATAGAGATCATGCTTCAATAACACTTAGTGCAATAAGAAATGGTTGAGACGGAGAGGGGTGAGAGAGGACATACAAACCACTTTTGAATTAAATTTAAATCAAACTATTATTAAAATCATTCATCCATTTTTGTTGAGTTAGACTCAACACCATGTATCCAATGATGTTAACAAAGTTCATGACCAAAAATTCAATCTAAGATCAACCAGAAAATAATCAAAATAACATTGCATTTAATATATACATTAAGTAGGTTTTAAAAATGTTTTTAAAATGGAAATAAAAGAAAAAATATCAACTATATTCAAATTAATCAAGAAATAAAAAGTGAGACCATAGAAAAATCAGAAAAGGAATCAAATATTTTTACAAAATTTTTGGTAACTTTTTAAAGTCAGAAACTATTTTTTAAAATTAAAAGAAATGATTAAAGTAAACCAAAAATGATAAAAAATAACAAAACAAGAAACAAAAATAAAATTAGGTCACCAATATTTGTCACAATATCATTGGATCATTCTATAATTTTTTTCAGAATTTAAAAATGTATAAAAGTATTTTTAAACATTTAAAATAATTCAAATAAAGTGAAAATTTATAAAAAATAACAAAACACAAAATTAAATTGTGAAAAAATAAAAATCAGAAAGAGAATAACCCAAAATATTTTCATAATTTTTTCATATTTTTTGGACTAAAAATGAATTTTCTATGATTTTTTGAAGTTTAAAACAATTAAATATAAAAATCAGAAAATAAATAAAAAACAAAAAGATGTGGGTCAATGGATGAGAGTCAAAATTCGTTAGTAATCAAATCCAAGGGATTTGGCGTGCTGTGCATATCATAGTCATTAGTGAATAAAGCATAGGATACTAATTAAATCAGATTTTCAAAAAATACATATGGCACGCCTTCATTGGTTGGAAGATGACACGTTGGTCATCTTCAACCTCCAACCAACGTGAATTGCAGGTCTCTCAAACTGTAAAATCAGAAACTCAGACCTATGCCATTCGCTTCGTCTCTTCAAGACGAAGACAACCACACCCTCGCGACAAATTTATATTAATTGTAGCTCAAGCAATTTCGAAAGAAAGTTTTGAAAAGAGATTTGAAATTTCATGGTCCAAACTAGTTTCTAGATAAAAGTGAGTGTTGCAACTAAAACTAGGGAAATGAAAGCATCATAATGATATCAAAGTTTTGAAGAATTGATGAAGGAATCTACCTATTGAAGTTGAGTTGCTGAGCTCTGAAACTGGACTTCTATGCAACAATATAGGGCACGATTCTTGAATGTAATTATATGGTTAGCTTCAGGAAAGATCAAGGAAAGTTAATTGATGGAAAAATGGATTAAAAAACGCTTGAGAATAGATTTCAAAGTTGCAGAATTTTGAGTTATGGAATAAGTTTGTCAGGGTGATTCTGGCTATCCAAGCTTTAGAAAATGAATGAGGGATGACCCTCTATTTATAGGGAATCAAATGGAATGTCCAAGCGTGTGAAATGATGAAGTTTGGAGAGAAATCGTGTGAAGTTGCAAACAAGAAAAGTGTGACTTCTAATTTGATCAAAACTCATCCAAAATGCGCATTTTGTTGTGCTAATCACTTCTGGAAGTTCACTAAACATGTTTAGAGGAAAAACGCGTGGAAAACTTGTGATTAGAAGCCAAAACAAAGATTTCAAAATCCAACTTGTGATGAAACTTCAGCTTCAAGTAACCATTTTCAAAACAATTCCATTCTCAACTCAATGGGTCTTAGGGAATGACTCTTAATGCTTTAGAAAGTGAGATTACAAGCTTTGCAATGGAAAAAGAATGGAATCAAATGGATGCATGAGCTGAAAGTTGCATTGAGTCAAAGTTGAGGAAAAAAGGTCGACTTTCCATACTTAGAAATATTTCAAAATTTTCTTCAAAAGTGACCTATAATGTTTTGCATCAAAACATGGATTTCCATTTGGAATTTGCTCTTGACCAAAAAATATGGCATGAAATATACCTCTTGAATGACATTTTGAAACTTGAACCATTCAAAATCTCCAAAAATTGAGAGAGTTATGAATTGTTGAAGTTGACAAAAAATCATGAAATGACCTATAAGCTTTTGTATCCTTAGAGCATTTTCCATCCACTTTCTCACATTGAACATAAAAGAAGGCATAAAGTTCACATATTCATGATCATTATGGAAAAAGAATGGGCTCAAGGTGATACAAATTGACCAAGTTATGATCATTTGAAGTCACACATGAGAAATTGGGGGTTCATCTGGAGGACTTGTAATCTTTCTTCATCATCAAGCTTCTTTTACATGAAAACTCCTTGAAACTTTTGAAGTAATTTGTTGATAACCCTTTGAAGAGAAGGATGTTTTTGGAATAACTCAAAAATACCAAAAGATGAGAAATATATACTTCTTTAAAGTTCAAAACCCTAGCTCCTAGATCAAGAAAATGCTTTGAGGAACTTTGACAATTTTGAACAAACTTCTTGTACCAAAACAAATGCTTTGTAAATAAGAGTTGTTGAGAATGAAAATGAGAATTCATAGACACAAAAACAAGATCCATATCTTGAAAGTTGAGAGAAATATTCACTTGTGACCAATGGGAACAAAGCCTTGTCCAAGCATGACAACTTCTCCAATCAACCCCTTGTACTTTTGAATCAAATTTGATAACCTTGAAATGTGGTGAACCAAAATAACCTTGCCATGCCATTTTTTCCAAAACAACTTCAATGGTGAGGTTTGAACTTCTCAAGCTTTATTGACTAGGGCATGCCAATAAACTCATGAACCCATGGAGCAACTTGCTAAATCTCATTGCCTTTACCTACATTAGTGACAAGCAAGACAAACCAACATTGCATTTTACTAAATAAAAGTAAAAATCAAGATAAAATATTCACGATCACAAAAGAAAAACAAGTCAAGGTGTTTGGTGATGCCTTAAAGAGAAAGACTTGAGATAGGGAGGATAACCAAAAGCCCTAGTGTGATCTTGTTGTGATTGAATCAATATGGTATGATGAAGGGATCTTATGGGCAAAATATGGGGTACAACAGCTGCCCTTATTTAAGTTTCTTCTATCCGGAGATGCGAAGGTTAAAAATCTTTGTGTCGACACGATCGAAGATACTTAAATATAAAACAAACCCTATTTTTTTCCCTAAGATACCATGCAATGCTTATGAATATGAGTGCACATGAACAACTCCAAAGGGACGCAAAACACCATTGGGGATGTAACAAAATAAAGTAACAAGAGAGTAACCCAACCAGGAAAATAAATCACTGGTGGATTAAAATACCTGAACCAGAGAGGATGGTAAAAAGCCAAAGGATACATCATCTTCTACTGAAGGCCAAGCTACCAACGTTCACTGTAGGTAGAAAAAGGAAAGAAATGACAACACCTATGTTTACTGAAGGTGAGCTACCAATGTTCACTGAAGGTAGAAGGAAAAGAAATAACAACACCAACGTTTACTGAAGGTGAGATACCAACGTTCACTGAAGGTAGAGGGAAAAGAAATATCATAGCATCACCGTTCACTGACGATGAACTACCAACGTTCACTGAGGGTAGAAAAAAGATAACAATCACCAACTTTCACTGAAGGTGACCTACCAACTTTCACTGATGGTAGAAAGAGAATATATCATAGCACCGTCATTCACTAACGATGAACTACCAACGTTCACTGAGGATAGCAAAAAGATAACAATCACCAACTTTCATTGAAGTTGACCTACCAATTTTCACTAATGGTAGAAAGAGAATATATTATAGCACTGCCACCCATTTGTTTGAGTTCCGAAAGTACCCTCGTGGATTTCACTCATAAGCGTATCTGCTTCTTGCTTCTCCATACACCTAAGTAGCATGATGTCGTAGTTTCTTTTGTATACCACCCCATTACTCAAAGAATTTTGAAGCTATCCTTCGTAGGGTTCACTTGTCAATGATAGAAGCATTTTCTAGATATTCCTGATTTTCCAGGTACTTCTTGATGTCATAAAACCAAGGCTTACTGTCAGGTCCTTCCTCAATAGCAAGGTAGTGTATGGGCTCTTCGAAATGTCTGATCGTAATACGTGGTTCGTGGTTCGGCCAAGTCACTTTGAACATAGCTGATAGAGTTGCCAGAGCGTCCACCATTTGATTTTCTTCCCGTAGGATATGAATGAAAGTGATCTCTGTAAATTCCGCAACTAACTTTAAAACATGACCCTGATACAGAATCAGTTTAGGGTTTTTAGTATCCCATTCGCCATTAACCTGGTATATGACTAATGCAGAATCCCCAAATACTTCGAGGTGCTTTATTCTCAAATCGATGGCAGCTTCCAGTCCTAGTATACAGGCTTCGTATTCAGCGATGTTGTTGATGAAGTCAAAATACAACCTTGCAGTATAGGGTTTGTGATAATTCTTTGGAGAGGTCAATATTTCCCCTACACCGTGACCTAGTGCATTTGAAGCCCCGTCGAACATGAGTGTCCAATGTGCCCCTGGCTCGGGTCCTTTGTTTGGTCTTGGTATTTCGTAGTCAACTATAAATATGACATCCTCATCGGGAAAGTCAAACTTCATAGGTTGATATTCTGATAGCGGTTGGTGAGCCAGATGATTAGATAGTATACTACCTTTGATGGCCTTCTGAGTGACATATTGGATGTCGTATTCTGATAGTAGCATATTCCATCGTGCGGAACTCGCGGTAAAAGTTGGCTTTTCAAACACGTACTTTAGAGGATCCACTCTTGCTATTAATCACGTAGTATGGGTTAACATATATCTCCTTAACCTCCTGGTATCCCAAGCTAATGTGCAACAAGTTTCCTCGAGGAGTGAGTACCTGGTTTCGCAGTCACTGAATTTCTTGCTGAGGTAATAAATCGCATGCTCCTTTCTACCTGTTTCATCCTGTTGTCCCAAAACACAACCCATTGATCCTTCAAGCACTATCGAATACATGATGAGTGATCTTCCAGGGACTGGCGGCATTAAGACTCGTGGCCCTTGCAGATACTGTTTTACCATCTAGAAGGCAGTTTGACAATCATCATTCCATACTACTGTCTGATCTTTTCATAATAACTGGAATATTGGCTTTCACATAGCTGTTATATGAGATATGAACCTTGAGATGTAATTCAATCGCCCTAAGAAATCACACACTTCTTTTTTTGTCCTTGGTGCGGGCATCTCTTGTATAGCTTTTACTTTGTCGGGGTCTAACTCGATACCCCGCTGGCTTACAATGAAACCCAACAATTTACCTGATCTAACGCCAAATGCGCACTTAGTCAGATTTAGCCTCAGTCTAAACTTACACAACCGCTCAAATAACTTTTGCAGATGTATGCTATAGTGTTTTGTTTTCAAGTATACTGTCTTTGAATTTGGGTTGTCTAATGTTTGATTTTAGTCTTGCCATACAAACCCTAATTACTAGCAATAATAAGGAAAGCGATAAATTGGGGAATTTAAATGTCATATGCTATTACAACGCTTTGGGAATGGGGGGGACAAGTTTGTAAATGAGGGGAGGAAATCAATAAAGCCCTAATTACTATTTAAAACCATTTAACATGAATAAAAATAGAATGTACAAAATGTAAATAGAAAAAGGAAAAATTTTTTTACGGTTTTTTGATAGAAAAAGGTTTTGGTAGTTAACCTAATTAACTAATTGATTTTAATTACAAAAAAAGTTAATGAACTATCTAATCAAAAACTAAAATTTAAATTAATTAAAATACAACCTAAGTCTAATTTAATTTATTTAGAAAATAATTTTGAATGTTAGTGTCAATTCCCAGCAATGCCAAATGTCCAATGTAATCTTAACGACCCAAAATTATAGCAAAAATCTCAAAATTAGGATTTCTGGAGTCTTGGCTGACACGAGCCGTGTGACCTGACACGGGCACCCGTGTCAGGATCTTCCCAATGCTTCCTACATGTTCTCATTGTCCCAGCTAGATTCACACGAGTCGTATCGTGTGGCACGGGCACCCGTGTCAGCTCCTGCCTTGCCCTTTTCCTAAGTTTCTAACACAGCTGAATTGACACAGGCAATGTCGTGTGACACGGGTACCCGTGTCAGCCCATGTCCTGCCTTTTTGCTAAGTTTTCTCTCGGATCTGTCATGTTGTATCCTTTTGAAAATGAAAGCAAATGATGTATGGATAAGGATATTACAATTTTAGAAAATTTACCTCTTGCAATGAAAACTTGAACACGTCTGGATGTTTCCGGGTGCAAATTGGTGATTGATTGAGCTCCCTTGGACCTTCTTGAAACTATGCCATTCCTCACTTTATGGTGAAGGTTGTTGAATCACTCCAACCAAGTCAATTTGAAAGGTACTGTTTTCGAGTTTGGAAGATGGTGATAATGTTGTTACAGAAGTTGTTTTTATGTTTTAACAACTTCTATATGATGTATGTGAAGTATTTGGATGATTTGTTTGGACAAAACTTGCAAGGTTTGAAAGGTTCAAATATTTGGATTTCAAAGCTAAAAAATGGAGGTTTTGTGAACAATTATGGTTTTTGAGAGTATAAGGGGTTTTGAGGGCTTGCGCACTTGTGTTTCTCTCTTCCTTTTTTTATTTTCTTTCTATTTTTTTGTCCTCATTTGTGTCTTGCAAATGCTCCCTCTATTTATAGGCAAGAGGTTTGAGGACAAAAGCTGATAAGGTTTACAAATTATGGAGTTATGGCTTGGTTGGATTGTAAGTGGGGGTTCATGACCTTTCCATAGTTCCAATATGGGCATGGCCTGATTCCAGGGGTGCTTTGCAGGTTGCAGATGGTTGTTTCTTGCTTTCACAGTGTGTATGTGCAGAAGAAACAATTGAGAGGCTCAAGGAGTTAACATTGTGATTAAAGCATGCTTTATGTAAATGGCAATGGTGCCTTTGTGTCATAAATGGAAAGATCATTTGGATAATGGCTCAAACACTTGGGTAATGGCTCAAAAGTATGTTTACTCTTCTTATTATGGATAGATTTGAAGGTTTAGAGGCCTCCAAAAAGGGATTATGCAGCATGGCATGAAGATTTAATCTCATGTTAATCATAAAATGACTTGTGTTTCAAGAAAGGATGCCCAACTTCATGGCTTTGAATCTCCTAGCTCAATTATGATAAATTCATGCTCTTGGACATTTTGTAAATCTTGAAACATTGTCTACAAATTTCATGTTGACCACTTTGGATAAACCAAATTGGAACTTGATGAAAATTGGCTAAGAAGTTGGGACAAATATCTGACCAAACTTGTTGAAAATTTCTCTAAGTGTTTATACAAAAATGTCATGACTTCATGAACCTATATCTTCAAATCTAATCATATTTTGGACATCAACCCTATAATAAAAAGTTGTAGAATTCATCAAGATCTACAACCTTTATGTTGAAAGTTTTCTTTGAATCATCTTGCATCTTGGTGAAAAAATGTCATGAAGTAATGAAATTATCAAGTGTAAAAACACTTAGAAAATTTCTAAGATTTGAAAATTTTGACTTTTTATGGACTTTCTTAATTCCTGATGATCAATTTTGATATTTTTGAGTATCTTGATGAATCCTGATCTTTGAAATTCAATGTTGATCAAAAAGTCAAAGTTTTACTTTTTGTGTATCAGTTGACTTTTCATCAATTGAACAATTTTCAACCATTAATCCATTGATCTTGAGAAATAATTTGAGCCATAAAGTTAGGTCAAGATATTGTGTTTGAGTTCTTTGGTGAGAAACGTCTTGAGAAAAGAGAGGGAAAATATTTGGGTACAACAATGACCTTCAGTCACTATCTTCTTGAAAATAGACCTTCACTCAGCCTCTCAAGGTATCATCAAACAACTGTTTGATTTACATTTGTTTACAATAATATGCTTCTACACAATCTGGATGTAAATAAAATTAAGTACATCAGAAGAACCTAATACACACTAAAAGATATTACATTGTATTTTAGCTTTAATGTGTGGTCTTCTTTGGGCAGCATATGAAATTAAGCACATTTCAAATCAATGATTTCATTGTAATAATTATTGTGATCGGTGGATCTGGAACTGACTGTTTAACGCTGGTTCGCGAAATGTCGCGGAAGCAAGAGTCGCCACCGTCTTTTATTTTCTCCAAATGGAAAGGACAACAGCACAGAAAAATTCCTTATAGAGATTGCTCTCGGTTCGGGAGGTAGATTTATAGAAAGGGAAGGTGTTAGCACCCTTTCTATCCATGGTTATCCATGGGCTCTTAGATACTTGCTCATTTGTGTTTTCAAAATTGTTTGTTTGCTTTTCATAGTGGGTTTGAAAAAGTTTCGTTTAATATTTCAGTTCGACTCTTGTATCAGTCCTCAAGAGTGTTTGAAAAATTGCTTTTGAAAGCTTTTTGAAAGGTGTCGGTGTGAAAAAGAAGTTTTGATTTGTTTTGAAATTAGAGCAAGTATCTATGAGTCATCTACCTACCCTAAGGAATTCGTCTGTGTAAATGTCCTGAAAGTAGTGCCATCCCACCATTGAGAGGTAGGTAGCACCACCGTTGGAGGTGTTCGGGTCAATTCGAGTTTTGGGACAGTGTGGTCACCAAGCAAAGGTAAGACACCTTAGAAGCTACCATTATGCCATTGATCTTTTATTCCGAGGCAACTATTCCGAGGCAACTTGTTTTGAGGCAACCAGATCAATGGGACATAAGGACTCACTAAGACGTCCTATAGTCGACGACCATGTTTCGAGGGACAAGGCAACAGTGTGGTCACTAGAGCAATAGGAAGACACCTTAGAAGCTACCCTCATGCCATGTTCATGGACATGAGGACTTACTAAAACATCCTCTACTCGACGACCACGTTTCGAGGGGCAAGGCAACAGTGAGACGTACCCTAGGGGTGGTGTGTGATTTGTGTGTCATTTTCAGATATTTTTGTCTAGTCATGCATTAGTGATCTACGCTTTGTTTTTTATTTTTGGCATTCATTCTTTCAAGCAAGTTATTAACAGTTAAAAGACGCGAGATTAAAAGTCCTACGCTATTACAAAGGCGCGGGTCTACATCGCCAAATTAATCCAAGACCCGATTTGAAAAATAAAATGCGGAAAGATAAATGCCCTAATTAATCTATTACAAGGCTTTGGGATAAATACATGAAATTTATAAAAAAGGAATAAAATAAGCGCGCGAAACGAAATTATAATCGAAAGCGAGGGCGTTGGACCCTTTCAAAGAAATTAAATTGAAATTATGAAATTAATTAAATTAAATGAGAAAAGGAAATTATTTTTTTGAGTTTTTTGTATTTATGGATTTTAGTAAGAAAATTAAATGAAATTAAAACCCTAATTCTAAACTATTTTTAATTTATTAAAAAAATGTTTAAATTTAACCTAGTTTTAACCTAATTATTTAATGGCAAATTTATTTACAAAACAAATAATTAATTATTAATAATGGTAAAAGAAAAGAAAAAGGATAAAAGTATTTAAAACCCTAATTCTACATTTTTTTAGTTTATTAAAAAAAACATTAAAATTAAACCTAGAATTAAAACTAAATTAATTGTTGAATTTATTTACAAAAATGTTAGTGAATTAAACATTAAAACATATTTTTTTATTTTTTATAGTTTCTGATTTTTTGGTATTTTTATGTTATGAAAAATTAATTTAAAGAATTAAAATAAAACTAAATAAAATAGAAAAAATAAAAAGAATGAAAAATAGAATGCAAACCAATGGGGGGTGTTGACCCCAATTTTGGAGGTAAGTTGCCAGTAATTTGGCCCATTTATTGGAGGCCTGGTTGACTTTTCTGGGATGCGTGTGACTCCATTGACCAATGTGTATGGTGTTCTTCAGATCATGGCCATTAGATTGATGTTGTGGGACGTGTGGCATGCCCAGAAATAGAGCTGTATGGTGGTCCCTGAAAGATACGCTGCACAGGAATATGGAACACAAAATAATATTGAGAAGGGAGGGGACCTGGGAATCGAACCCAGGTCCCAATGCTTGTGTGACAACGCAGCTACCAATTGTGCCATTTGCTTTCTTTGTCAATATAATAGAGTATGAATAATAAGAGAGAGAAAACGTGGGTTAGTGGGAGTTTAACAAAATGCAGGATTTGAAATAGCCAACCATAGGATGACAAATCACCTTCTTCTTCGTTTGTTCTTTGTTTCACCTGAAAAAAATACATCAAATAGCGGGGGTTTTGAACCCCCACTAACCACAGTACAAAAAAATAGCGATTAGGCCATACTCAAATATAAAAAAGGCGCGACCTATGGAATGGATTCGTCATGAGCTTCTGGTTTCAGTTGTATAGGTCTTGTGTCTCAATTTTTCCAGAGGAACAAAACCCTCTTTTAAAGTATCTGCAACCCTAAAGGGCTCCCATGGCAAGTTTGCATATAGGCGATGAAAATTCAATTAAATGGTATCAATAGATTCAGAAGGTCCATGTTAGTATAAAACAATAATCAAAATGTATGAAAAATGTCCAGAAATTCAAACACGATTATGCATAAAGTTTGAGGAATTTTGACTTCTATATACCAATTCTTGATGCGTGGGGACTGGAAAAGGATTCAGTTAGGTTCAGGGAGACCTCAGCAAGCTTTTTGGATGGATTATAGGCTTTGAATCACGCCCTATGGGTGTTTTCAGTTTTGGAATTTTTGACAAAAATTGCAAAGTTGGTATTTGGTTTCAGGCGCAGCTTCAAGGTTTTTAGCATTAGGTATATATGTGTGACTGAATTAGGGTAAAAATCCAAGTCAAAAACCTTTGCATTGATGTATCAAATATTTGATTTTCAATGAATCTTTTCCAATCTTTTCCATGTGTTTTTGATACCAATCATGGCCAAATCTTTCCATATTAGTGATGCACGAAATCTTGAGGTTTTATGGAGAGAATATGCTACAAAAAGGGATTGGAAAACATGTGTTTAGTATTTTTGTCATATTTTATTTAATTAAATGAATTAATGGTGATAAAAATTCAAATAAATAATAAAAAATGATGAAATAAATCCCCTTTGGGTCAAATGGTCGTGCATAGCCTTTGGATAATGATTTTTGGAAGAAAATGTGGCCCATTAGCAATTTTGAGGCATTTGAAGCAAAGTTGACTTTTCAAAATTCCCAAATATTTCCCAACTTCCACAAGGCATATCTTGCTCAATTTTTAAGCTTTGATCATGTTCTTGGACATTTTGGAAAGGTCTTGAAGTCCTCTAACAAATTGCTTTGGTCCCATATCATTTTGATTTACCAATCTCAAGTTATGGTCTTTGACTTAAAGTGCCTTTTTGTTGACTTTTGAAAATGACCTATAATGTTGAAATTGTTAACTTTTTGTGAGAGAATTTCTTGGACTTTAAGTGTGAAGAGGAGTTGTAGGAAATGTCTTTCTATTCAAAATGAGCTTTGGATGGAATTTTTCTGATGAACCATGTGGAAGTTATGCCTTGGTCAAGTTACAGTTGACTTTTTCAACTGTCCAAATATGGAAACTTTTGCATCTTGAGACTTTTTGAGCCATGCTTTGAGAATCATGATCAAGAATTTATCAAATGATGTTTGTGGATTCAAAATAAGATGTTGACCAAAAATTTGAACTTTTGACTGTCAAATGACCATTTTGCCCCTGCAGTTGACTGTTGAGCAATTAGGGTTTTTGACTGTGCAATTTTATGCTGTAAGTCTTGAAACTTGGCATATGGATGCTTGACCATGTTTGTAGGCATATGGGACTTGATTGGACCCTTGGAAACTTCAATTTCTTTCCCAGAACCAAAACCCTAGTTTTTGACTGTTAGGAGGCCATTGAACTGTGCAACTCTTGAGAGATTTTGAAGCATGCTCTTTGCAAATCTTGAAGAATATGGGAGGGAAAATTTTGGGGTACAACAATTATCAACATGATTGAAGAATAATTTTGATAATAGTTGTTCTTATTGTTGTTATAGTGGTTGATAGATTTTTGGTTGTGTTCCAATAATGACAACTTTCATTTTAACATTGAACACCAAAAACATTTTAAACACATGATTCTTTTATTATATATTAAAGCAAAATAGAGTCGTTGGCTATTTGAAAAAGAGTCTTTACAAATAGTACTGCTACGTCATTTTCTCTTCCATAACTCAAGCTAGTGGAGAGGTAGTGGAATAAGGCTTTTTAGTACTATGTACTATTGTACCATGTTACTGTTCTATTCTTTCCTTCTGCACTTTAGAGGCTTCTGCAAGCATGAGTTTAGAAGAGGGAACATAAAATAAGGTATTCAGAACTTCAAGTCTTCATAACTGCGTCTTCAGAGTCTTCAGCACTTGGTGATAAGAACCCGTTGTAGACACCCTTGGATCAGAAGAGCTTCAAGTCTTCAGGGTCTTAAGAACTGCGTCTTTAGAGTCTTAAACACTTGGTCTTAAGAACCAATTATAGAGAACCTTGGATTTTTAGAACTTCAATTATTTGGAATCTTCAGAACTTCCGTCTTTAGAATCATGTTATTAGAAACAGAAGTCTTCCGCATCCGTACTTCAGTAGAAATTTTGTGTTCAGATCTTTTAACTTTGTCTTCTTTGAAACAAGTTTTTCTTTTAGAAACTAAGATTTTAGCATCTGGACTTCAGTAGAAACTTTGTCTTCAGATCTTCTAACTTTGTTTCTTTGGAACACACTGTCTTTAGAAACTTGAGTCTTTAGCATATGGACTTTAGCAAATACTTGAGTCTTTAAATCTTCTGACTATTTCCTTAGAACACGTTATCTTTAGAAGCTTGAGTCTTCAACATCTGGACTTGAGTAGAAACTTCTGTCTTCAGATCTTCTTACTGGTTTCTTTAGACAAATACTAGAGCCTACACTTCAGAGCCTTCTAGAGTTTCTTGCTACTATTCACCAAAACTTGTGTAGCACAGAAGCGGAACTAGTTCTCTTGTAATGTCTTGGCCACATCATCCATCAGAAGCAAAACTATTTTGTTAAGTACTCAACAATAACAAAGATTAAAGTATCTAAATTGTTCATACAAATATACTCATTTGTTATCTTTAAAACTCAGAGATAATATTGCAGAATCAAATCTTGTTCTTACAAACATCACATCACACATCAGACTCAAAAAAACATCACATATTCGTCAATAATTAATAAATAATTCTAATAAATCATTTAAATTACTATTTCTAAAAATCAGGGTGTTACAACTCTCCCCCAATTAAAGAATTTTCACACTGAAAATTACCTAGGGAAAACAGAGTCGGATATGACTCCTTCATCTGATCCTCTCGCTCCCAAGTCAAACATCCACCAGATGGTCCACCCCATAATACCTTCACCAAGGCAATAACTTTAACCCACAATTTCTTCACTTCTCGACCTTCTATTGGCACGGGCGATGCTTCGATAGTCGGGTTATTTCTTACTTGTACATCATTCATCTGAACACATGTGAAGGACCCAAAATATAATTCCTCAACTAAGACACATGAAACACATCATGCAGATTTGCAAGTGATGGCGGTAAAGTAATCCAATAAGCCATTTCACCTATCTTCCCAGATATCTGATATGGACCAACGAAAGGCAGCATAAACTTTCTCAATTCTAGAGCTCTACAAACACCAGTCACCAGAGTGACTCTCAAAAACACATGATCATCCTTTTGAAACTCAAGTGCCTTTCTCCTCTTATCATGATAACTCTTATGAAGAATTTGAGAAGCTTTCATCTTTTCTTAGATCATCTTGATCTTCTCAGTCGTTTCCTACATAATCTCAGGTCTGAGTACAACACTCTCACCTGAATCATACCAACACAATGGAGTTCTACATCTCCTACCATACAACGCTTCATACGGTTCCATTCCAATACTAGAATGAACACTATTATTATAAGTAAACTCAATCAACGATAAGTGGATGTCTCAAGCACCTCTTTGTTCCAACACATAAGCCCTCAACAAATACTCGAAAGACTGAATAATCCTCTCGGTCTGACCGTTCGTCTGTAGATGATATGCAGAACTTAACTTCAACTTAGTACCAAAAGTATTGTGCAAACCCTCCCATAATTTCAATGTAAAGCTCAGATCTCTATCCGACACAATACTCGAAGGTATACTGTGCAACTTTACAATCTCATCAATATACATCTCTGATATCTTCTCCATGGAATGATTAATTTTCATCAGTAAGAAATGAGCCGACTTAGTCAATCTATCCATAATCACCCATTTTGAATCATTGCCCTTAGAAGTCTTTTGTAATCCTGACACAAAATCCATTGAAACATTATCTCATTTCCATTGCGGAATACTCTAAGGTTGCACAAGACCCTTAGACTTCTTGTGCTCGATCTTTGACTTCTGGAAAGTGAAACATGCATACACAAATTTAGTGACTTCCTTTTTCATATTCAGCCACCTAAACAATTTCCCCAAATCCTGATACATCTTCGTAGCACCCGGATGAATACTCAAGCTGCTTTGAATTTCCTTCCTCGAGAATACTCTTCTTAAGCTCTGGAACATTTGGAGCACACACCCTATCATTAAATCTCAACACATCATTTTCATCCAATCAGAATTCACCATTGTTTCCTTTGTTTATAACCGTCAATCGATCCACAAAACTTAAATTACATTTCTAACCCTCGCGGATTTCTTCATGGATGCCACTGGTCAGTTTCAACATTCCTAACTTCACACTGTTAGATATCTTTTCACATACCAAACTCATGTGTCTAAATTGATCGATCAATTCTAACTCCTTTACCATAAGCATTGACATATTCAAAGACTTCTTGCTCAAAGCATCAGCTACTACATTTGCTATACCAGGATGGTAACTCAAGTCAAAATCATAGTCTTTCAAAAGTTTGAGCCACCTACTTTGTCTCATATTTAACTCTTTCTAATCAAACAAGTATTTCAGATACTTATGATCACTAAACACTTCAAATTTAAAGCCAAAAAGATAATGTCTCCAAATCTATAACACAAACACCATAGCTACTAGCTCTAATTCATGTGTAGGATAATTTCTTTCATGAACCTTCAATTTCATAGAAGTGTAAGCAACAACCTGTCCATTTTTCATTAGCACACCACCAAGACCCATCTTAGATGCATCATAATACACCACGAAAGACTCACTTGGATTAGGAAAAATTAACACTGGAGCAGTCGTCAACTTCTTCTTTAGTTCCACAAAACTTTCTTCACAAGCGACATACCATACATAAGATTGACCCTTTCAAGTAAACTGAGTTAACGGTAACACCAATTTAGAAAATCCTTCAATGAACCTTTGATAATAACCAAATAAACCAAGAAAACTTCAAATCTCAGTCGTGGACTTCAGAGTCTCCCATTGCAACACAACATCCACTTTATAAGGATATACAACAATTCCACCCCTAGAAATCACATGGCCAAGGAAACTCACTTCCTTCAACCAAAAATCACACTTGGACAACTTTTCATACAACTTCTTCTCTTTCACCACTTGCAACATGATTCATAAATGTCCAACATGTTCTTTTTATGACTTAGAATAGATTAAAATATCGTTAATGAAGACCACAACAAACGTATCCATATACGAATGGAAAGTTCGATTCATATACTCCATGAAAACACCTCGCGCATTAGATAAGCCGAATGGAATCACAATGTACTCATAATGACCATACCTTGTTCGAAAATCCGTCTTCAGAATATCATCTGGTTTAACACGAATATGATGATAACCCAACCTCAAATAAATCTTGTTGAAAACACAAGCACCTACCAACCGATCTATCAAATCATCGATCCTCAGGAGTGGATACTTATTCTTAATAGTCACCTTATTTAACTGTCTGTAATCCATGCCAAACCTCATACTATGTCCTTTTTCTTAAGCAACAACACCGAAGCACCCCGCAGTGAGATGCTCGGTCGAATAAACTTCTTCTCCAACAACTCTTCTAATTGTTTCTTCGACTCGCTCATCTCTGAAGCTGGCATCATATAAGGAGCCATCGACATTAGACTTTTACCTGTTATCAATTCTATAGCAAATTCAACTTCTCGTTCTGGAGTTAAATCACTGATGTCATTTGGAAACACTTATGGGAATTCACAGACAACATGTACTTTCACACTTGTAGTATTTCTATTCAATTTTAACGATGCCAACATTGCAAACATCAAAGCTTTATCTTCCAAGAGTTCACCCACTTTCTTAGCCGACAGAAACATCAGCTCTCTGCTATCATAAAAATTAGGGAACCTCATTGTCTTATTATAACAGTTGATATGAACATAGTTGAACTCCAACAAGATCATTCCAAGAATAACATCAATTTTGTGTAAGGATAGGCACACCAAATCCATCCCAAAACTTCTACCATAAATGGTTAAAGGACACTTCGAACAAATGAGAGTAATAGTAGCGAAACCCTTGGCAGGAAGTTCTACTGCCATCCTCCCATTCATATCAGACAACTTTAAATCCAACATAGTATCACGTTCAAGAGAAATAAAAAAAAAGAGTAGCACCACTATCAATAATAAATATTAACTCAACATTGTTAATAAAACAAGTACCTCTAATCAGGTTGTCTTTCTTGCGGACTTCTGAATCACTCAGAGCGAATACTCTTCCAATAGTCTGAGTAGCAGCAGCAACATTCTACTTCTATTTCTGACACAGGGTACTGATATGATCTTGTTCACCATAGTTAAAATAATTAGGACCTTCATTCTTACATTCAGTAACACGATAACCAACCTTGCCACACCTGTAAAATCTCAGCACCTTATTATTACAAGCATCAGCACGCTGGCCTAACAGCCACACCGCTAGCATTTCACAGAAGCGGGAGCTCCTCCCCCACTTGGCTTCTTCTCATCATAAGCTTTCAGCTTCCCTTTATCAGGAGGAGAAGCATACAGTTTACCACGATCATTGAAATTTTGGTATATCAGAACTCAGATGTCCTATGACATGTTGGGACATCTGATCCGACTTAAATAAATAGGAAACATATAAACAATATTACATAGTACTAAAAAGAATAAACAACATAAGAATTGTTAACCTAGTTCGGCGTCAATAACACCTACTATGGGAGCTACCAAGCCAGGAAGCAAATACACTATATGTAGTACTAATTCAAAGCTAAAGTCCCCCGTTTACAACTTACCACTTAATCCCTACCCAATGCAACTTCTACCTAGGAACTCCTAGATATGAGTATACCCACACATTTCCAATCACTATAGTGATGTCTAACAGTCCCAGTCCCCATTATTGTATCAGAGGCCTTTCAGTTAAGTGAAGTTTCTTAAAAGCAATAATCAACTATATGCTTAAAATCTTAAGAGTGATAACAGAACCTTGCAATTCAAGTAGCACAATCCAACTCACATGTTGAGTGGATTACACAACCAACTCTTCTAGAGAGTGGTACAGACTCAACACTAATGAATACATGTTTTCAATTCTCGAATGGTACATTTACTAGGTTACAAACACTTATATTTATGACATGTTTCCCAATGAGATTTGGGCCTTCAATCACAGCTCATCAATTGTTAAAAATCAGCAGAAGATTCCGCATAACAATAGGTCTTCAATCAAATCTTCCTAATTTATCTCCATAATTAGAAAGTTCATATTATTCTTGATTCTTCTTGACCTATAAAACAACGCCATATAATATTGCATGATATTCCCAGATTATTTTGCATCTGTTAAATCATAACAGAATTCATTAATCTAGCTTATTTTAGGCGCAATGTCGTATGCTCCTTCATAGGACATCTTATCTGACATGTTGCTCCAAATGATGAGAACTTCTCATCTCAACATGTCTCAACATAAGATAGGACTTGTTGCACAACATGTTCTTGTTAGCAAGTTAGCACACATATCTAACATATTGTTGCTATATTAGGTTTACTAAACATAATGTCAATCACATAATTTAAAGAATTAACAATCATGATTATTTCCCTTCTTCTCATTATAATTCTTATTAAAAGAAGCTTTGTCTCTACTATCTTGATAGAAAAATCTACATTTGTTCACCAGCATGGGAAATTGGAGAATCTGCAGATATCCAATACCCTGCTTGATCTCTGGAAGTAGTCCATTCTCAAATTTAATGCACTTCGACACCTCAATTGTCGGGTCATTATAGTGCGGACAAAATATTACCAGCTCCTCATACCTAGCAGCATACTCAGCAAGTGTCGAACTTCCTTGCTTCAGCTCAAGGAATTCGATCTCCTTCTTACCCCGCACATCTTCTGGAAAGTACTTGTCTAGAAAAGAAGTTCTGAATACAACCCAAGCAACTTATGTGCCCAAAATCTCCAGCCTCTTGTGTTCACTTTTCCACCAATCTCTGATTTCTTCTTCTAACATGTGTGTGCTAAACTGCACCTTCTAGTCTTCCGTGCAGACCACTACCCGAAAAATCTTTTCAATCCCCTCAATACATGCTTGCGCACCATCTACATCGTGCCTACCCATATAAATTTGTGGGTTGTTCCTCTGAAACCTCTCCCACGCATGAGCTTTATCATCATTCCCACCAACGTTAGGTGGATTTAGTACAACCTGAGCAACATCCTGCAAAACAGTAGCAATCGTAGAATGATTCCTTCCAGTCATTCTTCTGGTTCACATAACAATAACAACAAAGGTTAGAAACTATCTCGATAATATTCACTTGTCACACACTATAGACTCAACAACCTGACCAAACAGACTGACCTGCTCTAATACCACTAACGTAACACCCTTCTAAAACCCCACGAATAACATAAATAAATAATCAGAGTATTTCACCAAAAGGGCATCATATGCTTCATAATACATCATACATGCATGTCTTTCTCCGTAACACAGGTTTTCAAAATCATTTATAACAAATACCTCATTAAATAATAACCATAATGCTCCAACTACTCGCAGCGGAATTCATTGTTCAAAACATCTTTATTAAACACATCATAGAAACTTTGTTGTTCATGGTTACTAATTCAAAACAACTTAAATACTATGAAAGGAAGTTCAAAATCTTATAATAAAATAAAGGAACATCAAATTCAAAATGAAATGTTCCCGACCCCGATGTTACATATCAGATCAAGACCTTCTAAAAATCAACGGAAGGAAAACAATACACTCCGATCTATCTTCTAAACTCCTACGAACTACTCCTAATCACCTGCGTGTTACCCACGTGGAGGAAACATTCAAGCAGAAAGGCTGAGTAATCACATTCATTACAAAAGATATACAGAATAGACATAGTAGTTTAAAATCAATATCATGGCATCAAAATCTACAATCATCATCATAATCAAACAATTACCACAACATTGTATACAAAATCATCTAATCAACAATCATGTAACGACACATAAAAAAGTAGTGTGGTAACATAGACTCATGCATGTGGTACCAATTCGATATGAGTACTAGACTCATCACCCTCCAAAGATCCCCGCCATAGGATCAATTCCCTCTTAGAACCAGAGCACAACATCAAACACACTCGATCTACACAATGGGATTAAGGCCAACACTGGACTAACGTCCTCAACAACACTAGACTTACGTCCTAAACAACAATGGACTTTCATCCTAATAATTCTATGAATGCACGATGCACAATCAACATAATTATTTAAGAATACATCTATTCAAGTGCATCACCATTCATCGATTCATCAACAATATTCAATACTTCAAAGTCACAATGAATTATCATCTTATTAAACACAATTCATCATAGCAACATGCATTATTGTAGCCTACCTCTTAAGGATCTAAGTCTATATTATCCTAGGTACTTTAAATATACATCTTCTTACTCATTTTTCCACCCACATGTAGTTCATCGCGTTAACTATCTAACGCTTCGAACAACGCCTCAAACAGAGTTCTAAGACTCAAGTTATGGTACTTTTTAAAAACAATCCTACTATTGTCCATCGCCTGGTGCTCACCCAGAAATGCAGTCTTCTCGCCTGAGGCTTTCTTGGTGATGTAGGAGCGACAACACCATTTATCTTCTCTAGTCTCTATCGCCTGGCGAAGTACCTTGCTCGCCCAGTGACACACCTCTCGCTAATGCATCACCCATCGATACACGAGCAAAACAACCCTCTCCATACAAAAATCCAAGAGCACCAATTTTCCACCCATTCCTTCGCCCATATGCTCTCCCGGTGACTACCACGCGACAATTCCTCAACCGACAATGTATACCTTCGCCCGGCGACTCGTAGAAGATAATAAATCTTCATTGCGATTATGTATCTACTAAACACCAAATCTTCTTAAGAGTTCATACCAAGACAATCGTGATTTTCATAGTGTTCAACATATCATACAACAACCAGACGAATTTATAGGCATTATACACCCAACCCCATATCAATTACACTGACAAATCACCCCCTTACTTTAGATTCCTAGCTTGATCTTTCCTCTTCGCGATCTACCGAATTCCTCTATTTTCTTCGTGCCTAACTTTTTCTCTGCTCTTCTAATGTTTTCACGATCATACCAAATGCCATTCTTTTCCTTCTATTCCTTGTTTAACCTTAGGACCCCTAATATGTTTTGCCTAATTTTTCCTCACTTAGCCTTTCATCAATTATCGCCTTGCCCTTATCTTCTCTACATCAATTAATCCTTTATTTTACTATTAATAATAGTTCTAACTAATTTTAAATAATTATTAACTAATTATCTAAATTGCTAAAATATTCCTTACTCATCTAAATTCCCATTATCCCACAACATAGCATCACATCACGCATCATAATCAACAAAACATCACATATTCATCAATAATTCATAAATATTTCTAATAATTCATTTAAATTACTAATTCTAAAAATCAGGGTGTTACACCATCTTGATCTAATTGTAGTCGGAGAAACCATCCACGAACGAGAAGACGTTGAATTTTGCAGTGTTGTCAACAAATGTGTCAATATGAGGTAATGAGAAATCATCCTTAGGGTTGGCTTTGTTCAGGTTTCTATAATCCACACACATTTGGACCTTACCTCCTTTCTTGGGAACAACGACAATGTTCTCTAACCATTGAGGGTATTCAGAAGTGACGAGAAAACTGACATCAGTTTTATTTTTGAACTTCCTCTTTAATTTTGGCGGCCATATCTGGATGGTTCCTTCTTAACTTTTGTTTAATAGGAAAACATCTTGGTTTTAACAGTAGAAGGTGCTCCACAATTTCAATGTCTAATCCTGGCATGTCAAGATAAGACCAAGCAAATACCTCCACAAACTCCTTGAGAAGCTCTACTATCTTTCTTTTAACACCCAAGTCAAGTAGTTCCCCAATATTGACTTCCTTTCTATCTTCCTCAGTGCCCAGGTTGATCACTTTTACTGGTTCTTCATGAGGCTGAATGGCTTTCTCTTTATTTTTTAGCAGTCGGGAAATCTCCTCAGGAATTTCTTCTATATCTTTATCCCCAACATCAAACACAGGGAACTCAAAGTTGGGAGAGGGCACGTGATCATGTTTTTCAATGGGTTTATGATTTAATTTGCACATATTGTTTATGTTTGACTTTAGAAACAAGTAAAAAAGTGGAATTTATGTTGATATTAAAAGTGATTTTCTTTATTTTTAGGTTTTTTCTTTATTACCATTTTTTCAGGAAAAGAAAAAAACAAAAAAAACAATAGTATATGAGACAACATAAATTTTATTAATGATGATAAACTTGAAACAAAATCCCGATACAAGATCTTTTCCACCTTAGGCATAATGGAAAGAGTTATTTTTAACAAATCCCCACAACTACTCTTTCTCCTTGGGTAGAGCAAAAGGTTTTGAAAAAAAGACAACAAGAGTATTACTCAGAGATGTGAACAGCAAAAGGGACATCGATGGTGATCCAGTTCTGGAAAATCCTTCCATACGTCACGAAGTTTGGTGAACACTCTTTAGGGTCATCTTCAAAAATAGCATTGACTTTAAGCATTTTTTGGGAAAATAAAGCCAGCACTACAAAATGTCTCTTGGATAGGATAAATGACAATATCTCCCTTATCAACTTTGGCAGACGCTACAGAAAGACTCAGACCTTCGCGGATTTTTTTTAGGTAAGTATAACACGACATCCTAACCAGTATTTATACCACTTTGTACCAACCGTTGTGCATCTTTGTATGAGGAAATATATGCCTCATTTTACTTGGTACGTTAATCAGCAACAAACAGTGCCTGAAACTGAGTTTCAACCTTCTCACTGGCGTCGATGTAGGAGAATGATGATAGATGAATCACTATCAAAGCTTGTTCTCCGCATACTATAGCCAACTTTCCATTGTTCAAAAACTTCGGCTTTTGGTGGAGCATCGAAGTGACAGCCCCTGCATCATGAATCTATGGTTGTCCCAATAAACAATTGTAAGCAACCTGGATGTCCATTACCTGGAATGTTATCTCGAATGAGTGAGGACCAAATTCTCATTGGTAGGTCTACTTCACTTATTACCGTCTTCCTTGAACCATCAAACGCTTTTACAATAACCATGCTACTTCTCATAGGAGTGCCTTGGTATGAGAGCCTAGACAATGTAGATTTATGCATGATATTTAGTGAAGAACCAGTGTCTACCAACACATTAGACAAATCATCTGATATACAACTCATGGAGATACCCAATGCAAAGTTATGATTATTTCCTTCCTCTTGGATGTCTTCATGACTAAAACTCAGGTTGTTACATGAAGTGATATTTCCCACTATTCCATTGAATTGGTCAATTGTTACGTCATGGTCTTCAAATGCTTGGTAGAGCACCTTCATCAGTGCTTCCTTGTAGGTTTCTGAATTCGTTAGCAGAGAGAGTATAGAGATCTTGGAAAGTGTCTGCAAAAGTTGGTCAACCACTTTGTATTCACTCTTCTTAGTCAACTTCAAGGCTTCACCAATATCATCATTCAAATTGGTTTTGATGGATTGTCCCTTCTCTACCCCAAGATTAGGAATTACAACATGAGCTTTATTTAGAACATTCCAAAATTTTCTTGGAGATACAACGGAGAATACACGACTACTGCAGGTCAGACCACTAACATTATCTATGTTAACTACAGAAGAAGGAGAGGCAATGAGAACCTCTCTTCCATCCTCAATCATGGTAGCATTGTATTTATACGACACAACTTTATCAGAATCATAGGGAACTGGTCCTGGAAATTAATCAATCATAGGAAAAATAAGATCTTTTTGACTTCCATACGTTACTTCCAAAGGCTTAGGTATGTTGAAATGAGGGACTATGACATTCACTTCAGCATCCACATCTCTTCCCTTATAAACAATAATCTCAACAATTGTATAAAAAAAGTCCTTAACTGACAACACAAGATCAGGTGATACTTTTTCATTTCTTCTTCTATAAAAAATAATTGCCAATGCTTCATCCTTGAACAACCCTAGGCTCTTCAATATCTGGAGGTCTTTCCTCACAGTAATGCACCCATAAGGTTTTCCTTCAAATTCTTGACAACTATCATGGTTGAAATAAGTCAAACATAATTCAACGTACTTGCCATGTATCTCCACAAGAGTTACTGTGTTCATATATGAAGTGATACATTCATCTGAGTAGCTTCAAACCATATTTACCCCATTATCTCTGTTTTTAGTGCTTTGAGAAATACCTCGATCTAGTAGGTTTTGAAGGCCTCTCTTCAATAACAGAACACCCACAAGAGTATTTATAACATATCCAGCAGGAACCATAGTCATACAACTCTAAATTATTCATTTCACACAAATTAGCATGCATTCATACCAAATCTCCGCTCAAGAAACGTGCATCAAAGATTCCGTAATTTTTAGGACATCCATATACCATATTCACTACATGCTCTCCATGATTGGGTAGTGAATTAGCTTCCAAATTTGGGCCAACATCTCTGAATGATAAGATACCACTTCTAACAAGCTTCTGGACTTCCATCTTCAATGGGAAACAATTCTCAGTACTATGACATCGGGCTCCCTGGTTAAAGGCTCAGTGGGCATCAAGCTTGTACCAATTCGGAATATCTTTCAGGATAGTAGGTGGTGCTATTGTATAAACCATATTCTTTTGCAACAACCTAAGTAAGAATTTAACATATTTCATTGGGATCAGGTCAAAACATTGCGCATTTCTTACCCTGTTCTACTGGTAGTTGTATGTTGATTACTGATTGTTGTAAGCATGTTGTTGAGGCTGATGTATGTTGTAATCCTCATGTGGAGGTTGTTGTGTTCTTTCTTGTTGATGAAATTACAATTGGTAAATTGGAATCACAGGTGATGATTAATGACAGGAGTGACAACTGCCACATGTTGTTTTTGATACCTTCTTCTTCGTTTTCCGAATGAAACCACAATAACATCTTGTTCTTTCTTCTTGGAGAAACTACTTCCAAACTTTTTTACCCCACTTAATGCACTAACTTCTTTGGTTAACCTTCCTTCACAGACACCTTCCTCAACTCGCATTCCCATATTCACTATTTAAGTGAAATTGTTCAGTGCACTTGCAATCATCCTTTCATAATAAAATGGGCCCAAGGTATTCATAAAGATTTTTGTCATTTCCCTTTCTTTTAGAGGAGGACAGATTTGGGTAGCAACCTCACACCATCTTTGTGCATATTCTTTGAAACTTTCTTTGTCTTTTGGGGACATAGCTCGAAGTTGATCTCTGTCCAGAGCTATGTGAACATTATATTTATACTGGAGAACAAATGCTTCCCCAAGGTCTCCGAAAGTACGGCACCGTTCTCTATCCAATCCCATGTACCACCTAAGAGTGGAACCGATCAAACTATCTTGAAAATAGTGAATTAATAGCTGATCATTATCAGTTTGTGTTGAAATTTTTTCTGGCATACATGATCAAGTGACTTTCTAGACAAGAGTTCCCTTTGTACTTTTCAAAGTCAGGTACTTTGAATTTTGTTGGTATCTTCACACACCAGACACAAGTCGTGAGCATTCTTCCCAAATAGATCATTTCTTCTAAGGGCCTTAAGTTCTTTCTTCATTTCTTGAAAATGATTCTGGAAGTCATCCATCCTTTCTTTAACACCCAAGCATTCATACGAATCATCATGATAGACTTGTTCATTTCCAAAGGGGATAGTATGCATTACTGGAGGAGGAATAGATATTACAAGAGGAGGAATTTCCATCCCATGAGGAGGAACAAACATCACATGTTTTATCACGGGAACCTCAATAATGGGTTGGTATCCTTCTGGTGTGAAGTTAATTGACAATTCCCCAAGGACATCCTTTAGGCATCTGATAATATGGAGCACTGACTAGAACTACATAAATATGAGTGCTAACAATTTCAGAGATCACTGTAGTCTGGACTTGTGCTTGAGCAGAACGGGGAGATAAAGGAGTTGGTGACTGATCTGAGAAATCATCAAATTCTCTACCATAGTTGTCAACCTATCCATTCCTCCCTGAAGGATAGTCACCTCTTCACAAAGCTCATAATTTTCTTTCTCTAGTGTGATATCAATCTTTTCAATGATTAACCCGAGTGTAGATTGACTCTATTGAAAGGAAAAGGCACGAGTAAGACTCTAGAATATGAATATTGAATGATGAATCATGCATGATATGTGACACAAATTTTTTTTCCATTGGTTTTTAAGGAACTCATCAATTAGAAACTTGCACACGTCACAAAGGAAACAATATTTTTTAAATTAGGTGAAAGAAACCTCATTTCATTAATCATAGAAGGATTACATTCAAAGTAAAATTTGAAAAGATCCTAAAACATAATAGGAAAACAACTAGGTCTTTTGGGTCCTAAGGATCCTCATCTGACGAAGAACCAAATCCTCCTTGTAATTTGAACTTCCTTAACTTCTCTTCATAGAAAGCTTCCATCTCAATCTTCTCGGCCACCAACTAATCAACAACTTTCTTCCATGCATCAGGAGCAGAAGTAACATTTATAATATCTTCTTATTTTCTCTTTCTCTCTCTATCATATTTCTTAAGCATGGTATCCTTTTGACAGAGCTTCTCATCCTGCTCAACAAGCCAACCATCTTGAAGAGAAAGTACATCCTCCTTAGCCTTTAACTATCTATTCAAATTCCTCTTTTCATACTCAAAGATTTTGCATTTTTCTTCCCAGGTATCTCTCTCCAACTTCATCATGGCCAAAATTTCCTGATACTCCTCCATGTTCTCAATGGGGATGGCGGAAGATGAAGGTGTGATTGCTGGTAGAAAAGGCTTTTTCAAGAAAATAAGACCTTTTGAATTTACATTCCCTATCATGGACCCACTGAGTAAAGAGCTTGAAAGTAAAGCAATGTTTCTTTCCCAAATGGTCTTTACCCTTCCTATCAGTCTTGCGCCAAGCATCTTCAAACCCCTTCTCCAAATCCAGGTTATCCTCCGCATTAAGGTAAAAGAAACCTGACAATAAAATATTATAGAGTTTGTCCTTCATAGGGTATCCAAATTGGCTCCTAGCAAGGACAATGTTGTAGTTGATTCCTCCTTTTATACCAAGAAGAGGTACATTAGGAAAACCCCCACAACTGTCAATGATCACCCCAATGTCATAAGCTGAAATATACCAAGTTAGATCTTCCTGAGTAATAGACATGAGCTTTTGGGACCACCTAAGCTTATTTGGATTTCTTTTAAAAGATGGGATTATGACAAGTATGAAGTAAACCACTTGTACAGCAGAGGTGCACAGCGTGTGATGGTTCCATATCATTTTTGAGTCCTATTAAGAATAGAGTTATAAGTGTCTCCAAGTAGAGTAGGCACCGGGTTACTGATCAAAAATATCTGAATAACATTAACATCATAAAGTGGACAATGTTTGGGAAGATCATAAGACCATAAATGAGTAAGGAAAGAATTGCCTCAAAAGCATCCCTATTATCTGCTATTATGAAGACAATAGCTTTCTCCATTAAGAAATTGGAAGTTAACCCTTGGAAATATTTTATGAAGGTAAGATTCGATTTCACCTCAGATGTTTCTAAATTAAGGGCTTTAGCAATAACACGGGGCTCGGGGACCTCCTCAAAACCATTGAAAGGTGAAACATCTGATACTGGCAACCTATTCCAAAAATAATACTCTTCTAAGGTAGGGACTAGCTGATAATCGAGGAACGTGAAACAATGGTAAAAGGGATCGTAGAATTGAACAAGAGTTTCAAGAATCCCATATGGCACCTTAACTTGGGGAATACTCAAAAGTCGCCCATAACATTTTCTGAAATCTTCATGATTTGATACCAAAGACCCTAGCTTTCTCAACTCTTGCAACTCATACCTTTTGAAGTCGTACTTCTTATTGCTCCTCTTTCTAATATCCATAATCACAAAACATATGGCATTCACATTGAGAATTTGGGATTTCCTTGAAAACCAATTTTAGAAGGGTTTTATGAATGAATGAATGGTTATGCAATAATTACAAACATGGTTTAAGGTTTTACCATCACGAGCATAGAGTCAAAGGTAAGAACCACACATAAGGTATGTACTAGGGGTTTATTGCACCTGTAGAACAAGGTTCTAAAAGTTCTCAGATTCATGATTCCTCTTTCGGATTTTACTTATTTACACAACTACTTGTGAGTACCAATAATATTATCAAGAAAAACACATTTGAGTGTAGTATCATGTAACATATAATTCAAGACTACTTTTGAGTTGTCACCGCAGTACATCCTAAAGGCCAAGATGGTTTAAAGATGAAAGATGAAAAAATGGAGGTTTTGTATGCAAACTTTTATGTACTAAGCTTTGGTTTCTTGAGACATTCACTGGGACTGGGATTGGTCTTTTATCACTATGGTGATTGTAAGTGAGAGGGTGTTCTCATATCTAGGAGGTCCCTATGTAGAAGTTGCACTAGGTATGGATTAAGTGAGGGGTTTAAACTGGGATTATTTTGCTCTTAATTGATACTACTGATAATGGATTTCCTTCCTGGCTTGGTAGCCCCCATAGTAGGTGAGTTTGCACCAAAATAGGTTAACAATTATGTGTGTTCTTTTACTTTCTACAATTTATATTTCTGCATTGTTGTTACCTTGTTGATATTTTGTCAGCAGATGTCATAACATCTTTTGTGACATTGTGTATTATTGAGACATATTTTTCTACTACAAAATTTCCCCTCTCATTTTTATTCAAGATACTATCCTTGGTTTCCTCAAATACTCAATTTGGCTCAGAAGTTTGATCAGACAGATTCCCTTCCTGGGCAATAAGTCAACGATTAGGGTTTGACGCTTCTCAAAGAAAATTGATTCTTCAATGGTTCAAATGGTCTTCATAGATCTTCATGTCTCCTCAAGGATGTTCATGCCGAGTTTCGAACCTCGCGTCACAAGTTTGCTCAGTCAATGGTTCAGATGACTGAAAATTACTCCATTAACCCAAAAGCTGACCTTTTGCGAGACCAAGTTCAAGCGACTGTAACTTCTTCGTTATTCGATATTTTTTAGTGGTTCTTCTTGCGTCTGACTCTCCTTGATGTTATCTCCAATTTCTCTTCATAAATCAAGAGCTAATTACGTGTAGAAAATCACTAAAATTCGAATGCGTTAAAGGTCACTTCTTGGATTTTGACATAATCTTAAATAATTGTCGCCTGAATTCTAAGATTTGTGATTTCCTCAAATTACGATATCTTGAGATGATTATTTCTGGATATGGCCATAGGTGATGTTGCACACGAGTTTATCTTCAATGATCGAAAGAAAAATTGCATTGGGAAGACTTTGCAATTATCGAATCGTCGCAAGTCATTTGTTTGATTTTAACTGTTCTTAATCATAATTGTTTTTGAAATTTGTTAAGGTTGATGATTGTTCTCAAAGCATGATTGTTTGGCAATGAAGTTCCATTTTTATCGAGCATGGCATGCGAGTTTCATTTTGAATGCAAATCTGGTGTGGACAAGAGGTGAAGATTAAAACTGTCATTTAGACGACCATGGCTTTGGGTTTGAGTTGACCAAATTAGAATTGAATTCTTAAACATTTATTTTATTTAGAAATTAGATTGGAGAACAAGGCGCATTGGTTATTTGATCATTTTGTGATTGCTTGAAATCCAAGTTACCAAACCAAGATGTTTTAATCCAAAACATTCAATTGAGAATTGCAAAGTTTAAGTAAATTCAAGTTTTGAACAATAAATTTCATTACACCAAATTTATTCAAGGCTATGTATTTATTACATTACAAAGGAAATAATTTACAAGTTTTTGTTTTGTTTACAAAGAATCACAAATTTTTTGTCTACAAAGAGAGAACTTTTATTTTGTTTCTTCAAGTCTCCGTTGCTTCATCTTCAAGCAGTCCTTCCTCGCCATCCACACCTCATGTTCATGAAACAAAGAAGAGAAAATTAGCAATTCAAGAAAGGTGATATGTAAAGAAAAGAAAAGAGAATTTCATCACTAGGGTTTGTATATAGGAATCAGATTTTAAGTTTGTTTTGTTTTATTATAATCTCTCTTCTCCCATCCTTGCAAATCACAAGGTTGGACCTTGGTTCACAAGAAAGGAAATAAAATATGCAAGCTGCAACAAGTAACAGCAAACTGCTACACAAGAATAGGCTGCAAAACCAGCAAACAAAGCAAGCATAGCAGCAAGAGCAGGCTGCCAAATAGCAGGCTGCTATACAAGCAGCAAGCAACAAAAAAATGTGCAAACAAACAAATATAGAAGCAAGTCCAAGGCTGCAAAAGAACAGGATGCAAAACAAGTCAAAGCTGCCTAAGCAAAGCTACCAAGCAAAGCTACCAATTCCAAGGTTGCCGATCAGCAGCAATACAATAATAAGCAAACTGCCAAGCCCAAGGTCAAACTGCAAGCGAAATAGCAACATAGCAAAACTGGCAGCATTAGGCTGCAATGATGCAGCACAAGCTGCCAAACAAACTTGCAACAAACAGAATAGCAGGGCAAGCTTGCTACAATATTGCAACAAACATCATAGCAGATGACAACAAAACATAGAAAGCAAGTCATCATAGGCTTCCAGGATGACAGGAGAAGGTAGAAATAAGTAAAACAAAATGGAACAAGGCCAAGCATAACTAGTTTGCTTAGCTCAACAAACAAGTTATCATCCTTTTCCTAAAATTTTTCAAACCCTTCAGAATTTTTCATAGAAAGAAAAGCATAATAGCCTTATATTTTCATTGAAAGATAAAGAGGAAAAGAGACAGGTTTAGCGATATATCACCTAAACCAAAACTGCCCATAAAACTATCAAAGGCATCCTGCACAACATGCTGCATTTTCTGTCCAAACAGTCCAAGTACAAGAGACCATAGGCTGCTATACCTCAGTCAAAAACCTGCACAAACTTGCACCAAAATAGACATGCCTTAAACTGCACTCAAAAGGCAGCAAGTCATCATTCTAAAATAGTCCAAAATTCTGCACCCAAAGGCCAAAGTTATTTGATTTCCCCCAAAAAACACAATGGGACTGTATATAAGAAAGAGATAACCAGCATAAGAAAAAGAAGGAGGACAATATACAAACCAAGAGCAAAAACTCAAAGAAAACAAATAACTGAAAACTCATTGCATAAACCCCTGTTAAAACAGAAAACCAACAAGCTACAAATCACAGCACAAAAACCATAGTCAGAAAAAAGGAACCAAGAGACAGAACCAGCAAAAATCAAGCGAAGAACAATCACAACTCAACCTTATACCCTCAACCTTCTTCACCCATTTTCGTTCACCATAAAACAACCTAATCACACCTCAAATCAAAACCTTTATACCTCTAAACTATCATTCTGCAAAATCACTTCACTCAGCAAGTTAATCTCGGTAACAAACATAATCAGAACATAGTCAATTGATTAAAACATACTTGAGTTGATTAGTCAGAATTTCTGACTACATTGGCAGCAATCACGAAGAACTACCGGTAAGCTTCAACCTCTGTTTATCTTTGTCTTCACCCGTAATTTCTTGTTGCTTTATTGTTGAATAAACTTCTGCAAGTTTGAACCCTAAGATTGTGTAACTCCAACATAAGCCAAATATACATTAGATCCTACTTTTTCACTATTTTAAACAAATTAGGGAAGAAAGTGAGAAGAGCTTACCGAGTGTGAGATAGCTGAAGCAAAAAAAAATCCCAAATAGACTCCAGTCAACTATGAAACTCAAAACCCCATCCCAAAATCTGACTTTTAAGCTAAGAATAAAAGTTGAGACTGGTTGTTGAGGTTGTTATCGTGGGATTTGAAGTTCCCATCAATGGTTAAGTGCAGATTCGTGAGAAGAAGAGTGAGGTTAGAGAAATAGGAAATAGAGACATAGAAAGAAAGAGGCTGGTTGAGAGCGTGAGACATAGAGAGGATGAAGCGAGAGAGAAGAAAGAAGATTGAAGCGTGAGAAGGAGGCGCTGTTGGATTTAGGGTTTTCCTCAGAACCTAACCTTTCGTGTTTGAAGCAAGAGCTAGGTCTGGATCTGGGTTAACCCGGCCTGGCCCAACATTTCTTTTGTGTGCAAAGTTTACTTTTTTGGTATTACTATCGGCCTTTCCTCCCTACGAACAGCCCATACGAATTCCAGCATCACCCCCCTAGTCTTCTATTTGCAATTTTCTTTTACTATTTTTTAGTTTAGTTTAGATTTAGCCTTAAAATTCAATTAAATAATATAATTTCAAAATTAGTTAATTTTCTTAATTAATTTAGTTTAGGACTTTGTGAATAATTTTATTAATGAATTTTCTTTTTTAGCTAACTTTCTTTAAATTGTTTAATTTCTTCATGACAAAAAAATAAAATACCAAAACATGACTTAATTTCTTCTAGTCAATTATTTTATTTTCTAGATTAGGTTTTATTTTCTTTTCAAAACATTCCAAACAAAATACTTAGAATTTTATACTTTATCAATTAATTTTAACTTCATAAACTTGTTGTAATTTCGATTAATTGCTCGATTCGATCTAGTTGTATTGTTTGCCTATTTGGACATTTAATTGCATTAATTCATCCCCATTTGTGAATTTGTACTCCCCATTCCCGAAAGCTCTGTAATAGCGTAGAATTTTAATTTCCGCAATTTACTATTTTTTTATATACTGTATAGTAAATAGGCATGCATGGCAAGATTTAAAATCAATCGCTAGATAACCTAATCAAAGAGCAACTTAACTTATATCAAACACACTTTTTCACACGCGCACCTCTAGGGTAACCTCGCTCGTTGCCTCGGAAGCACAGTCATGTCCCTCGAATATGGGACGCTTTAGCAAAGACCCTTCGATAAAAAAAGATCGTAGTCCCTCGATGTCCCTCGATGTTGCCCTTGATAAAACGATCTAGTCCCTTACGAAAAATTGCTAAAGCGGCTCATAAGTTGCCTTCTATGACTGTACAAACGTCTCGCGCCCATCCCTTCACATCCAACGATGGGGCTTCTTACCAAATAAATGGTAAGATAGCAACATCTAAAGGAGGAAAAGAACATTTAAGACCTTTCGAGTAGGTAGATTCGCTCTTAATTGCTCGCTTGCTCACAACCAAACATTTTACACCAACGCTTTCATATTAAAACCTTTTTCAAAATACGAAAACCTTTTGTATACGTTCTTATAGAGAAGAGAACCATTACAAAAACATCTTTTCTAAATCACCTTCAAAAAACGCAATACATAAACACCTCTTTGAACTATTTTTTCGAAACAATACTTTGTATGCGTTCTTATAGAGACGAGAACCATTGCAAATACATTTTAAAAATACTTTCAAAACCCATATCACAAGCACATTCAAACAAAAGAAAGTGATCTAGCGAGTAACTAAGAGCCCATGGAAAACCATGGATGAAAAGGGTGCTAACACCTTCCCTTTTCATAATCTACCCCCCGAACCCGAGAAGTAATCTCGAAAGGTCTTTCCTGTGCTTTTTTAACTTTCCTTATTGGATAAAACGCAAACGACCCGAGTCAGTTCTCCCACCGTATCACACATATGTCCTGACTTCTGATATTGTGCGTATCAGAATTTCAAAATGCATAATTTCACAACAAAATTACACAATTATCATATATACACACAAAACATTATCATACATCAATCCATTCAAAACTTAAAAAGAGATGAACATGAGCACATAGATAAAGCATTCCAACAAGAGCGACCATAAACCCCAACCCACAAATAACTATGTAAACCCTTATAGAATTTGAACCCCAGCCTTACCTTGGTATTCCTAGAAATGCTATCTTCACCTCTAATAATGGAGTTTTACTCTTCTTCCTCAAGCCCTAGCTTTCTTCCTCTTCTCTTTTAACGTATTGTTGGTTCTACATCCCAATTCCCTAATTTTTCTTGTTATATTATTATTACTGTTAGTATTATTATTATTATTCCAAAATAATTAAAATAAATAAAATCAAAACTAAATAATTATTTAATCTTATTATTACTAACATTATTTAATCTATTTAAAATTCTAAGTTAAATAACACCCAAACACACCCAAAACACCAAATAACACACAACATCATACAAATTAATTGCAAATAATTATTTAAATGAATCGGGGAGTTACAATCACCCCTTGATATTTTTGTGTTGTTCTATACACATATTGTGCAAATACTTGGGTAGAGACTGGAGAGCATTAGATGTTACTTGTTTTGGAGGATGGCATAATTAGCCTTCTTAGTCTCTTATTATTCCATGTTTCTTCTTGTCTCTCTGATAGTATAATAATGGGTTAGGAATACCTTATTCCATTTTTATGCAAGTTGTTGAATTAACTATTTTATGATTAATTGAAGTTGATTTTAGATTTATGAGATAATTTGAAAATGTTATGCTGAGAATGTAGCATCCTTTCGTATTCTTTTATTCTGCATGCTTTATAAATTATGTGTATGTTTTAGAGTATTACACTAAGTCCCTCAGGCGAGAGTTTAATTAGCCTAGAAAATAAATTCTTCTTGATGGAATTGTATATAACCCGGATGATGAAACTATAGGTCCTTAAGGAAAAGCGTTTTACCTACTTGGGCTAGACTTCCATCGAGCCCTCAGGAAAGACTTGTTATCAATCTCTCAAGCTAGATATTTGTTGCACCTCTTAAGTTTGATTCCTGAGTCTTGTCCTGCCCGAGGAGACTCTAAGTTGCCTAGGAGGGAGTTTAATTTTCCTGGAGAGTCTAAGTCTTCTAGAGAAAAGTGTATATATCTAACTAGTGAGACTATAAGTCCCTTAAGTGTGGAATTTTACCTACTCGTAAAGGACTTCCATCGAGTATTCGGGCAAAACTTGTTACCAATTCTCTCAAGTTGGATATCTGTCACGGCTCTTAGGCGTAAGTCTTGAGTCTTGTTCTGTAAGAGGAGACACTAAGACATTGAGTTAAGAGTTTAATTATCCTGGAGAATATAAGTCTTCTAAACAAAATTTTATATAGCCCAACTAATAAGTCTATAAGTCCCTCAGGCGATGCATTTTACCTACTTTGACAGGATTTACATCGAGCCATCAGGCAAGACTTGTTATCAAGTCTCTTAAGCTGAATATTTGTCGAGCCTCTTAGGCATGATTCTTGAGTATTGTCCTGCTCGAGGATACATTAATTCCTTTAGATAAGAGTTTAATTAGCCTATCATCTTTGCCCTATTGGGCGACAAGGATCTTTGCTATAAAGTCCAACAAAGGAAAAAGTTTCCCTAAGGGGAGACAATGATCTTTGATATGAATTCTATAAAATGAGACATTGCCTCGAAGGGTGATAAGGATCTTTGCTATAAAGTCTAGTAGAGGAGATTTTCCCTGAGGGACGGCCAGGATCTTCACTATGAAGCCTAGTAAAGGAGACGTTTCCTATCTTCTTCACTTGATGGGTGAAATGGCCTATGTGGACCTCCTTCAAATGTTTAGTGGGAGTGATAATTTTTGCTTTCACTCCCAATTTGAGGGCTCAACACTCGAAGTCGGTATTTGGAACTTCAAAATAGAGACATCAACAAGGGAGAGCTCTTGTACTGCTATCTCCAGGCTACTCAGGTAACATTCGCGAGCTGATTGTTGATCCCATCTGATTGTATTGACTCGCCCATCAGGGAGCAGATATTTTAAGGTTAGGTACATAGTGGATATGACTGCTCCCAAGTTGTTGATATTCGTTTGCCCAAGAATGATGATACAAAATCCACAATGAGGTAGCTGACGTTAATCGCCCTGGCGTCAGTTCCCTTTAAACCTGTAGTTTCCAAGGTTATGTGACCCATTATTTCTACTTATTTGCCTGATATCCTCGTTAAAGAACCATTGAACACTTTTTATGTGTTTGGGTTAAGTTGAAGTTTCTAGAATGCGTCCTAAAATAGGTCGTCAACATAGTTTCCAAGGTCTATCAAGATGCATATGATGTCATAGTTCCCTGTTAAACAGTGATGACTGTATGATCATCATCGCGAGGGTTGAGTCTGAGGGCGTCCTCCTCGGAAAATACAATGTTGACCCATGTTTTCCCTTTAGAACTTATGGGGAAGCCAAAGGATATTACATTTGGTGAAAATAATTACCTTGCTTACTACCTTAGGGATTTTCTAGAGTTACTTCCGTTAAAGAAGCCTCCAGCGATTGTATTTGTGTTGTAGGTTGTGGTTTTGTCGCCCATCTTTGGGGGGAAGATGAAGAGAGTTAGAGTACGAGTATGGACCATATTATTTTTATTGGGGCCCATGATGGGCACCACTATACTAGTCAAAAAGCATTTGTGAGCATGTTCCTCTTACAAGGGCAGGGAGACTTAGAGGCCTTAGTAGGTTAGGTCTTGCACATGACGGTGAGAAGCCATGTATGGTGAGTTCAGAGACTCTGTAGATGACTGGTGGTACTTGGTAGAAAATGTATAATTACCGATAATCATGCATTAAGCCTGTAGTGAGCGTTATGCTCTTTAGGATGTAGAGAATATGCATAACTTTGGGTTTGTCTTTTGTCCTTGAGAGGAGATGTTTTTATAGAGGCCTCTAGTACATTGAGATTTCTTGAAAAGGGCCATCGTCCACTTAATCAATGGTGGGCAGTTGAATTTCTATTTCTATGGGGGTCGTAGGTCAGTTAATGACCTTGACTTTCTCTCTGCCAATAAGTTTCTTATCCCACATTTCCCTCGTAGGGGCAAAGGGAAAACCACGAGGCGAGGCAATGCCTCCCTTTGGGAAACATACTATTGTCTCCTCTTCTAGGACGATCTAAAGGAATCACCCTAGGCGAGGCATTTTACAAATATAAAAGTACATATAGCTTGATGTATGTAAATCCAAAAAGAGAAGGTGGGTTAGGAGTCAAAGATATGGAAGTATTTAACTTATATCTATTGGGAAAATGGAAGTGGAAATTATTTACTGAGAAATAAGAAATATGCAGATGGCTGCTATAAAATAGATATGAAGAATTTAAAGGACAAAATTGGTCAAGAAGAAATAAAAAAAAGAATAAAGAATCAATATGGTGGAGATATTTGCAGTTTATAGGAATTAAGATGGTGGGGGATCTTTGAATGGTTTGTTGACAACATCTCATGCAAGCTAGGAGAATGTAGAAACATTTATTTTTCAAGAAGTAAATGATTAGGATCCTAACCCATAATGCATGAACTCCCATCTTTATTTAATGTAATAGGGAACAAAGAGGAAAAATTAGAGAAAATGAGGGAGTTGGATGAAGAACTTTGTATCAGTTGCGAGGGTGATCCCCAACCAAACAATGAAAGGTATGTTGCTAACAATATATTCATTACCTCTGTTTGGCCATCGGTCTCCAGATGGTATGCAATGCTTTATTTTAACGTTATGCCTTGCTGTTTGATAAGTTCGTGCCAAAATTTTCTAAGGAACAGGGGATATCGGTCAGAGACTATAGATTTTAGCAACCCATGGAGGCAGAAAACTTCGACATTAAAACGGGACACCAAAGCCTTTGCAGAAAACTTAGTAGGCAAAGCGATGAAATGCAAGAACTTGGTTAGGCGAACATAGATTACCCAAATGGTGGTGTGACCGAAAGAGTGGGGAAAATGAGTTATGAAATCCATGGTAAGTCCATCCCAAGCTTTACTAGGATAAGAAGAGGTTATAGCAAACCCTTGTTTTCTGTGTATCACATTTATTTTTGCTGGCATACTTGGCATTGTTTAACCAAGTTCTGAACTGCTAGGGAAATTCCGGGCACACAAAAAGAGGAGTGTAATCTTGCAAGTGTGGCTTTAACCCCTGAATGACCCGCCTTTGGGGTGCTTTGAAACTCAAGGAGCAGCTGTTGATGCAGATGTCCCAAATCAGGTATAAAAATTTGCTCTTGATAGTAAAGGATGCCATTAGCAAAACGAAAACCATTATGTTGTGTGTTTTGTTGAACTAGCTGAATTCCAACACTATCATTTGCATAAAATATCCTGAGTATGGTCACAAGTTGAGGAACTAGGGAAGACAAAACCAGGAGCAAGGAATTATCCTCATGAAACTTTCTACTCAACGCGTCTGTCATGATATTCGACTTGCCAGGTTTGTAAAATATATCAAAATTAAAACCCTGTAATTTAGAAGTCCATTTGTGATGTTATGGAGTTTGAATTCTTTGTAGAAATATATTTCATAAGCTTTTATGATCAGTAAAAATATGATACTTTTGGCCAATGAGGTACTAACACCATTTCTTGGTAGATTCAGTGATCGCAAACATCTCCCAAACATAAACTGAAGAGGACTGCAAGCGAGGGCACATCTTTTTGCTGAAGAAAGCTATCGGGTGGCTATCCTAAGACAACACGGCACCAATGGCCACACGAGAAGCATCTGCCTCTATTGTAAAAATCTTTGTAAAATCCGCTAGCACCAAGACCGGCATGTCAGTCAACTTTTTTTTAGTTCTGTAAAGGCTACTTCAGCCTCTATACTCCATTTGAAAATAGTGGAATGTAACAAATTAGTGAGGTGAGTGGCGAGAGTGGCATAGTTCTTAACAAAATGTATATAAAATACGATGAGGCCTAAAAACCCACAGAGTGTCATGAGAGAACGAAGAGGTGGCCAATCTAAAATGGCTTTTATCTTTCCTGGATCTGGTGCAAAACCATCAATTGATATCACATGCCCTGGATAATCAATTTGTCTTACAGCAAAAACACATTTAGATAACTTGACTTGAAAAGAATGCGTAGCTAATAACTCAAACACCACTTTTAAATGTTGTAAATGATCACTAAAGTTAGAACTGTAAATGAGAATATCATAAAATAAAAACCAACATGAATTTCCTTAAATAAGGGCACAACAAATCATTCATATCAGATTGAAAAGTAGATGGTCCATTAGTGAGACCGAAGGGTATTACAAGAAACTCGAAATTCCCATCTAAAGTGTGAAAAGTTGTCTTATGAGTATCTTCTGATGTAACTCGGATCTGATGATAGCCAGAGCGTAAGTCTATCTTGGTAAAAACAGTGGCTGAACCCAACTCATCTAAGAGATCATCAATAGTAGGAATATGGAAACGATCTTTGATTGTGACTGCACTTAAAGCATGATAATCCACACAAAAATGCCATGAACCGTCTTTCTTTTTACAAGCAAAACGGGTGTGGAAAAAGGGCTAGTACTAGGGATAATTTTTCTTTGCTGCAATATTTCTTGAGTGATACTGATCATGGTATCCTTTTGGAGTATAGATATATGTATGGTTTGACATTCACGGGGATGGTGTTTGGGATAAGGTTAATATGATGGTCATGTGGTCTAGGTGGAGGAAGGCTAATTGTTTGTTGGAAATTTAATTGGTATGTAGTGATTAGGTTAGAAATAGTTGGGTGAAGGGAAAGGGATAAAAGTTATATTGTAGATAAATCTTTTGTTGTGCTACTGGTGGTTTGGTCAATGGGTTAAATTAGCATTAAATGGATGCATGAAACAAAATTGGTATGGATAAGGTGACGTAGTTGATGAAATGTAGTTTGGGTTGGATGAAATGATGGGTCACCCTTTTAGAGTGATGGAATTGCCTAAATGGGTAAAAGTAATGGAAGGAATGGAAAATATGCTTGTACAGGGCCAAGGGTGTGCAACCATGCCATCCCTAGAAAAAAATCAGGGCCTTCGATTGGTAGTAATTAAAAGGGAAGGTTAAAAGGTCAATTTTGGAGGTTAAGCTGAACATTATTGCAAATTCAAACACATTGTAAATGAGAACCATTTCCCACCATGACGGAAAACTGTAAAATTGGGGTAGCTTTTAGATTAAGATGATGGGTGATGCATGGCTGCATGATATTATGAGTGTTGCATGTATCAATTAAGACGATAACCGAAAGGCCACCAATGAATCCTTTAAATTTTAGGGTTTTAGGAGAAAATTAACCCATTAAAGCTTGTAGGGCCAATTGAAAATATGTGTCGTTAGGATCTTCCTGTTCCTTTTCAATGTTTTCCTCCACCGCAGTAGGTTCCTCAATGTACTCATCCGTAGAAACCAATAATAGGAACCTTCTATTTGAACATCGATGGCCAGGAACATATTTCTCATCACAATTAAAACACAAGCCTTGAGTTCTTCTCTCTTGAAGTTGAGATTGTGAAAGTCGTCTAATGGATAATTTTAACGATGTTGATTGTTGGGTTTTAGAAAATGGGGTCGCTTGTGGGATAATAGCTACGTCTGCTTTAGAAATGGTTGGTTAAATTATTAAATTTTCTGGTTTTTGGTAATTAGATTGAAACAATCTGGATGGTTTGGGTTTACCAGCCAGTTTGGATTCAATGAGTTTAGTAAGTCCAAGGGCTTTCGAGATTGTGGTAGGGTGAAGGATTTCCATTTCATTATGTATTTCTAAATTGATACCAGAAATAAAACAATTTAAAATGGTATCAAGAGGTAAACCAACAACTTCATTTCCTAGCTTTTCAAAATGAATTTGGTAATCTACAACCGAGCTAACTTGTTTTAATTTAAATAACTTAGCATGATGGTTGTCATAGGTAGAAGGACCGAAACGCAATTCTAATTCTTTTGTAAAAGAAAACCAATTTGTCAACAAATTGTTTTGATGCAGCCATTTGAACCAACATAACACATCACATTTCATATAAAAAGAAACTAAAGATAAACTATTTTCAGGCGGAAGGTTGTAAAAACTGAAAAACTACTCAGCTTGGAATAACCATTCCAAGGGATTGGACCCATCAAATAAATCTAGTTCAAGTTTAAGAGATATAAAAGTGGGTAAATATATAATCCGATGTAAGGGTTGATACATAATTTTGTGGGTGAAGTGTGGATCATAAATTTGGTTCTGGTTAAATGGTAATTGTTGTGTGAACAAGGGTGGGTAAGGCGGAAAAGGGTTGGTGGTGGGCCTGTTGAAAGTCATGGTGGGGGTATTGTTTGGGTATGAGTTGCTGAGTTACACAGAGGTGTATAAATGGGTGTTGTAACCAAAGTGGTGGAGACAGTGTAACCAAAGTGGTGGAGGAAGTCAGCATATGAGAGGAGGGAAAATGTATGTCGTACCTGAGGAACTCGCAGATGCAGGAATAGAAATCGATTGTCAAGCAACAGTTTGCGGTTTCTCTTGTTGTGAAGAGATATTATGGAGGATTGACATAAGGGAATCATGTCGAGAATCAAAAAAATTATTTTCATTTTCGAATCTTGTCCATATTTCCCAAACTTGCTGAGCAAAATCAGTAACCACATTATCAAATCTCTCATCAAGCTGCTGCTGATTTTCTTGAAAAGCATTCTTTAAATAAAGCTGAGCTAGATGGACAACTTCTTCCATAATGTATTTAGAGGAAGGATTGGTAGGTTTAGTAGGAGCCATGAGTTCAAGCAATTGAAAGCACCAATGATGGACTATGCTAAGCTAATTCTAGATATAGATTGCATAAGAAGACAATAAGATAAAACAACTTTTCTTCTTTGCTCAAAACTAGTAGCACATACACAATAAATATCTAGTGTTTTGAAATCTAAATTGGCCATGTGCCACTTGACATAAAATAATACATAATAACAAGATGCTATTAACACCCCTAGTCTATAATATAATCTTTTAGTAAAACAGATGGTTTCTTTTCTCTAGTGGGCCGTGCCTTTTGCATAACAATACCATATATCTATTATTTTTGAAGAATAATCATGATCTTTAGTTTTTTTAAAATGACAAGTATAGCACCTATGAATGATATAGTTGATATATTGGTTCAAGATTTTTCATTTACATTTCAACGTAAACAATTTTCTATTGTTGTCTCATTTGTGATAACTTTCAATAAAAATCCAGTACAATCTCTTCAAAATGTTGGTATATATCTTCTAAATCCTGCATTTTAACATCATCAATTATATGTTGTTTTTCCACACATTATTTTGCATACTTGATCGAAGATACTTATATATGATGATGAATGACATGTATCTCACAAAACATATAATGTAGTTTAAAGAAATCTTTTAAAATTTGAGATGAGTAAATTATACATATACGTATTAGTATCTATTAAAATTTTAATTTTATATTTATTTAATTATTCAAAAAAAATACAATATAATTTAAGTTAATCAGATACTCCATTTGAATTTTATATTAATTAGTCTTTGAATGAGAGAATTAATTTTCTGTGTGTTGTACCCCAAAATTTTCCCTCTCATTCTATCAACATTTTCCCTCACAAGGCTCTTGGAACTCAAGATCAAGCTAGGGTTTGCTCTACTCAAGACATCTCCTTGCACTGATGACCTAAATTAGGGTTTGAGTTTGCACAGGGATTTTTGGACCTTAAACGCTCAAATGGACTTTCATACTTATTTTTGGATTCATAAGTTTGTCCATACCAAGTTTCAAGCCTAGAATCAAATTTTTGCCCATTCAATTGGACAGTTGACCTAGAAATCAGCTGTATTGGGGAAAAAGTCAACTGTGGCCAATTTACAGTCAAACCTCATGAATTTTGATCCACACCAACATTATGAACTCATATGAACCATTTGATCAAGTTTGGACCACAACTCCATAAGAAATTTGATCAGATCACCAAAAGGGAAAAATGGTCATTTTTAGGGTTTTGACTGTACAAAGGAAATTTCTAACTTTTTGACCTAGCCAAGGGTAATTAAAGCTCAACCAAAGACTCAAGGACTCAATGGAATCATTTTGACCTATTCAACAAGTTCAAAAGATCTCAAATGCATATGATTGTCAGATGAATTTTTCAGTCAACTGATCAAAATTTGACTGTACACTGAAAAGTCAAACTTTGACTTTTTGGTCAAAATCAAGTGCCAAGGGTCATTTTTCATCAATATGTGTCAAATTATGAAACTTGTTCATCAAGAAACCCAAAATTGCAAATTAGGGTTTGAAATTGAAAAATTTCATAACTTAGAATTTTTCTAAGTTATGAAATTTTCTTAATTTTTCCTAACTTTGCCCCACATTTTCACCATGATGCAAATGGATTGAAACAAAACTTACAACATGAAAGTTGTAGTCCTCCAAAAAGTGTACAACTTTTATTCACAAAGTTTTCTCAAAAGAAGCTTGGATCTCAAGTTATGATTTTTGGAACAAGGGTCCCTAAAACTTTTAACTTAGTGAAATTTTGCCCTAATTTAGGCAGGATTTTGACCTATCTTCTTGGCCATTTTTCACATAGTTCCACTTGTATGCTCAAGTTTCATTTCAAATATGGATTATAGATAATTTTTAAATCTTTCCAAATTGTTCAAGAACTCCTCAAACACATTTATGGTTAGGGAGAATAGAATGCTTGAAGTTGGCAAAAACTCACTTTGTATCCATGGCAAAATCATGTTCACCAAAGTTGCATTTTCAAACCAGCATGCCTTGTACTAGTTTGCAGGCCTCTAAACCATTTCACACACCATAATTTAATGCAAATCCATTGAGCTAATGCATTATCTTGTTCATTTGGACATTGTACACAAAACTAATCCCTAAATGGTAAAAGGCACATTTCCATTTTTGCAAAAGTGTGCTTTATGTCAAACCATGATCTTTGAGCATAGGGCCAAGATCTCAGAAGCCAAATCAAATCCACCAATTGCGGGTACCAAGAGGATTATATGCAGAATATTTGATGGCTTGTACAGGCCTGTAATCACAAGTTCCCATTCTTGCTTCAAAAACAAGAAAACTTGCCAAACACTTGAGAACTTGGAAACCAGCCATTGTGAACTTACACAAACATTTCAAACAACTTTCACACAACCCTTTGAGCAAGATACACGAGTGTTTGAGCCCCTAAACACCTCATAGCCAGAAATCACACTTCTTTGGCAAAACAGGGCAGATGCTGCAACTTGAGTTCTCCAGCTCATTTGGCTCGTGCGTTTTGCCCCATTTTACTTCAAACACCTTCCATTCAACTCACTCAAGCTATCCCAAACCTCCATTACCAACTGTAACTCCATTTACAGTGTTTACCATTTTCATTTCAAGCTTGTGCAGGTTGAGTTCTATAGGTTGATTCAGGGACATTCAAGGCAAACTAGCTATTAGAAAAGATCAAGTGAAGTTCAGGCAAGCTACCAGACACCTCAAAACTTGTTGAGAAGCACTGCATTGCCCTACACGAATCCAACTAAAACAGGTTTTTCTTCACTTTCTATCTCTCTATTTAGGAACATTTAGCCTTAGGTTTATGAATAAAAAATGTAGTATTCAATGCTAGGAAACCATACATATGCTTAACTTTCATTTATATTAAGTGTGCTAGGAGAATTTCATCCATGAATATGCTGAAAAAACTAGGTCAGATTTTAGGGCCAGAGAAATTCTCTATGGTCTTTGAGAGTTAGGATTAGTTGTTTATATGGTTGGAATCGTCTTGAAATTCTCTACAACTTTGATGTTGTGAGTTTTTGCAATAGATCACGTATACAGGATGTCCAAGTTTGTACAACAGGCGCGCGTTTTTTTCAAAAATGCTGGAGGTTGAAGATGAAGATTTGGGCTGGGCTTGGCCTGCTTGCTTTTGACACCCCTCATTTGCAGTTTTGCACCCCTTGACCCAATTTCTTGTATTTTCACATTTTATACATTTTTGTTTTCATCTTTGATTTTGTTTATTTATTTCAAAATATAAAAGATGCTTAAAAAACATTTTCAGATTTTTTTTACATTTATTTGGCATTTTATTTTAATTTTTCTAATATAGAAAACATTTTTAACACTTTTATATTATTTATTTAAACTTGAAAATAATATGTAAATATATACTTTTATTTTTTTATTTCTTATTTTTGTTCACACTGAAAATATTATTATAAAAATAATTTATTATATTTATTTTATTTTATTTTATATTATACATATTTAATATATTTAATATATTTAATATATATATATATATATATATATATATATATATATATATATATATATATATATATATATATATATATATATATATATATATATATATATATATATATATATATATATATATATATATATATATATATATATATATATATATATATATATATATATATATATATATATATATATATATATATATACTTTTATTAAATACTTAGAATAAAAATACAAAAATATTACATTTTTATTTTTATTATTATTTATACTAAAAAATACCCTTTTTTTAAAGTATATTTCATTTTTACACATATTAATATATTTTTTGTATATAAATAATATATAGTATTTATTTTCTTAAAGAAATTAGGGTTTACCCTTAAACAAATGAAACTAATCTTTTTTTCTTTATACTTTTTTACATTTAAAATACTTTGACATACATAGGTAAACAAAAACCTTTTTGCGTAATTCATATTCATTTGATATTTATTTATTTTGTCTATTTAAATATTGTCCATTTAAATATTTATGCATTGTGATTCAATTTGGATGTAATAGTAAACTAGGGTTTATATTTCTTGTCAAATACCCCTCATTCAAAATTGTACCCCCATCCCCATAATCATGTTGTAATAGCTTAGAACTTTAAATTCTCGCATTTTACGCTTTCAATTATGCCATGATTAGAGAATTAGGGTTTGTATGCAAAAATCCAAATCAACAAATAGCTTGACCTAATCAAAGACAAAAATGTATGAAAATCAAACACAATGCACACTTGCACCCCTAGGGTTACAATCCACTTGTTGCCTTCAAAAATGGGCCATGGTATGCATGTTGGGTACTTTGGCAAAACAAAAACAAAACAAAAGATCATAGTCCCTCGATGACGCTATCTTGGTTGCCTAAACAAAAATGATCAAGTCCCTCAAGAAAATTGCTAAAGATACTTAACACAATTGCTATCATGGTCTATAGGATGACCCGCGCCTGTCCCGTTTAACATCCTAACACAAGGTTGTTCACCAAATACAATGGTGAAACAACACTGTCAAAAAGGTTAAAAACATAAGAAATATCTTTGAGTAAAATAGGGTAGATAGCTCTTAGTTACTTGATCAAAAAGCTTGCAAAACATCCTTGTTATTTTCAAACACACTTCGCAACACAATTTCAAAACATTTTCCAAAATGAACTTTCAAACTTTGAAATCTTTTCAAAAGACAAAAACATCTTTGTATACATTCAAACAAGAATCACTACAAAGGTTGCCACAACTATGGCCTCTTTTCAAAACATCTTTCAAAACCACACACAAAGCACCATTTCAAACAATTGGAAAAACCAAGCAAGTGATCTAAACAAGTAACTAAGAGCCCATGGATAACCATGGATGAAAAGGGTGCTTGCACCTTCCCTTTTCATAATTTACTCCCCGAACCCAAGAAAACATCTCAAAGGTCTTTCCTGTGCTTTTTGACCTTTCATTAGGATAAAATAAAAAGTTGGTGGCGACTCTTGCTAAATCGAAACATTTGCGAACACAAACGCGAAACCTCAAGTCAGTTCTCCCACCGTATCACACCGTGCATCGCACGGGTTCAAATACTAGTTATAAATGATAGTGTTTAAATGACGTATAATTATGATTATGACAATTTTCCAAACGATTCAAGCAGGGGCTAGGTGTAAGAGAGTTTTAAATATTTTTGCAATAGACAAAATTTATGTCGCAAGATAGTCAATTACCTAGTGAAACAAGGTGCTTTTGACACTCATGTGAGGTGATTTAAGGGAGAAGAAATCTTAGTTCATAAGTTGAGCCCATATTTTTCTCGAAAAAATGAGCTTTATCAAAAACTATAAATAGATGGCCTTGAAACAAAATTGAAACAATTTGATTAACGAAAAATAGGAAAACATGAAAAAGAATCAAAGGCATATCAAAAGGAAATGTGGTGACTTTTAACCTTTAAGATTTAAATTTGGATTTCATTGTCATGTTTTCTTCATCTTTTGTAAAGATACATCATCATATGGTTTTTCTGGTGTTGGAAATTAGATATAGTTATCATGATTTTTGTAAAAAATAATATTGGCCTCACGATTATATAAATTTTTGTTTTCCGTATTGAGAGAGTTCACTAGGAAGAATTGATGCATAGTGTAGGACTAGATACCTTTGTAAGAGAAACACTACTTGCTCACCTAAAACCTTAAAGTTATAGGTGAGTGAGTTCTCCCACTTATAAATTTTCAAGTCACCATATTTTTATCCAATGTGGAACTACTTCTCCACTTATTCACACTTGTATTATTATTCTAACGCCTCCCTCAAGTGTGAGTCTATAATACAGTGGGAGAACTGACTTGGGTGTTTTACATTTTATCGCAATCGTTGGGGATAGCAAGAGTTGCCACCGACTTTTCTTTTATCCAATAAAGAAAAGGGTGAAAAGAACAAGAAAGATCTTTTAAGAATTTTCTTGAGTTCGGGGGGTAGGTTATAAAAAGGGAATGTGTTAGCACCATTTTAATTCATAGTTATCTACGGGCTCTTAGTTGCTAGCTCACTTTGAAATGCTTTTTGAAATGTGTTTGTGTTTGTTTAAAAGGATTTTTTAAAAGTGCCTTTGTTTAGGTGAATTTTGTAATGATTCTCGTCTCTATAAGAATGTATACAAAGTGTTTACTTTTAAAAATATTTCATGAAATTGTTGGTGCATTTTGAAATATATTTGTTTGAAATGTTTGTGAGCAAGCAATTAAGAGCGTTCTACCTACTCAAAAAGTCTTAGTTCTTTTCTTCCTCGTTTAGATAGTATTGTCTTACCATTAGTTGGTAAGAAACCATATCATTGGATGTGAGGTGACAGACGTGGGTCATCGTATAGTCATAGAAAGCCACATTGTAGGATGTCTTAGCAATTTGTCGTAAAGGACTAAGATTGTTTACCAAAGGCAACATCGAAGGGTCATCGAGGGACTACAATCTTGTGATCGAGGGTCTTTGCTAAAGCATCACACATTCGAGGGACGTGACTATTTTTATTCCAAGGCAATAAGTGTGGGTTAATCCTAGAGGTGCAAGTGTGAAAAGCGTTTTGTTTTCATGCATTTTTGTCTTGAATTAGGGTTATCTATTGTTGATTTCAAGTCTTGCCATACAAACCCTAGTTACTAACAATAATAAGAAAAGCGATAAATTGCTGAATTTAAATGTCCTACGCTATTACAATACTTTTGGGGAAGGGGGTACAAATTTACAAATGGGGATGAAAGCAATAAATCCTAACTACTATTACAAATTTTGACAATAATTGTATAATCACAAAATAATGTAAAAGAGTGAATAAATGTGCAAAGATAGGGAAAGGGCTATGTATAAACCCTAAAAAAGGGTTCTAAATATTTTAAGAAAGAAAATATCTTTGTTTGTTTTTATTTGAGGAAAGAGTTTGAAATTTAAAATGAAAAGAAATTAGAAATTTAAATCTAATTTTAAGTATTTACAAATTGATTAAAAAATTGTGATAAATTAATTTATTTATGAAAATAAATTAAACCCTAAAATGTTCTAAATATTTTAAAGTAATAATTTTTTAGTTTTGTTTAATGTGTAAAAATAATAATGAAACCCTAGTTCTAATTAATTTTAGAAATTAAATAATAAAAATAAAATAAAGTGTGGTTAAAGTATTTTATTTATTTGTTTTTTTAAAATATATTTTATTTAATACCAAAAAACCATAAAATCATAAAAAATATTAGATTTAGGTTTTCTGTTTAATTAAATTAATTTTTAACATAAAAAATAATTTACTTTAACCACACTTTATTTTATTTTTATTATTTAATTTCTAAAATTAATTAGAACTAGGGTTTCATTATTATTTTTACACATTAAACAAAACTAAAAAATTATTTCTTTAAAATATTTAGAACATTTTAGGGTTTAATTTATTTTCATAAATAAATTAATTTATCACAATTTTTTTAATCAATTTGTAAATACTTAAAATTAGATTTAAATTTCTAATTTCTTTTCATTTTAAATTTCAAACTCTTTCCTCAAATAAAAACAAACAAAGATATTTTCTTTCTTAAAATATTTAGAACCCTTTTTTAGGGTTTATACATAGCCCTTTCCCTATCTTTGCACATTTATTCACTCTTTTACATTATTTTGTGATTATACAATTATTGTCAAAATTTGTAATAGTAGTTAGGATTTATTGCTTTCATCCCCATTTGTAAAAAATAATTTACTTTAACCACACTTTATTTTATTTTTATTATTTAATTTCTAAAATTAATTAGAACTAGGGTTTCATTATTATTTTTACACATTAAACAAAACTAAAAAATTATTTCTTTAAAATATTTAGAACATTTTAGGGTTTAATTTATTTTCATAAATAAATTAATTTATCACAATTTTTTAATCAATTTGTAAATACTTAAAATTAGATTTAAATTTCTAATTTCTTTTCATTTTAAATTTCAAACTCTTTCCTCAAATAAAAACAAACAAAGATATTTTCTTTCTTAAAATATTTAGAACCCTTTTTTAGGGTTTATACATAGCCCTTTCCCTATCTTTGCACATTTATTCACTCTTTTACATTATTTTGTGATTATACAATTATTGTCAAAATTTGTAATAGTAGTTAGGATTTATTGCTTTCATCCCCATTTGTAAATTTGTACAAAATAATGTAAAAGAGTGAATAAATGTGCAAAGATAGGGAAAGGGCTATGTATAAACCCTAAAAAAGGGTTCTAAATATTTTAAGAAAGAAAATATCTTTGTTTGTTTTTATTTGAGGAAAGAGTTTGAAATTTAAAATGAAAAGAAATTAGAAATTTAAATCTAATTTTAAGTATTTACAAATTGATTAAAAAATTGTGATAAATTAATTTATTTATGAAAATAAATTAAACCCTAAAATGTTCTAAATATTTTAAAGAAATAATTTTTTAGTTTTGTTTAATGTGTAAAAATAATAATGAAACCCTAGTTCTAATTAATTTTAGAAATTAAATAATAAAAATAAAATAAAGTGTGGTTAAAGTAAATTATTTTTTACGTTAACAATTAATTTAATTAAACAGAAAACCTAAATCTAATATTTTTTATGATTTTATGGTTTTTTGGTATTAAATAAAATATATTTTAAAAAAACAAATAAATAAAATAAGAAAAATAAAATAAAATAGGCCAGGGTGTGAAAAGGAATTTGGGGTGTAAAGTTAGCAAAAATCCCAGGCCCAAACATGTTTTTGTTTGAAAACAGAAAGAAAAAAAAGTATGGACCTGCTGCAAAAGTAAAATGAGGGGTGAGAAAAAAAGTAAATTCCCAGGCCCATAATAAGTTGGCCCAGGTGCTGGCTGATTCAATGTGAAAGGTTTGTTGGAGGTCTATCATGGGGATGGCATGCTGGAGCGTTAGATCTGCATTGATGATGATCAAATCGTGTTGATTGAGAGGCGCATCATGCACGTGCCAGGCTTGTTTGTATTGAACTTGAAAAGAGAAAATATGAAAAATAAAAAGGGTACCACTCGGACTCGAACATAGGTCCCAAGGATGAACAGACGCGCGCTTTACCAATGGGATGGCTATACATCTGTTAGTTTATACAAAACCATAAATATATATTTTAAACAAGTTTCTGAATGGAAGTTCATCTTCTTCCTCGCGCCAGCAACAAGGCCATCATTTTTTAATTTTGTGTCTCTCTCATTTCTCAACCAATTTCAAAAATTTAAACATGAAAGTTGTGTATTTTTTTCTCACGAATCGAACCATATAACTCTTAAAAGCTATAGATCAAAGGTTAAAATTAATTTATGTTGGTATCAAAAATATGCCCTAATTGGTCAGAGATGAAACTCTTCATACACAAGCAATTAAAATGAAAACTATGACCATGGTTAGCTTTAGGGCAATGACATCTACATTTTTAATTCAGAATGTATGTACGAAAGATGCTTGTATAAATATATTGAAGTTAGAAAACTTACCTCTTGCATATGGATTCGTGTATAGAGTTTGAGCAAACTTTGAGGTGCCTAAGAATCTGTTTAGCTTTCCTGGACCTCCTTTAGTATATTCCAACTCCTACTTTGCTTTGAAGATGGATGAAACTCTCTACTCAAGTCAAGTTGCAAGCTTGAGTTTCAAAAATTGTGGATAATGACAATGAAGTTACAATCAAGAAACAGGGACTTGGATCACTTTAGTATGATGTATGGAATGTTTGTGGATGGTTAGAATTGAAAATGCACGAGTATATTTTGTGAGGGGAAGTTTAGTGCTCAAAAATGGAGTTTTTGGCCAATTCTGTGTTGTAGAGTGTTTGGCAGTATTTGAAAGGGTTTGACCTCGTGTCCTTGCTAGCAAATAACTTGTGTAGTTATAAGCAAAAGGTTTTATGGCTTGATGTTGACAGATCTGTGAGATATAGAGTTATGACTATGTTACTTGATTTTGAAGAAAAGTGGGAAACCAAATTTTAATGTGTTGTACAAGCATAGTCTGAAGTTATTAGAGGCTTTAGACATGTTGCTTCTAGATTTAACATTGTGTATATGCAGAGAAAACAATTGAGAGGCTCAAGGAGTTGACAATTGCATAAAGCTTGCTTTTCCCAAATGGAAGTGTGAACTTTGTGCCATAAGTGGAAAGTCAACTTGGATAAAGGTTTAAACACTTATGTAATAGCTCAAAAGCAAGTGTAATATTCTGATTATGGAGAGATTTAGAGATTTAGAGGCCTGCAAAGCAAGATTACAAGGCATGGCTAAGAGATTTGAATTCTTGTTCATCATGGAAATGACCTATAATTCAAGAATGAATGTCCAACTTCTTGTCTTCGATTCTCTTAGCTCAAACATGATCTCTTCAAGTTCTTGGAAATCTTGGAAAGCTTATAACATTGTATACAACCCCTATTTTAATCACTTTTTCTAAATCAAATTGGAACTATGTGAAAATTGGCCAAGAAGTTAGGTCAAAAACCTGAACAAACTAGGTCAAAATTTCACTAAGTATTTTAGAAAAAGTGCATGACTTCATGAACTGATAACTCAAAATCCAAGAATTTCTAGTACTTGATCATGAGAGAAACATTGTATATTTCATCAAGATATACAACTTTCAAGTTGAAAGTTTTCTTTGAATCATCTCGCATCATGGTGAAAAAATGTCATGAAGTTAGGAAATAATAAGGTTAAAACACTTAGAAATTTTTCCAAGTCTTTAAAAGTTTGACTTTTTCAAAGACTTTTTGACTTTCTAGATTTCTTGATGATTAAGCTTCATATTTTTGAATGTCTTGATGAATTTTGATATTTGAAACTTAATGTTGACCAAAAAGTCAAAGTTTGACTTTTGGTATATCAATTGACTTTTCATCAGTTGACTGAATTTTAATTATCAATCAATTGATCTTGAGAAATGATTTGAATCATAAAATTAGGTCAACATGTTGTGTTTGAGTCCTTGAGATCATGCTTCAAGCCATTAGGTCATGTACTAGGTCAAAATTCAATGATTAGTCATTTCCAATCAAAACCCTAATTTTGACCATTTTGCCCTTTTGATGATTTGACTGTGTTTCTTTAGGAATTGTGATGAGACCTTGATCAATTGATGAATATGACTTCAAAATATTGATGTGGATCAAAAGTCTTGTATTTTGACTGTAAGTTGACCACAATTGACTTTTTACTCAATACAGCTGATTTTCAATTATTTGAGCAATTGACTGAGCGAAATTGTGACCCAAGACTTGAAACTTGGCATGAGTATTCTTAGGAGTTTATAATGAACCATGAAAGTCAATTGAGGCATTAGAATTCCAATTTTCACTATGAAAATCCAAACCGTAATTTGTGGCCTCAGTGCTAGGAGATGAGTTTGTCTTATCAAATCTTGGAGAATTCTTGAGCATTTGAAATTTCTTGTGAGAAATGTCTTGGGAGAAGAGAGGGCAAATTTTGAGGTACAACATATGCCCTTGTTAAATCTTCTTAAACCTGAAGATTTCGATTGGTATGTCTGCCATTCGTGACTTGAAGGTAGAATATGGTTGAACACTAAAGTTCCCAGATATTTCCACTCGATTGTGCACGAAGTAGTGCTGTTGGTTGATTATCGGAAATGGGCTTAAAGATTCCATTTGGAGAGATGATGGAAATTTTTCAGAGATGGTCTTATAGATTCCATCCAAAGTATCTGTTGGTAGATATTGGAAGAAGTATAAGAATAAACCTTTGGTCGATTTATACTTAAACAACATATGTCTTGTGTTGTCTTTAATTGGATATCGAATCAACATAAATCTTAGGAGCGATTTAAATGAACCAGGGAAATTGTCTACCATAACAGAATCGGGATAAATCATTGATTGATTTAAACTGGACTAGCAGAGGTATTGAATAATCTTTAACTGGATATCGAATCAACATAAATCTTAGGAGCGATTTAACTGAACCAAAGAAAGTGTCTACTAGAATGAAATCAGAATAAATCATTGACCGATTTAAACAGAAACAGCAGAGGTCTTGAATAATCTTTAAGTGGATATCGAATCAGCATAAATCTTAGGAGAAATTAAACTAAACTAGAGAAAGTTTCTACTGGAACGGAATCAGGATAAATCATTGATCGATTTAAACTGAACGAGTGGAGGTCTTGAACAATCTTTAATTGGATATCGAATACGCATAAATCTTAGGAGAAATTTAACAAAACCAAAGAAAGTGTCTACCATAATGGAATCAGGATAAATCATTGATCGATTTAAACTGAACCAACAGAGGTCTTGAATAATCTTTAACTGGATATTGAATCAGCATAAATCTTTGAAGCGATTTAACTGAACCAGAGAAAGTGTCTTGAATAATCTTTAACTGGATACTGAATTATCATAAATATTAGGAGCGATTTAACTGAACCAGAGAAAGTGTCTACCAGAACAGAATCACGATAAATCATTGATCGATTTAAACTAAACCAGCAGAGGTTTGTTGACGAGATTTATCTGTTGACTGATATTTTCTGAAAAGGTAAAGAATTAGTTGTATGCTATGTCATGATGCATGTATTGCATAATGATGTTATCAAAATAAATGAGATTATGCCATATGTTTTGTATGCATATGTCATGATGTATGAATGTTGTTGAAATGTATCCTTCTTTGGGAAAATAAATTCTTGACTACTGTTGGGGAGGAAGAGTATATATATCTTTGACTCTATCTAGAATACTTCCGTTGGGGGTTCCTGTTTTCTATTTAAAAGAAACTCTGCTAGGGATGTTGATTTCTGCTTGGGGAGTAGAGTTTAATAACATTAGTCGTTTGTTGCTCTACCAGGGAAGAAGATTTCTAGGAGATATGCTGATTGGAACTCCGAATGGAAATTATATGAATTTATTTTGTGGGGATTTTATAGATATCATTAGTGTTACCCTGGATCCTTCAATAAGTACTTATTCCTGTTCTTACGCGTACATTCGTTAACGGTTAATCATGTTCATATGCATATGTTCATTCAATTTTAATCATTGGACATTTTGGCAATCAAAACAGAAAAAACAAAACATTTGCAGTTCAACTTATATTTGTATTCATAATTTGCCTATAAACAGATGTTTTTGTACAAAGAGACGGAAATCCTAGTAAGAGGAAGTCGTCGTGAAATGAAAATAATACAAAGTGAAAATTTATTTCCATGTGGAAGTGATCTCATTAGGTTCCAACTCTGTTATTTCCCCTATGTCTTCGAACATCATCGTCTCTTGCTATCAGAAGAAGTTAATTAAATTGTTCTTGTACCATATGAAACATTTTACCTTGGTAATAAAGTCGGCTATAGTGATCCAATAAGACATAGTTGTATGCTTTGATCGTTAACTTTTGCCTGAACCGCCATTTCGGGTTTTTAGTCCACCAGGATACCCTTTTTTGCCTAAGCCGCCTTTCAAGTTTTCGACTTGCCGGGTGTACAATATTTTGTATATATCCCTAACTTTTGCCCGAACCCTTTTGGTTCGCCAGGATACCCTTATTTTTTCCTAGGTATGTTAACCTAGCGGGTCGTTCTTATGGGTAGTATTTTTTGACTATGTCCGTGTTTACAGGATATGGGAAATCTTTTTCGTCCATCATGGTTAAAATTATAGCACCGTCTGAGAAAACTTTCTTAACAATAAATGATCCTTCGTAAGTGGGAGTCCATTTGTTCCTGGGATCGCCTTGTGGTAAAATGATGTTTTTTATTACCAAGTCGCCAGTCTGATATACTTGAGGCTTGATCTTCTTATTGAAAGCCTTGATCATACGTTTTTGATATATCTGACCATGACAAACAACAACCAGTCTCTTCTTGTCAATTAAATTCAGCTGATTCAACCTAGTCTGAATCCACTCATCTTCATCTTAGTCTGCTTCTTTCATAATCCTTAGAGAAGGAATCTGAACTTCGACGGGAAGGACGGCTTCCATGCCATAGACTAAAGAGAATGGGGTTTCCCCAGTTGATCTTCGTGCTGAAGTATAGTAGCCATGAAGGGAAAATGGTAGCATCTCATGCCAGTCTTTATAGGTTACCACCATCTTTTGCATAATCTTCTTTATGTTTTTGTTGGAAGCTTCCACTGCACCATTCATCTTAGGTCTGTATGAAGAAGAATTGTGATGCTTAATCTTGAACTGCGTGTAGAGTTCATTAATCATAGCATTGTTGAGGTTGGTTCTGTTGTCAGTGATAATCCTTTCAGGGATGATGTACCGACAAATGAGGTTATGCTTGATAAATTCGGCTACAACATTCTTAGTGACTAATGAAAATGATGTTGCTTCGACCCATTTAGTAAAGTAATCAATAGCGACGAGAACGAAACGATGTCCATTAGAGGCAGTAGGCTTGATCTCTCTAATCATATCAATGCCCCACATTGCAAATGGCCACAGAGCAGTCATGACATTTAGAGGTATTGAAGGTAAATGAACTTTGTCAGCATAAATCTGGCACTTATGGCAATTTCTCGAATGTTGATGACAATCAGTTTCCATGGTCGACCAATAGTAACCATCTTCTTATCCATAGTGTGTCTGCTAGAGTGTGTTCCAAAGATACCGTCATGCATATCCTCCATGATTTAATTTACCTTCTTCTTATCCACATAACAGAGTAGAGTTAAATCATGGTTGCATTTGTACAGAATCTCGTTGCTTAGGAAGAACTTGGCTGAGAACCTCCGCATGAATTTCTTATCATTGATTGATGCACCTTTGGGATACTCTTGAGCTTCAAGATATCTTTTAACCTCATGAAACCAAGTCTTCTTCTTGTTAGTGTCAATCTTACAATAGTGTGTCGGTTCACCAAATCGTTCTATAGTAATTTTGGGAGCTTTGTTGTCCCAATTGACCTTGAACATAGATGACATAGTTGCTATGGAATCTGCCAACTGGTTACCTCCCTTGGAATATGTTTAAAGGCGACCTCTTCAAAGTACGAGATCAAGGTTAGCACAAGTTATTTGTAAGGGATCAAATTTGCATGTTTGGTATCCCACTCTCCTTTAACTTGACTGATTACTAGAGCCGAGTACCCATATACGCTTAAGAATTTAATTCTTAGGTCAATAGCAGCCTTAAGACCGAAGATGCACGCTTCATACTCAACCATGTTGTTTGCACAGTCGAAGCAGAGTCAGGAAGTGAAAGGTGTATGGAAACCTTTGGAAGAAATGATCACAACACCAATTCTATTACCCAATGCATTGGAAGCTCCGTCAAAGACCATAGTCCATCGGGATCCTTGTTCAGGTCTTTCATATGGTCCAGGCTTTTCACAGTCAGTTATTAGCAAAATATTCTCATTCGGGAATTCAAAGTTCATAGATTGATAGTCATCAATAGCTTGATGTGCCAAATGATCCGCCAATACACTCCCTTTGATAGCTTTTTGTGTAGTATACTCAATTTCATATTCATTCAAAACCATTTTCCATCTTGCTATTCTTCCAGAGAGAGCTGGCTTCTGGAAAATATACTTGATAGGATCCATCTTAGAAATCAATAGAGTGGTGTGAGTCAACATATACTGTCTCAGCCGACGAGCAGCCCATGCCAAAGCGCAACAAGTTTTCTCGAGTAGTGAATATCTTGTTTGATAGTCAGTAAATGTTTTGCTAAGGTAGTATATTGCATTCTCTTTTCGGCCAGACTCGTCATGTTGGCCCAACACACACCCCATTGAATTCTCCAATACGGTCAAGTACATGATCAGAGGTCTTCCTTCAACTGGTGGTATCAGGATTGGTGGTTCTTGAATATATTCTTTGATCTTGTCAAAAGCTATTTGGTAGTCGTCATTCCATCTTACCACTTGATATTTCTTCAGTAGCTTGAAGAGTGGGTCACAAGTAGCAGTCAGGTGAGATATGAATCGGGCAATGTAGTTTAGTTATCCTAGAAAAACTCTGACCTCCTTCTCAGTACTAGGAGCTGGCATATCTTGGATTGCTTTTACTTTTGCAGGGTCGACTTCAATACCTTTTCCACTAACGACAAAGCCCAGGAGTTTTCTAGATCATACCCCAAAGACGCATTTGTTGGGATTTAACCTCAGCTTATATTTCTTCAGTGTGTCAAACATTTTCTGCAAATGATCAAGGTGCTCGTCCTCAGTTTGCAATATTGCAATCATGTCATCAACATAGAATTTTATCTCATGATGAATCGTATCATGAAATAAAGCTACCATATCCCATTGATAAGTTTCACCTGCATTCTTTCATCAAAACGGCATGACCTTATAGTTGAAGGTTCCCCATTGTGTGACAAAGGTGGTCTTCTCTATATCCTCATGCGCCATTTAGATCTGGTTGTAACCGGAGAAGCCATCCAAGAAGGAAAACACCTTATGCTGAGCAGTGTTGTCAACCCAGACGTAAATATGTGGTAGAGGAAAGTCATCTTTGGGACTTACCCTATTCAAATCCCTGTAGTCTACACACATACGGACTTTTTCGTCTTTCTTCGGCACTTGGACCATATTTGCAACCCATTGGGGATATGTTGTTACTTCCAGAAAACCTGCATTGAATTGTTTCATTATCTCAACCTTGATTTTCTCAGACATGTATGGCCATATGCGACGAACCTTTGGTTTGATTGAAGCATAACCTTCTTTCATCGGCAAACGGTGAACCTCAACATAGTCTTGTAACATCTGAACCAATCTGATCTTGACACTTCCCTCCAGGTTAGCGCCAATCTTGACCTCTTTCTTATTTTCTTAGTATCCAAGTTTATCACTTCAACTGATTCTCCGTGCGGTTGAATGGCTTTTTCCTCTTGGTTTAGGAGTCTGGCGAGTTCCCAAGGTATCTCACAATCTTCTTGGCCTTCATCTTCGGCTGGATAGATTGGATTTTCAAAATCATAGATGGAAATAGCAGAACTGTTGTCAATAAGGTCCGGAGTTGATGTGGATCTGCAAATGTGTGTGTGTGAATGTAAGGTCACATGGCTATTTTTAAAATGCAGTAAAGTAAAAGAAAGACAAAGAGCACAAAATTTGAATGTAAAATAGTCCAACGTTTATCATTAAAATGAGCATATGGCATATGAAAATGACAAATCCTTAACTAATGGACCAGTGCGCCCCGTGCAAGGCACGTGGTTTAAAGTCATTGTTTTAAAGGAAATTACATACAAATTTATCAAAGCAATAAAAATAGGAAACGATAATTACCCCTAGCTGAAGGAGATTGAAATGAAGTATTTGGTTTGCCAATTGTTGAGTCCTCCATCGACAGTTTGGTAGATCAAGTCGTTCCAATCGCAGTCGCTGTCAGAGTCTCCAAGAGCATTAATATCATTATTGCTTATACAGAGATGTGGTTTCCCCGCACGAGAATGACAGACTTATTTTTGAGCCTTAGAGGAGAAGCCAAACCCAAATTTGTCTAACTTGTATGGGATATCAGAAAGTTGCTCCGAAATGGTACAACCTCATTCTTCAATAACAGAACGGGCATCTTTGAGAGAGGCCATCCTCGGTGTATCTTTAGCAGCTTTGGGAATGTAATGAGTGGTTTTGGAAACAAAAATCATCAGAGAGACTACTTCAAAAGCCTGGAAGAGGGTCTCAACAAACTCACCATCCATTTCTATGTACTTGAAAGAATTTAAATGGCTAACCATAAATTCTTCTTCTCGGCATATTGTGACGATCTTCCCTTTGACTGGATATTTCATCTTTTGGTGCAATGTGGTGGTAACCGCTCCCGCCCAATGAATCCATGGGCGTCCAAGTAAACTAGAGTAAGCCAGACATATATCTATCACATAGAATGTTGACTTGACGATTTGAGACCCAACCTTTATAGGGAGGTCAACCTCTCCATGAACCATCCTTTTCGACCCATCAAAAGCTCTCACAGTGATGTCACTTGGCTTTAGCACTAGCCCTTCGCAGCCCAATCTATCCAGAGCCCCTTTTGGTAAAACGTTGAGGGAGGACCCCGTATCTACTAACACATGAGCTAAAGTTGTACCTTTACACTCGATGGAAACATGTAGAGCTTTATTGTGATTCTTCCCCGCCGGGGTCAACCCTGCATCTGAAAATCCCAAACCATTGTCAGCAATAAAACTTACTACACAGTTTTCAAATTGGTTGGAAGTATTTTCTTGTGGGACCTGTGATTTTTCAGGAATCTTAACAGGGCTTGAGCATGTGCCTCAGGGCATAGTAACAAAGACAACATGGAAATCTTTGAGGGTGTTTACCCCAACCGTTCCACTATCTTATAGTCACTTCTTCAGATGATTTTTAAAATCTCCTCCATCTCTTGGCTAGATGGGTTCTTAATGTTAACATCTTTTGTGGGATCCTCCATCCGAGAAGGCTTAAACATTTTTTACTTTCCTCGAGTATCAGCAACAAGTTTAGCAGCAGAAATATGAACGTGTATTATAGTTATGGTTGTTGGAGGTGAAATCTAGGGAGAAAAGATTCTCCCCGTCCTATTAACTTTACTTGATCCAGCAATGTTTGTAATGTTTCCAGCTTCATATTTGGAACTCCATGAATCTTGTTTGATGCCATGGTAGTACACTTCCGCCCTATAATTCCAGGGTACAGCCTTATCAGAAGAGTAGGGGACTGGCCCCGGTATGGTAATAATCAGTAGAGCTATCCTTGGTTCAGAGGGGATCCTAATAGGACCTTTGGAGGAGATCCTAATAGGTTTGTTTGAGATAGTGATGATGGACACGTCTTCAAACTCTTGAGGTAAACTTTTAGTGAGACTTTTCACAGATGGAATTTTTTCAAATAGAATCTCATGGATATCCATCAGTTGTTGGACACCTTTCTTCAGCCATTCACAACCCTTAATTCGTACAGTACAGTGGTAACAGTCTTCAAAACAGCCTGGGAATACGCCGACTTTCAACAAATTCTTTTTAACATTCTTAAAAGGGGTGGTTAAATCATTGACTGAGGAAACAAAATAGGCATCTTCAATGGCATTGACACCCTTACCATGACTAGGCATGGGTGTAGTGATTACATTGGGAGTTGATGGAGGGTCGAATTCAATTGTTTTATTATCGATCAAGTCTTTGATTTTTGTTCTTTAAAGACCAATAGTCATTAGTATCATGTCCGAGATTGTTTGAATTGTAAGCACATTTGGCATTGGGGTTATACTTTGGAGAAGATGTATTAAGATTAGAAGGGGGATCTCGTATTGTCACCAGATCAGTTTTAAGTAAGTGTTGCAAAGCTTGTGATAATTGCATGTTGATTTTAGTAAATTGTCTTCTTCGGGAATCCGACCTTTGTTGGTTATTTTGTTGACGCGGACATTGAGTTGGAGTTGGATTGGAAATCAGTACTTCCCCTACTGAATGATGACGATCGTTATTAGTACGGTTTTTTGATCCATACGCAGCATAAGTATCTTTTTTACCAATAAATGGATTTTTCACAACATTGGAGGTGAAGGCCATGGATATTTTTCCGCTTTTAATTCCTCTTTCAACCCTTTCACCAGTCAAGATCAATTCAGTAAATCCGGATGATGAACTTCCAATCAGCAAGATAAAAAATGGACCAGTCAGTGTTCCCATAAACATGTCTACCAACTCTCTATCAGTTAAAGGTGGTTGCACCCTTCCAGCTAAGTCTCTCCATTTTTGAGCGTATTATTTGAAACCTTCATTTGAACCCATAGTCATGCCTTTTAATTGCGCCCGAGTAGGTGCAAGATAAGTGTTATATTAATATTGGTGGTAAAAGGCAGCAGCCAAATCCTCCCAAGCATGAATATTAGTACCTTCCAATTGGTAAAACCATTCCAACTGTGTTCCCGATAGACTCTCTTGGAAAAAGTGCATCCATAGTTTCTTATCAGCGGTGTGCGGATGAATTTTATGGACGTATTATCTCAGATGAAGCTTTGGGCATGAGACACCATCATGCTTGGCGAAGATAGAAATCTTGAATTTGTGGAGGAATAACTACCCCATCAACCAAACCCAAGTCTCCAAAGTCTAAGCCAGGTACAACTTGGATTTCTACAACCTTTAGTATGTCTTCTAACTGCTTATATTTGTCGTCGGCCGGTGGATATTGCTCATCAGAATAATCCCCGTCTTCAGAGTTTTGATTGTTTCCATCCCCATCACGAGTGCTTCTAGCATCTTCTTCTTGGTTATCATCCTCAGAGGAGGAGTCTTCTTCAATTTGAACTTGTCGGACTGAGCCTTTGAATTTCTTTCCCACGTTGATCACAACTTTCATCTTGGTCTTCATCTTCGTGAAGAGGAGCGTCATCATTTCTTATCGACCCTTTGCTAAGTTGAGCAGAGTCTCTTGGAATTGAGTATGTTGAGCTTGCAAGTCCTTGACAGTTTTCTCAAGATCCATCTTATACTGAAATAAACAGTAAAGATATGAGGAAACCTATGTCGGAAAACCTGCTTATGATATGATGCATGTTATGCGGATGCAATGTTTTCAAGGACCTTAGAAGATTTAAATTTGTTTAAACAAAAAGGAAAGAGAAACAACAATTTCATTAGTAAATTTCAAAATTACAAATTTGCCTTTTTGGGCTTTAAAAATGAAAATACTGGATCTTAAAGAGATAAAAATATAAACTCCTAAGTTTCCCATGGTCACATCCTCTTTGGTGTGATGTAGGCATTAAGGCTTTTCTCATTGTGAAGCTGCTTCGTTAGCTCAAACACTTTCTTCTTGTTTGCGTAGAATTGAGCTTCAAAGGTGTCTCATTCCTTCTTGAGTTGAATCCATGACCTTTGCAACTCCTCGAGATTAATAGGCATGCCAGGATGGAGAATGGTATGGGGAATATCCTCTTCAACAGTTGGCTCCACAATTATTGGCAAGATGAATGAATATGGCATCGTGAGGCTTTGAGCGCGAGTTCGCATCCATTTGAGATAAGTCTCCCAAGGAATAGATTTCTTATGCCCCAAAGTCTTTCTATCAACCTTGTTTACCATGCCCCAAGCTCGTACAAATTTTTGATGATAACCTTAGAAATTGCTCTCGTAGTTGAACATAATACCTTAAATGAGTTCTTCATGAGGACCATCCCTCCGAGCGTAACCAAATTGTCGTAGAGCCAAAGAAGGGTTATAAGTAATACCTCCTCTAATGCCTAACAGTGGAACATTAGGGAATTCTCCGCAAGGGTCAATAATGGTAACATCCTCCAAAGACCGGGAACACTAATGAATGTCTGAATGTGAAAGCGACATCATCCTTTGAGACCATCTCAAGCCTTGTTCGTTCTTTAAAACTGATCGAGGAAGGTGCAAAATAAACCACTTAGATAGCAATAGTGTACAACACATAAGAATACCTCTTCTCTTTATGGTACGTGTGTAAAAAGAATGCAAGATATCTCTCAGAAAAGTAGGCACGGGGTTACGAGAGAGAAAAACTTTTACTACATTCACGTCTATGAGTTGCTCTGGGTTAGGGAAAAGTACCATCCCATAGATTAGAAGAGTCAAAACTTCCTCACACGCTTGCAAATCCATAGCATCCCAAAATAGTTGAGCCTTCTCTAACAAAAACTTAAAAAGAAAACCCTTGACGCCACTCCTTGTTTCCCAATTAGCCATAATGTCGGATCGTTGCAAATGTAAGGCTGATGCAATCTCATCAGATTTTAGATCATTCTCAATACCATTGAAGGGTATTTGATCAAGAATAGGTACTCCCAATAGTTGAGAGAACTCTTCCATGGTAGGCACCAATTGATAATCAGGAAATGTGAAGCAATGGTGTAAAGAATCAAAGAACCAAAAGAGCACTTTCATCATGTCTTCATCAAAGCTTGATGTAACCAGATTGAGAAGTCGACCATATCTCTTGTTTAATGGAGAATTCTCAGGAACCCTTGATTCTAACGCTTTGAGTTGAGGAGGCACTCTTACCAGGTTAACTTGAATAGTATTCCTGCGAGTGGAAGACATGTCATACAAAACAGAACAGAGATAAATCTCTAGGTCCTTGAAATGGTTAGTGAAAATTCTATGGCATGATGTCATGTGTTATGTACAAATAATAATATACAAGCAAACAAACAAGTCCTTAGGTTTAGGATTGCATGGGGTTTATAGGTAAGTACCTTCTTGATGTTTAGTTGGTTCAACGTGTCCTAAAAAGTAACCAGGTTCTAGGGAATCTCAATATCATTGATCTTTCTTCATTGAGCATTATTTCAGAATAAGCCTCTATTTTGGCAACCGAAATATTCTGAAAGTCTGATCTCAATGATCGTAGTATGAAGTATCAACCAACTTCGGACTGCACCAAAGTTGGCTACCTCACTACTTCCTAATGGCCAAGTTGTTCAATTAAAGGTTCTATGGTCAGTTAGTGCTTCATGACACCACACAGCGGCTCCGTATTCTCCTTGACTGGACTCAAAGGATATTGGTACCAACAAATATGTCACACTAATGTATCCATTGCTTCTACCATGTCGGTATACCCTGCACAATCTCCACGATCTATTGCTACTTACTTAATAATGTTCCACAATCTGGGTAGAGGATCAATACAAAACCCAAACAACCATTTAAGAGTAAAGCAAGAAAATCAAACAATGAAAGCATTTAAATGTGAATTAATCTCTAAGGTAACCCCATTTGAAATTTCTTCCCCAGCAGATTTGTCAGTTCTGTAATACGGTGGGAGAACTGACTTGGGTGTTTTGTGTTTTATCGCAATTGTTGCGGATAATAAGAGACGCCACCTACTTTTATTTTATCTAATAAAGGAAAGGGTAAAAAGAACGGGAAATACCTTTTGAGAATTTTCTTGAGTTCGGGGGGTAGGTTATGAAAAGGGAAGGTGTTAGCACCCTTTTCATCTATAGTTATCTACGGGCTCTTAGTTGCTAGCTCACTTTGAAATTCTTTGTGAAATGTGTTTGTGTTTGTTTGAAAGTATTTTTGAAAAGTGCCTTTGTTTAGGCGAACATTATAATGATTCTCGTCTCTATAAGAATGTATACAAAGTGTTGACTTTTGAAAATATTTCATGAAAGTGTTGGTGTGTTTTAAAATATGTTTGTTTGAAATGTTTAGGAGCAAGCAATTACGAGCGTTCTACCTACTAAAAAAGTCTTAGTTTTTTTCTTCCTCCTTTAAATAGTATTGTCTTACCATTAGTTGGTAAGAAACCATATCATTGGATGTGAAGGGAAAGATGTGGGTCATCATATAGTCATAGAAAGAAACATTGTAGGACATCTTATCAACTTGTCGTAAGAGACTAAGATCATTTTACCAAAGGCAACATCGAAGGGTCATTGAAGGATTACGATCTTGTAATCGAGGGTCTTTGCTAAAGCATCCCACATTCGAGGGACGCGACTATTTTTATTCCAAGGCAATAAGTGTGGGTTAACCCTAGAGGTGCAAGTGTGCAAAGTGTTTTGTTTTCATGCATTTTTGTCTTGAATTAGGGTTATCTATTGTTGATTTTAAGTCTTGTCATACAAACCCTAGTTATTAACTATAATAAGGAAAGCGATAAATTGCGGAACTTAAATGTCCTACGCTATTACAATACTTTTGAGGATGGGGGTACAAATTTACAAATGGGGATGAAAGCAATAAATCCTCATTACCATTACAAATTTTGACAGTGATTGTATAATCACAAAATAATGTAAAAGAGTAAATACATGTGCAAAGATGGGAAAAGGGCTAAGTATAAACCCTAAAAAAGGGTTCTAAATATTTTAAGAAAGAAAATATTTTTGTTTTTTTTTTTTGAGGAAAGAGTTTGAAATTTGAAATGAAAAGAAATTAGAAATTTAAATCCAATTTTAAGTATTTACAAATTGATTAAAAAAAGTGTGATAAATTATTTTATTTATGAAAATAAATTAAACCCTAAAATATTCTAAATATTTTAGAAAAATAATTTTTTAGTTTTGTTTAATGTGTAAAAATAATAATGAAAACCCTAGTTCTTATTAATTTTATAAATTAAATAATAAAAATAAAACAAAATGTGGTTAAACTAAGTTAATTTTTATGTCAAAAATTAATTTAATTAAACAAAAAACCAAAATATAATATTTTTTATGATTTTATGGTTTTTTGGTATTAAATAAAATATATTAAAAAAACCTATAAATAAAATAAGAAAAAGAAAATAAAATGGGTTTGGGTGTGAAAAGGAATTTAGGGTGTAAAGTTAGCAAAAATCCCAGGCCCAAACATGTTTTTGTTTGAAAATAGAAAAAAAAATAAAAGTATGGGCCTGCTGCATAAGTAAAATGAGGGGTGAGAAAAAAAGGTAAATTCTCAGGCCCATAACAAGTTGTCCCAAGCGTTGGCGGATTCAGTGTGAAACTTTTGTTGGAGGTCATCATGGGGATGGCATGCTGAAGCGTTAGATCTGCCTTGATGATGATCAAATGGTGTTGATTGAGAGGCGCATCATGCACTCTCCAGGCTTTTTTGTATTGAATCTGAAAAGAGAAAATATGAAAAATAAAAAGGGTACCACTAGGGCTCGAACCCAGGTCCCAAGGGTGAACAGGCGCACGCTTTACCGCTGGGGTGGCTATACATCTGTTAGTTTATACAAAACCACAAATATATATTTTAAACAAGTTTCTGAATGGAAGTTCATATTCTTCCTCGCGCTATCAACAAGGCAACCATTTTTTAATTTTGTATCTCCCTCATTTCTCAACCAATTTCAAGAATGTAAACATGAAAGTTGTGTATTTTTTCTCACGAATCCAACCATATAAATCTTAAAAGTTATAGATCAAAGGTTAAGATTAATTTTTGTTGGTACCAAAAATATGCCCTACCTGGTCAGAGATGAAATTCTTCATACACAAGCAATTAAAATGAAAACTAAGACCATGGTTAGCTTTAGGGAAATGACATCTACATTTTTACTTCAGAATGTATGTACAAAAGATGCTTGTATCAAGATATTGAAGTTAGAAAACTTACCTCTTGCAGATGGATTTGTGTATGGAGTTTGAGCAAACTTTGAGGTGTCCTAAGAATCTTTTTATCTTGCCTGGACCTCCTTGAGTGTATTCCAACTTCTACTTTGCTTTAAAGATGGTTGAAACTCTCTACTCAAGTCAAGTGGCAAGCATGAGTTTTGAAAATGGTTGATAATTACAATGGAGTTACATTCAACTAAAAGGGACTTGGATCACTTTGATATAATGTATGGAATGTGTGTGGATGGTTAGAATTGAAAATGCACGAGTAGATTTTGTGATGGGGAGTTTAGAGCTCAAAAATGGAGTTTTTGGCCAATTATGTGTTGCATAGTGTTTGGAAGTATTTAAGAGGGTTTGAGCTTGTGTTCTTGCTTGCAAATAACTTGTATAGTTATAAGCAAAAGGTCTTAGGCCTTGAAGTTGATAGATATGTGAGATATAGAGTTATAGCTATGTTACTTGATTTTGAAGAAAAGTGGGAAACTAAGTTTCAATGTGTTATACAAGCATGGTCTGAAGTTGTTAGAGGTTTTAGACACGTTGCTTCTAGCTTTGACATTGTGTATGTGCAGAGAAATCAATTGAGAGGCTCAAGGAGTTGACAATTGCATAAAGCTTGCTTTTCCAAAATGGAAGTGTGAAGTTTGTGCCATAAGTGGAAAGTCAACTTGGAAGGTTTAAACACATTTGTAATAGCTCAAAAGAATGTGTAATCTTCTAATTATGGAGATATTTAGAGATTTAGAGGCATGCAAAGCAAGATTACAAGGCATGGCTAAGAGATTTGAATTCTTGTTCATCATGGAAATGACCTATAATTCAAACATGATCTCTTCAATTTCTTTGAAATCTTGGAAATCTTGTAACATTGTATACAACCCATCTTTTAATCACTTTTTCAAAATCAAATTGGAACTATGTGAAAATTGGCCAAGAAGTTAGGTCAAAATCCTGACCAAACTAGGTCAAAATTTCACTCATTGTTTTAGAAAAAGTGCATGACTTCATGAACTTTTAACTCAAAATCCAAGCATTTCTAGGACTTTATCATCAAATAAAAGTTGTATATTTCATCAATATCTACAACTTTCATGTTTAAAGTTTTCTTTGAATCATCTCGCATCATGGTGAAAAAATGTCACGAAGTTAGGAAATAACAAGGTTAAAACACTTAGAAATTTTTCTCTGTCTTGAAAGGTTTGACTTTTTCAAAGACTTTTTGACTTTCTTGATTTCTTGGTGATTAAACTTCTTATTTTTTAATGTATTGATGAATTTTTATATTTGAAACTTAATGTTGACCAAAAAGTCAAAGTTTGACTTTTGGTGTATCAGTTGACTTTTCATCAGTTGACTGAATTTCAATTATCAATCAATTGATCTTCAAAAATGATTTGAATCATGAAATTAGGTCAACATATTGTGTTTGAGTCCTTGAGATCATGCTTCAAACCATTAGGTCATGTACTAGGTCAAAAGTCAACGATTAGTCATTTCTAGTCAAAACCCTAATTTTGACCATTTTGCCCTTTTGATGATTTGACTGTGTTTCTTAGGAATTGTGACAAGACCTTGATAAATTGATGAGTATGACTTCAATATATTTATGTGGATCAAAAGTATTGAATTTTGACTGTAAGTTGACCATATTTGACTTTTTACGCCATACAGTTGATTTTCAATCATTTGAGCAATTGATTGCGTGAAATTGTGACCCAAGACTTGAAACTTGGCATGAGTATTCTTAGGAGTTTATAATGAACCATGAAAGTAAATTGAGGCATTATAAGTCCAATTGTCATTGTGAAAATACAAACCCTAATTTATGGCCTCAGTGCTAGGAGATGAGTTTGTCTTATCAAATCTTGGAGAATTCTTGAGCATTTGAAATTTCTTGTGAGATATATCTTGGGAGAAGAGAGGACTAATTTTGGGGTACAACAGAGTCCATAATACTCCCCCTCAAATGGAAACTCTGTTATTCACATACACTTGTACCGTCGTTGACACCTTGCAATGGGACACCACTTCTTGGACATTTCGATACAAGTAAGTCGATTCATTTCTCTAAACCAAAGGATCGTGATACCATTTGTTAGTGTAACCATGAGGGGAGGGTCGAGCGAGGATCATTCTTGTTTTCAGGACTTTCCTTTTTGAGCAACACACCTTTGTTGGAGACACACCACTTGTCCACCTAAAACCTTAAGAGGTTTTAGATGAATAAGTGGTGTGTCTCTTACAAAGGTACCTAGTCCTACACTATGCATCAATGCTCCCTAGTTAACTCCACAACAAATGGAATATGAGTCTTTGACTTTGAGAAAGGGACCGACTTACTTGTATGAAAATGCCTAGAAAGTGGTGTCCTGTTGTAAGGTGTCAACGGTGGTACACGTGTATGTGGATAAAAGATTTTCCACTTGAGGGGAAGCATTATGGACTCACACTTGAGGGGAGTGTTATAATAATAATAATGCAAGCGTGAGTAAGTGAGGAAATAGTCTCACATTGGATAGAAATGTGGTGACTTGAATGTTTATAAGTGGGAGAACCCACTCATAAATGTTCAAGTCACCAAATTTCTATTCTATGTAGGATTATTTACCCACTTACTCACACTTACATTATTATTCTAACATTTGGTACATCAATATTGTTATTTTCTGTTCTTAATTTTTTTTTAATGTGAACTCTAGAAAATGCTAATAATAATTTTTTTTTTTTAGAATTAGCTTTATAATTAATCTATATAACAAATGCTTGATACATATATTTAAAAAAATTATCATTGTAGTTTAAGGTGGAAGCAAAACAAACATACGAGCATGCATAAACATAATCTTATGATCTACGACATTGTTATAAGATATTAAAAATTATAGGAATATCTGGATGGATTTGAGGAGAATGCCTTCTATGTAGTGATAATGAATCCCGAAACAAAAAATATAGAAACAAGTACCTAACACTTATTGGCTTGTGGATATTCCACAATCGATACTCCTAATATCTTAAACACTCTTTAGACGAGGAGAAGAGATAATTTGTTAGTAGTACGGTATATTGGGGACCATAGCCTATATATAAAGTGATGGACTATTAAGATTTCTATTATTCTGAAATGAACCATCATGACATTCACTCATATTTGAACTTATATTTCAACTATTTATCTTTAGATTTCCACTTTACTATCTGGTCCACCTCATACATCAATAATGAGACCAACCAGCTGTCATCACTGATGTATAGCGTGACGGAACTCTGATGATGACCATATCAATGTACTTAATGACTTCTGTACCCCAAAATTTGCCATCTCATTTCTCAAGGATTCTCTCACAAGATCTTCTATGACTCAAGTTTTCAGCACTGATACATCAATTTGGGTTTGGAATTGGCACAAGGGAAAAATGGTCAATTGCACACTGAAAAGTCAAACTTTGACTTTTGGATCAAAATCAAGTTCAAGAATCATATTTCATCAATACATGTTAGAATATGAATTTTGTTTCATCAATAAAATCAAAATTCAAATTTTCTTTGGAAAGTCAAAGTTCTAAATACTTAGAATTTTTTCTAAGCGTTAAGAAATATGATAAGTTCAGAACTTCTGGCCAGATTTTCATCATGATGCAAGTTGATTCAGGAAGAACTTCTGACACAAGAGTTGTAGATCTCAATGAGATCTAAAACACTGCAGAATAGAACTTCTCCTAGAAATTCTGGGATTTCAAGTTATAAATCCTTGAAGACACGTCCATGAAACTGAAGCACTCAGTAAATTCTGGGCATTTCCAAGACAGAATTTGGTTAGAACTTCTTGTCCAGTTTTCACGTAGGTACGATCAGAGTTTGCAAAAGTAATTCAAAGAGGATTTACAAGGCACTTTACAAGCTTTCTGAAAAGTCTGAGAACTCCTTTAGATCATGCTGGAACAGGGAGATTTAAAGATCAGAAGTTGGACATTTGCTCTTAATTTAAGTTACGTTTATGTTGAACTTCTGATCCAGATTCAAGTTTGTTGCACAATCTCATGTTACAAGTTTTCCTATTTGTTAAATCTCATCATCATTTAATGCTCACACCCACTTTTGAGTCTTTATCCAAAGGATCTTCCCACGTGTAGCATAGAAGTACCATTGTTGTCCTTGGAAAGTAAACTTTTGTACAAAGGTTATGTTGGGCCCATGGTTTACTTTTGCTTCTGAGGGTAGTTTTCCATAAATCAAGCTTACAAACTCAGATTAGGCGCGGATAAATTTTCCATAACACATGATGACTGTACTCTTGACTTCCCCAAGCTTCTAAATCCTTTTCCTATAAATTAAACTCCATTTGCAACTGTTACGGAGGTCAAGAATTTGAGAAAAGAGCCTTGAAACTTTGTTGAAATTTCAAAGAACTTGAAACTGCAAACATAAACAGAAAAACTTACTAATTTCTGGTTTTTGCATCCAAGCTCTAATTTTCCTTGTGCATTTCCTGACCAAATCACCCATACAACTTCTGATATACACTTAGAAGTCGTCCCAACTTCTGTTTTAAGACTGTAACACAGTCTTCATCAATCTCCATCTCAAAAAATCAGAAATTTGCTTATTGGCTGCTCCTGAACATTTCAGCCATCCATAACTCAAGTTAAGGTTTGCTTCAGCTTTCTAATAACGTGAGGAAGCTGACTAGAACATCACAGCAATCTGAACCAAGCTTTCACTCACAGAAAAATATCCAAAATTAATGTAAGTTTCTTCTGACTTTCATCTCATTACTTAGACATTGTTAGGCTTGCATTTTCAAAAATACAATATAGATATCATGACTCTGATTCTGTACATATTTATAGATTTCATGTATATGGCCTAAGTAGAGAGAATTTTAGATTAAAACTTCTTGAGGAAATTATGTTTCAGAATTAGAATTAGCCAAATTCATGCTTGTTTCTGATTTACAGTTATGATACTTTATATTTCTAGAAACCATGAGGAAACTTGCCATAATTTCTATGTTTGCATTTTCATTTCCTATTGAGAAATAATTAAGTTGCAGATGCTCTGGTTGGTGTGGAGAAGGAGATGAAGTTCATCATCAGAACTTACTTTGTAATATATGTTTATGTTTTTGCTTCTAATATTGAATGTATAGCCACCCTAGTGGTAGAGAGCGCGCGTATTAGACATTAGTGTTAAGGGTCCTGAGTTCTATCCCCAGACACACCTTTTTATGTTTATTTACTGACATTTTTACCCCATTATTTGTCAAACAATAACCTTGGACCAGAACTTCTAGATAAACCTCCTCCCTTTTTTTTCAAAATAGTGATCCTGGACCAGAACTTCTAGATTTTCCCATCCAGCAGCATTGACACCTCATGTGCCCATTATCAAAACTTCTAGTTTTCCAGTTGCGTTAGAACTTCTAGGCTCTCTCAAACAACCAGGACTTTGGACCTTCCAATAACACTAGAACTTCTAGGTTCCCATTTACATCACAACTTCCAGGATTTTCTTTGTTCCCAGCAACCCCAGAATTTAGTGCACCCGAATCCAAAACTTCTGACCTTCCCCATCTCTGCTAACATTTTCTTTCTGATTTGCAGCGCATCAGAGTCAGAACTTCAGCCCCTTATTTATGTCCTTTCAGCAATGCGTTGATTCTGATTCTTTTTCCCTTATTATTTTTAACATCACTTCTATTTTCATTAATAAAAAAACACCAAAAATACTTTATATTCATACACTTTGTTTTATTTTATTTAAATCAAAAGACTAAAAATATTTTTTAAGCAAATTTATTTCTTCTCTTAACAAAAACAAAACAAGTCTAGTTTACATTTCTTGTACATTATTTCAATATGATTGTAATAGACAATTAGGACTTTAATTTTTTGCAATCCATATTTGTAAATTTGTACAACCCATCCCCATAATGTTTGTAATAGTGTAGAATATTTACTTTTCTCAATTTATCGTTTTCATATAAATGCTAGTAAAATAGAATTTGTATGGGAAGATAGAATCAACAAGTAGACAACCCCTAATCAAAGACTAAATGCATGCAAATCAAGCACACTATTCACACATGCACCCCTAGGGTTAACCCCACTTGTTGCCTAAAAATGGTCATGTTATGCATGTGAGACATCTTAGCAAAACAATAAAAAATACAAGATCATAGTCCCTCGATAACGCTTTGAATGTTGTCTTACAAATGATCTTAGCCCCTCAAGAGAAATGCCAAAATATCTCACAATATTTCTATCATGACTATAAAATGAACCACGCCCGTCCCCTTACATCCAAAGATAAAGCTTCTTACCAATCAATGGTAAGATGAAAACATCTAAAGGAGGAGGAAAAGAACAAAGAATTTTTGAGTAGGTAGAAACGTTCTTAGTTGCTTGCTCATTTTCAAATACAAACATCTTTCCAAACACACACTAAACACTTTTCAAACTTGAAATATTTTCAAAAGTCCAACACTTTATATACATTCTTATAAAGACAAGAATCATTACAAAGTTTGCCTAAACAAATGCACTTTTTAAAAAATACTTTCAAAAACTACCACAAAGCACACTTTCAAACAAAAGCAATGATCTAGCAAGCAACTAAGATCACATAGATAACTATGGATGAAAAGGGTGCTAACACCTTCGCTTTTCATAATCTACTCCCTCCCCCCCTCAAACTCAAGAAAATAATCTCAAAGGTCTTTGCACCCTTTCCTTTATTTAGATAAAAGAAAATTCGGTGGCGACTCTTGCTATCCGCAACAATTGCTATCAAACGCAAAACATTCCAAGTCAGTTGTCCCACCGTGTTACAATGACATAGATCCATTTTGATGAGTGACATGAAAATTATATGTAATGTGATCTCAGAATCATGCATATTTTTAATTGGTCCAACTTTATTAAGATCAAACTAAAGTTTATAAGTTCAATATTTACACAAAGGATACATAAATGGTTATAACATTAATAACTTTATAAACTTCATTATTGCGTATAATCTTTATAAAAAGTCTTTATCGATATCAAAATAATATTATAAAACATAAAGAAGGAGTAACTCCCACTAATCTAAGCCATCCTTAGCGACAACAATCATATAGAAGACCTTATATGTCCAATCTTTGATTAGTGAGTCTTTATCTTGAATTCCATATGTATATATTCTAGTTTCAACAATAGTAACTTATAAGTCATTGAAATATTTAAAATCTATGGTTGAAACGCTATATGATTGTCTTACAACACAATATAACTTGAGTGGTTTTTCAAAGCCTTATATTGAATTTTAACAAAATGAAATTAATATTTACCTTCATTTATTATGTATTGGAATTTTTATTTGATATCTAAAATATCAGAGTTGAATATACTAATGATCTCTCCATTGTCAAATCTGATTGGTAAGCACAAACTCTTTTGTTCTCTATAATACTCTTCATGGTTGCCCTGTTTTTTCAATAACTCAATATTGATTTGTTCAAGTGTACACATTTTCCATAGACCTATAAAAAATCATACATAAAATTCTTACAACCAAAACGTGGAAAAGTACTCAAATTTTTAAAAATCCTAATAGTCTCACTTAGTAATTAAAATATTCCAAATATTATTATATTTCATGTTTAATTTACATTCAACATTATTGATAAAAGTCTTTTGTGATATCTGACTGATACCTTGAAACTAATCTCCAATTACAAAAATAACTTAATACAAAAAAGGTGTTTCCAAGATCTTTTATCACTAAATTTTTATTAGAGAATTTTTGGTTTCACATAATAAATTATAGTCTTTTTCACTTAATACAATAAAATTGACATGTTATATAAGAAATATAAACTTACTCCCATGAAAAATCTTACTTAAAACCTTTGTTGATGAAGAGAAAAACATATGTTTAGAGATTGTCAAAAAATCAAAAATCAAAAAATAATCTGATCCGAGCGATTTACGAGTATCGGGTTCGGTCGGTTCGGTTCATTGATCTATTCATTAATGTTAGAAAATTTTATATTAATTTGAGATCATATAAATTAGTATAAAAAGATATTATAATATATTTATAATATTCTAAAAGATATTATAAGATATATATTTATAATATTCTAAAAGATATTATAAGATATATTTATAATAGTCTAAGAGATATTATAAGATATTTATAATATTTGAGAGATATTATAAGATTATAATAATATATTTTATTTTAAAAATTAAAGAGATGTATTTTGTGATTTGTTATGGATTTTTTAGATTTTAATTATTATAAATATGTATCTCTTATGTTATTATAGTGTGACAATCTTAGAGTTTACAACAAGAAGGGGAGCAAGGGTTTAAAGGCATAGCATAGGGTTTTGGCTATTCTCAAGGGAAACCTTAGAAAGGCAAGGGTTTTAGGAAACATTTGGAGTTATCTAAGGTAATTAGGGAATTAGGAAACACTTATTTATACCTTGGGTTTTAGTTATTCATATATTAAAGGTTGAAGAGGTTGAGAAACACTTGGGTAGAACATAGAGTTAATTTTTGGGCGCCTTCAGGATTGTTCTTGGGAACCTGAAGGAAAATGTTATTTTATTGTAACTCATTTGTAATCTCTTATAACAACTTTCAGATTATAGTGAATTGGAGAGGTGCTCTTTCCCTCAGAGTATATCGTTTGATCGAACTGGGTAAACAAACCTTCATCTTTTTCTCATCTTATTTTGTTATACTATCTCTGTACGAATTATTATTATTGTAGACCATTTATTTTGATTGCTACTATTCTTTGCCTTACAAATTCATATTGAATTTTGTCGTAATTCACAACAACTGGTGCAATGAGCATGGAGCAAAGAGGATTATTTACAAGTGAGCACTATGGTTAGTAGATGGTATATCGATAAATTTTCTGGTAACAACGACTTCGGGTTGTGGAAAATTAATATGTAAGCAATTTTAATTCAAGATAAGTGTATCGATGCTTTAAAGAGTAAAGCATTGATGCATGCAAGGCTTACACAGGTACATAAGACCTAGATGATGGATAAGGCCATGAGTGCCAGTATCTTGTACCTCATGGATAAAGCTCTAAGAGAAGTCGCCAGGGAGAAAATGGTGGGTTCTATGTGGGAAAAATATGAATCATTGTATATTACAAAGTCTTTGGATCACAGGTTATTTATGAAACAACAACTCTATTCAATCCGAATGGTGGAGAACAAATCCTTAGTTGAGTAGCTTACAAAATTTCACAAGATTGTTGATGATCTTTAGAATATTGAAGTGAATATTGAGAATGAGGACAAGGCTTTGATTTTGATGAGTTCATTACCCGGATTCTTTGAGCATTTTAAGGTAAGGAAGGTACCATTATTTTGGATGAATTCCAGACAGCGGTGAAATCTAAAGAATTTTCAAAGTGGAAAGATTTGAAGATTGAAGTTAGTGGTGAAGGCTTAAATGTGTCAAGAGGAGGAGGTGAGCGTAAATGGATGTCCAAATCAAAGAGGTATGACAAGTCAAAGGTAAAATGTTTTAATTGTCATAAAATCAATCACTTTAAAAGGGATTGTCCTGAGAGAAATGTCAAGGAAGATTTTGTTCAAGCTGTAGTTGTCTTTGGTAAAGAAAGTTATGAGGATGCTGATGCATTAGTAGTTTCAATTTTTGAAACTAAAGATAGTTGGATCATTGACTCAGGTTGCTCTTATCACATGTGTCCAAGAATAAAATACTTTGAAACTTTGAAGATGGTTCAAGGTGGAGTTGTTCTCCTTGGTGATAATAAGGCATGCAAGGTTCATGGTAATTATACATTTAGATTTAAAATGTTTCATGATCGTGAAATTCTTATTCACTATGTGATGTATGTTTCAGAACTTAAGAGAAATTTGTTATCTATAATTATATTTGATGATCTAGGCTATTGTACTAGATTTAAACATGGAGTGTTGACTTGATTACTGCTAAAGGGTCTAAAATATGTGGTATATAAATTTTAGAAGGTTCAAATGTTGTTATTCATTCATCTTTTACTAGTGGAGGCTTTCATGACAAGGAAGAACTATGGGATTTGGGTTTAAGGCATTATGATTTCATTCAGAAAGTTTTAAAAGAGTATAATGAATTTTGCAGAAATCAAGGGATAAAGATGCATGTTACCGCTGAGTTGTTATTGAGTTTTTGGGGAAGAGCTGAGGATAAAACATCTTACTTGGTAGGTAGAGAATTTCTTCAAAGGAGAATAGTGAAAACCAAGGGAGAAACCTGGTAAAAACTATAACGGAGAAAACTCAGTTTGAGGTGGAGTTTCCTACTATGGATGCTAGCATTAGTGAGGAAATAGTTATAGAGATCTTTGATTATCATTTGACTCATGATAAGGTAAGGAGGGTAATTGTAGCATCTCAAAGGAACAATTATGCTATCCTTAGATATTATGTTTAATGTGGCTGAAGGACTGGAAAATAAAAGAAGAAAAATCTTCAGGGTGACATTTGAAAATATGTGGAGTCAGGAGTTGTTGAAAATTCATACTTGTAGGCTTTTTAAATTACCTAGGTAGAAAGGTTAATTGGAAACAAGTGGATTCAAGTGATGATATCAAGATTCAAGAGTTATTTAAATTTGATCAAGGTTATTAATTAGAGTTTCAACCTAGTAAAAAGCAACAATATTGTTGCTGGTTAAATTGGTATCAACGCGACTTAAAGTCAAGGTGGAGATTATTGGAATATTCCTTAAAACCTTTTTTGATGAAGATAAATAAAACACGTTTTGTGATTGCCAAAAAATCAGAAAGCCAAAAACAAATCTAGTTAGAGCGTTATATGGGTATCGGGTTCGGTCGGTTCAATTCGTTGATCCATTCATTAATGTTAGAATATTTTATATTAATTTGGATATCATATAAGTTAATATAAAAAGACATTATAAGATATTTATAATATTATAAAATATATTATAATATATATATATATATATATATATATATATATATATATATATATATATATATATATATATATATATATATATATATATATATATATATATATATATATATAATATTTGAGAGATATTATAAGATTATAATAATATCTTTTTTATAACAATTAAGGAGATATGTTTTGGGATTTGTTATGTATTTGTTGGATTTTGGATATTATATATATATATATATATATATATATATATATATATATATATATATATATATATATATATATATATATATATATATATATATATATATATATATATATATATATATATATATATATATATATATATATATATATATATATATATATATATATATATATATATATATATATATATATATATATATATATATATATATATATATATATATATATATATATATATATATATATATATATATATATATATATATATATATATATATATATATATATATATATATATATATATATATATATATATATATATATATATATATATATATATATATATATATATATATATATATATATATATATATATATATATATATATATATATATATATGTATCTCTTCTCTTATTATAGTGTGACAATCTTAGAGCTTACAACAACAAGGGGAGCAAGGGTTTAAAGGCATAGCATAGGGTTTTGACTATTCTCAATGGAAACATTAGAAAGGAAAGAATTTTAGGAAACTTTTGGAGTTATTTAAGGGAATCGGGAAATTGGGAAACACTTGTTTACACCTTGGGTTTGGTTTATTCATATATTGAAGGTTGAAGAGGTTGGGAAACACTTGGATAAAAATAGGATTAATTTTTGGGTGCCTTCAGGGTTATTCTTGGGAACCAGAAGGCAAAGACTATTTTCTTGTAACTCATATGTAGTCTCTTGTAACAACTTTCTGAGTATAGTGAATTGGAGAGCTGTTCTCTCCCCCATAGTAGATTGTTTGATCGACTGGGTAAAAAAACCTTAGCCTTTTTCTCGCTTTATTCAATTATATTATCTGTGTATGGATTATTATTGTTGTAGACCATTTGTTTTGGTTGAAATTAATCTTTACCTTACAAATTGACATTGAATTTTGTCGTAATTCACAACAAGATTCATAACACATACATTAAACACCCAAAAACACTAGAATAAGGGACATTTGATATATACTCATCTTCTGCATAAGTCCTTGGACACATATTCAATGAGAACTTAAAGCGATTCACCAATGGAGTACTCACAACTTTAAAAATACTTATGCCAAGAATATTCTTAGAAACACCTAAGTCTTTCATGTAAAACTCCTTTCCCAACATGATTTTAAGTTTATTTACACCATGTAAATGATTAGAAACAATCAACATATCATGAACATATAATAACAGAAAAATAAAAGATCCATCATTAAGACTCCTAACATACTCACAATAATCGTACTCACATTTTTTATAGCCAATCTTAAGCATGTATGAATCAAAGCGCCTATACCATTTCATTAGGGACTATGTTAAACCGTACAAATACCTCTTCAATTTACACACTAGCCTGTCATGTCTGTTAACATTGAACCCCTCTAGTTGTTCCATGTAAATTTGTTTATCTTAATTACCGTGAGAAATGTTGTATTCACATTCATCTGCTCTAAATGCATATCTCGACTGGCTAACAAGACTAATACTTCCCTGATAGAAGTATGTCTGACGATCGGAGAAAAAATATCATCATTATCAATCCATTTTTATTGTGAGTACTCCTTTTCTAGAAGACGATCCTTGAAAATTTTCCTTTGTTTTTCCTGTTACTGCTGGTTTTCTCTTGAACACCCACTTATAATTGATGACAATTTTTCCCTTAGGAAGCTGAACAAGCTCCCATGTTCGGTTTTTCTTCAAGGACTCCATATCATCCACCATTGCACTCACCCACCTACCTTTCTCCTGGCTAGTTATAGCTTCTAAAAAATTAAAAGGGTCTCTAAAACTAGTAAGAAGTGCATAGGCTGTCAAGTCTTCATACCTATATCTTTTTGGTGGCTTGGTTGAATGATGTTGTTTGTCACGTACAAGAATATAATCATGTACTCCACCTGAAATTTCAGGTTCTTGGTCAATTTTAGTATCAGAGTCTGGTTCCTCCTATTGTTCAGGAACTACCTACAAATTATTCACTGGTTATAGATCAACATCCACTTGTATCACCTATTTGATGGAAGTTTCTTCTTCAGATACTGATACATCTATTTCAACTGACATCTTCAACATTAACTACTCATCAAAAACAAAATCTCTATTGATTACCATCTTCCTTTTAATCAGATCCCATAACTTGAACCCCTTCACACATTTTGCATAATCGATGAAGACACACTTCTTCGAATTTGGATCAATTTTGGATCGATATTCACTTGATATATACACATAATTCAGACACCCAAAAATCCTTAAAATTGTCAAGGTAATTAGGATAACATGTCCATACCTCCTTTATAACTTTCTCATACAATAAAGCTTGTCATGACTTGTTGATAAGATAACACGCCATGTTAATGACCTCTGCCTAAAAACCTTTTGATAGTATAATATTGAAATTTTGTTCCTCAGGGGACAGATGTCGCACGCGATGTCCTAGAAACTGGTATGGCAAGTTAAACCATAATCACCATAATTAACTTGTACAAGATGATATAGATGTTTACCCTTGAATTTGGTAAACAAGCGCTAGTCTTCTAAAACAAAGATATTTTAGTTACTTACAGGATCGACTAGATCAATCCTAGGACGATGTGTTTAGTTTTTAATGTTTTGTGGTTTTTGAATGTTCATACTTTCGAATTTAATATTCAATTGATAAGTAATTGTGACACTATGTGAAGTGATAACAAGAAAATAAAGTGACTTCGACTTGAAAGTAAAAAGAATTAAAAGAGCTTTTATAAAGATAAACTTATAATGGAATAAAATTTGGCGATTCATACGTACATTCTCATAAACTCTTTTCTCGGTAAATGTTGGTACTTCGAGTGAAATTAAGTATTTGTATAAAATTTGAACACCCTAAAATCCTAACACTAAGATTCTAATTTATACTAATTCGACCATAACAGTATTCTCCTAAAAGAATTCCATGTTCGATGTTTGCATGTCCTTCAAATTCTCAGACTTTCGCGCGTCCTTTTGGATAAGATCAATCCTTTTGAATTCAAAATCTTCTTCAACGTAACTTGTCTAAATATTCTTCTTTGAATCTTCAAATATCTTAAGCCCCACTTATTCATAAAAATATGACTTTTCGCATTTAGCAAAATTAGACTACCCATGAGTCAGTCAGTCAAAATCTTTATGAAATATTCTCATATTTATTTTAAGAACTAACCCTTCTTCGACATTCTTCATCTTACTTTATTATTCCCACATCGTCGAAATTTCCAACTAACAATAGCAGAAAAGTAATAAATAATATAATCAATTGGTAACCCACTTCGATGTAACCTGCATCTACGTCTTAAGGGTTGGCTTCCAACCCAAGAAAGGAAATTCACTATTAGTAGTTTTGTACAATTAGTCTTACAAGCAACAACTTATGTTGTTCAATGCCTCTTCCTAACATTATCCAATGACGTTCTATTTAGGACTCCCCCTAAATATGAGACACCCTCTCACTTTATTTTTCTCTCAAACACTAACCCCTAGTGTTTAGTTTACAATCACTAAACCCCAGTGATCAACTTCAATCAAAACTATGAGTGATGTTGAGTCTTACAACTCAACTAGACAAATCTACAATTATCCCAAGTTACTGAAACATAGTGTGTTATACATATCCCAATAACAAGGACTCTAAACAAACCCTAGAACACTAAAAATATTCAATGTATTGCTTGCTTTCCAATGAGGGTTTTGAGATCCTTATATGGCATAATTATTCTAGGCTTTTATTCATGGATATTTGATTTGATTTCGTCTATAAATAATGCAGAATCGGTTGGATATTATTTTCTCCATAAATATCTCCAACAAAATATGATTGGTTCAATTTAAATTCAAAATGAAATTTCCATTTAAATATGAATTAACCTTCTTCCAATTGTCAAACAAAACGCCTAATCATATTTCTAATTCAATAGCAATAAAATTTCATCCAATATTTGATCAGAAAGTCTTCGAAAACACAACAACAATGACCTATTGTGCAAGGCCCAAATGTCGTACCAACATGCTGGGACATCGTGTCCAACATGTGCCCATTCTACACCTTCATACAACTTAAGCAAGCTAGATTAATCTTCAACATTTTGAACACTTATCCATGTTGTTGTAATACAAAATGCATCCAATCCAAAGAGCCAATCCACAAGGAACTTCAATCTCCCCCTTTGGTAAATTATGGCTAAACAAATCTTCAAAATATAACACTTATTCAGAAGAGAAAAAAACAAGTGACAACTAGTATAATCACTTAACAATCAGAGCATACAACTAGCAACAACATATTTTTTCCAATCATTAGAGTTAAGTACTAGCAGCAATAACATAAGTCAGTAGCATTAAGATCAGATGCTTACACGTAACCCATGCATTTTCTCCAAACCAAACATACAATCAAATATGAAATCATCCACAAACTTAGTCATGCGTGTACCCAGTCATCACATAGTTAGTAGCATAGAATCCTACCAACTAACAATTTTTACCATGAAATCATTAACATACTTAGTAATTCATAACACATATAGATAGTGGTTACTACCAGAATATGCATATACCTACTAACATAAAAGAAAACTCCAAAAGGGCCATATGTCTTACCCAATGCTCCATCATGTACTCCAGCATGTAAGCACATCATTAGTACTAAAAAAATGTATGTGAGCACATCATTAGTACTTAAGAATTAGTACTAAGCAATTACATGTTACCTGTTAGTTAGTCTCAGTAACAATGATTAAACCACACAAATACTTCCTCATTTTTCCATAATTTGGCAAAGGGTTATCACTCCAAAATAGATGGTAGAGGTTATTCATGCAGAGGTTAGTATTTTAGTACATACACAAACATATCAAAAGTAGAACCACTTGTCCACAACATTTTCTTCAGCTTTTGTCACTGATGTAGTTCTTTCAGCAACTAAACCTTGAGTGACACTCCTTTCAGTAATTAAAACTTGAGATTCATTGATGCACTCCTTTATTTTCTTTACTTGATGAATGTGATAGAATTCCCTTTCATAGCTCATCTCAAACCCATACTTTATTTGATGGGCTAAATGCTTCAATATCGAGTATGACATCCATCTACCACACCTGATATCCTTCAGCACCTAGCTACATTCTTTAGTTTTTAGAGCTTCACTTGGAGTCTTCCTTTCAATGGCTATCCACTTCACAAACTTTTCTTCAATATATTTTTATAAGGATCAACATCTTTAGGAGTATCTTCAACAACTTGTTCAAACCCGACATGAACTCTATTGTTCACAGAGATAGATCCATCATAAATACATACACCATTATCAATGTCATCATTAACCTTCTCCTCATGATCCTTTTCAAGATTATTCTTGTTATGAGACTTGGTTAATTTCTCCATGTCACAAAGAAGGTCTTCAGTATCCATATTCAAGTCATTATTGAGAGAGGAATTTTTCACGTCCATATGAAAAGGAATAAGCTTTAGAATACACGGTAGTCTTGGAATCTATTTGATGACTTTATGGTGGGTAATAGGATCATAGAAACTTCCATCTTCATTAGCATATATCATAGAGGTTCTTGATTGTGTGTTCTTTAGAACCAATCTATACTTCTTGTCATTAGTAGCACAAATTCTTTCATTCACACCTTCACCCAGTGTCTTCACATATTCAAATACATGATCATGGTTATCGACATCATCATAAGTTGTACCAATATCAACCTCAATGTCTTCATGAACATGATCCTTATTCTCCTTATGAACTAGATGCTTTGTTAACATGTTGTATAAGATGTCTGGAACATCTTTATCACCACCAGGATTTCTCAAATTTTTTTCTTGGGAATCTTCATCAGAAGACTTTAGAGTGTCATGAATATTTCTCATAGGAACATACCTGAATGGAACATTACTCATGTTTCCACCTACAACTGAATCATATATCTTATATACATACTTCAATATACCAATTTCAGTTTCACTAAACATCCCATCATGTTTTTGGTTAATCGCACTCTCGGACATAAGAGAAGACATTATGCCAAAACCAACATTCTTTTCTAGATTCTTCTTCTAAACCACTATAGGTTTTTCAAAATTGGGATGACCTTTAGCCTAATCACCATCCTTCCCTTTAATTAAATAATTCTCATGAAATAATTCATACTCCTAAGCATGATGTTGAGACATCGTGTCTGACATCTTGGTTGGTCGTTCCATTTTTTAAGTATTCTCTTTGTTAATCTTAAGACTTTGTAAACCCTTAATGTTTTCCTCGAACATGACTCTCTTCGCGAGAACTTATTTTCCTTGTTGGTGACACCACCTTTGAAATTATAGAAATTCATATTCCTCATTTGATCTTGACTAGGATTGATAAAATTCTTTAAGCCCTTGATGTGAATGCAACTTCACCATTAAATGTTTTGCATGATGTCAAAACTAGGGAAACTTAGCATTTATGTATATTGGACGGTATCTCTATGTAATGTGGCACTCCCATTTATTAGAGGTCTTAGGAATCATTTAAAATAACTTAAAAATTTGTCCCAATCATGAAAAATCAGTTTTTGCATAAAACTAGCATTTATGTGTCAACATGAAATTTATGCGCCGACACATAAATTCAACATTTCTTCATTTTCTTAAAAGCTTCAGTATAGGTCGACACATACGATTTATAGGTCAACACATGTACTGTGTTTTACCCAAAAAATTTCCCTCTCATTTCTCAAGACATTTCCTACAAGATCTTCAATATCTCAAGCTTGCATAAAGATTGACTATGTCAAGACATTTCCTCAACACTGATACCTCAAATTAGGGTTTGAATTTTCACAAAAATAATTGGACTTTTAATGCCTCAAATGAATTTCATTGATCAATATGGACTTTCAAGATTGCTCATGTCATGTTTCAAGTCTTGCAGTTCAAATTTGCTCAGTCAATTGATCAGATGACCTAAAATCTGTTGTATTGGGTGAAAAAGTCAACTGTGATCAACTTACAGTCAAACTTTAATATTTTTGGCCCATATCAACATTTTGAACTTATATGTATCAATTGATCAATTTTGGATTACAACTCCCCAAGAAAATTGATCAAATCACCAAAAGGGCAAAATGGTCAAAATTAGGATTTTGACTGAGAAGGCTTGATTTTTTACTTTTGACCCAATACATGATCTAATGGCTTGGAGCACAACTTCAAGGATTAAAATAAAACATATTGACCTAATTTCATGGCTCAAAACATTTCTCAAGATCAATTGATTGATAGTTGAAATTCAATCAACTGATGAAAAGTCAACTGATACACCAAAAGTCAAACTTTGACTTTTTTGATCAAATTTGAGTTTCAGAGATCACATTTCATCAATACATTCAAAAATATGAAACCTAGTCATCAAGAAATCAAGAAAGTCAAAATTAATTTTGAAAAGTCAAAGTTTCGAAGACTTAGAAATTTTTCTAAGTGTTTTGTACATGCTTTTCTTCATGACTTCATGCCAATTTTTCACCATGATGCAAGATGATTTAAGGAAAACTCTCAACATAAAAGTTGTATATCTTGATGAATTCTACAAACTTTTATTATAGGGATCATGTCTAAAAAAATTTATATTTTGAATTATAAGGCCATAAAGTCATTAACTTTTTCTTAAAATACTTAGTGAAAATTTGACCTAGTTAGGCAGATTTTTGGTACCAACTTCATGACAACTTTTCACATAGTTCCAATTGGATTCTTCAAAAATGGAAAACCAGAAGGTTGTATAGGATGTTAGAAACTATCCAAAAATTCCACTAACTAATTTAGATCATGCTTGAGCTAAGAGAATCGAAGAGATGAAGTTAGGGTTTCATTCTTGATTTACAAGGCAGAATTTGTGAAGAACATTTGATCAAATCCACAAGCCATGCTGCATAATCTTGCTTTAAAGGCCTCAAACTTGTGTTTCACTCCATAATTAATGGTTTACAAAATTGATTGAGCCATTATCCAAGTGTTTGAATCATTGTCCAAGTCAATTTTCCATTAATGGCACAAAGTTCACACTTCCATTTTGGAAAAGTTCACTTTAATCACAAAGTCCACTCTCCTTGAGCTTTCCACTTGTTCTTTCTGCACACACAACATCTACAAGCTAGAAGAAACATGTTCAAAGATTCTAACCACTCTAGGTAGCCTTGTACCATGTCTTAGAAAGATGTTTGTCAACTTTTCTTCAAAATCAAGAAACATATCCATAACATATGATTTTGAAATCTGATCAATGTCTGCACTCCAAACCTCTTGCTTATAAATATAAGCACTTTTTGTGAGCTAAGACACGATATTACAAGCCCTCTAAACCCCTCAAACTCCCTCAAGCCAGAAATGGCACAAAACCTCCATTTTTGTGTCATTTCTGACTTTGAACACCCAACTCAAAATCTACTCGTGCGTTTATTGGCCACACTATTCACAAAGATTCCTTACTTCATATAGAAGCTATCCTAATCCCTGTTACAGTTCTGTAACACCTCCATTACCATCTTCCATTTTCAAAAATAGAGGTTTGCACTTGGACTTCTCTAGAACAGTTCAAACACTCTCAACTCAAGGTATCCATTGGAATAGCTTCTTTGAGGTTCAAGGAAGCTAACCAGGCCATTAAAACACCTTGAAGCAAGCTCAAACTCAAAACACGAAATCCAGTTTTGAGGTAAGTTTTATGATTTTCAATCTCTTCATACAGGCATTGTTAGCTTTCCATTTTCAAAGATAAAATATAGACATCATTGCCATGAAGCTGACCATGTCCTTAGAATTCATTTATATTGCTTGAGTAGTGAGAATTTTAAGTTTGAACATTCTGAAAAAATTAGGTTAGAATTGGTACTAGTCAATATTTGTTCTCATCTTTGAGCCATTGTTTAAGTTATTAGCAATTCTGGAATCGTGGTGAAATTTCTAACAAGTTTGATTTTCATACTTTTGAGAATGGTTGAGAAATGAATGAGTTGCAGGGGCTCTGGATGGTGCAAGGAAGAATATGAAGTTTATCATTAGAACTGATTTTGCAATATACATTTATGGTTTTACATAAGTTAACGGATGTATAGTCACCCCAGTGGTGGAGCGCGTGCATATTATTGCTAAGGGCCTGGGATCGAGCCCCAGCGCTGCCCTTTTTCCAAATTATCATTGTTTTTTCCCTTTTTTGACATAAGCTAGCGCGACCGGGCCTAAGGCCACTGGGCTTTGATTTTTTGCTCAGGTTCATCGCCCCCCCCCATTACACTTTACAGCGCATGCCCATCTTTTATTTTGTTTCTTTTTATTTTTCTGATTAACAAAAAAACTTATATTGGCCTAAACCCTAAAACTGTTTTACTTCAAAACCACATTTTCTCATTTCACACCCCCTAACTTTAGTTTTATATTTTTATTTTATTTTCTCTTATTTATTTTTAATTATTATTATTATTATTTATTAAATCAAAAATCCTGAAAAAATATTTTTATTTATTATTTATATTCTATATACTTATATTTTATTTCTTTTAAAACAAAAAGACAAAAATATTTTGTTATTTTAAATTTAATTTATTTCCATAAGTAAATATTAGACTTTGGTTTATTTTATTTTATTTTCTCTTTTCTAATTAAAATTAGTTTAGAACTTAAGTTTCTTTTAATTAATTAACTTTCTTATACTAGTTTAATTAATAAAACCTTTTCATAAAACCCTAAAAAACTTGTTTCTTTAATCAAATCTCATTTCTATTCTTAATTAACTTAGGTTTAATTTTCTTAATTTAATTAATTTCTTTTGATTTAATTAGGTCAAAATCTTTTTCTTAACAAAAACAAACAAAAAACCAATTTCCTTTTCCATTTATTCATTCATATATAGTTATTCATTCTTGTACATTATTATTCAAATTCAATATGGTTGTAATAGTAACTTAGGTTTAAATTACCTGTCATTCCCCAATTTGTAATTGTGTATCCTCCATCCCCAAATGATGTTATAGCATAGGATATTTACATTCCGCAATTTACCGCCTTCAATATAAATGCTAGTAATTAGGGTTTGTATGGCAAGATTAAAATCAACAAGTAGAAAACCCTAATTCAAATACAAAAATGCATGAAAAACAAACACTTTGCACACTTACACCTCTAGGGTTAACCTCACTTGTTGCCTTGAGAAATAAACAGCCATGTCCCTCGAACGTGAGATGTTTTAGCAAAAGACCCTAGATTAAAAGATTGTAGTCCCTCGATGACCCTTCAATGTTGCCTCCGGTAAACAATCTTAGACCCTTATAACAAATTGCTAAAACGTATTACAAGTTGCATTCTATGACTATACGATGATCCATGTCCGTCCCTACACATTCAATGATAGGGCTTCTTATCAATCAATGGTAAGATAACAATATCTAAAGGAGGAGGAAAAGAACTAAGATTTTTTTTGAGTAGGTAGAACGCTCGTAGTTGCTTGCTCACAACAATTTTCAAAACATCTTTCAAACACACCAACACTTTCAAACAAAATATTTTCAAAAGTCAACACTATGTATGCATTCTTATAGAGACGAGAAACATTACAAAGTTTTCCTAAACGAAGGCACTTTTCAAAAATACTTTCAAAACCCATCACAAACACATTTTAAACAAATCATTTCAAAGTGAGCTAGCAACTAAGAGACCGTAGATAACTATGGATGAAAAGGGTGCTAACATCTTCCATTTTCATAACCTACCCCCCGAACTCAAGAAAATTCTCAAAAATGTCTTTCATGTTCTTTTCACCCTTTCCTTTATTAGATAAAAGAAAAGTCATAGGCGACTCTTGTAATCCGCAATAATTGCGATAAAACACAAAACATACAAGTCAGTTCTCCTACCGTATCACATACTGCATTATTAAAGCCTTCAACATTTATGCTTTAAAGCACAGGTACATAGGTCGGCACATACAATTTATACGTTAGCACGTGTACTTCATTTTTAAAACTTATAGCTACTATTTTACATGTGACGGCGCATGATTTTTTCAAGTCGACACATACTATTTTGTGGGTCATTTTTTAATAACTTTTTCATTTTGAAACTTCCCTCTTTTTCATAAAAAGATCCCAACTATAAATATATCATCGATGCATCATTCCAACTTGATGATACCATAAAATTAGCCTACATTTTCTTTTCATCTTCAACCTCTAATCTATGCATACACACTAACATTCAATTGTAATAATCTTTTGCTGGGGTGCCATCTAGACGAGGTTTGATAACACCACATTAGGTTTTTGTGTAACCAAGAATATTGGGTTGATATTTGTAGGGTTCTTTATCCGGAAAAACCAAAAGTTTGTCCTCCAAGAACATTAGTTGATTTGGGGTTTTTTGTGCAGGAAATTCAAAAGAGGATTGCATCCAAGTGAAGCCCTTTAGAGATGAATAATGCAAAGGATACCTTGGAGATGAATAATGCAAAGGAAATAGAGAGAGAAAAATGAATCAAATTGAAGTCTTGTGTTGTAATAGTTTCAATTGGTGGTGCACAAAAGCTTTAGAGATAAAGAACACAAAGGAGTAGCAAGATCCAGATAATCAATCAATTGGCAATCTATTGTGTGATTGATTTTATTGAAGATCAAAAGAAGAGAAGGGGTTGAATTAATATTAAACAGTTATGCTTTGTAGGGTTTCTCTTTGAACACTTCTCTTGTATTCATAGTTTTTGATAAGTAAGAAAGTATCCTTATTCCAAAGTAGAGTTGGGCGCAAACGTACCCACATGCAAAGATGAAAGTGGGGAACTACTTAAAAAAATCATTGTGTCTCTTTTCTTTTATTTCTCTACTTGCTTTAGTTTTCATACATCAATTTGTCAAATAGCATTGAGTAATCTATCGACGCGTAGGAATTTTCTGAGACTACTTTTGTTTTGAATTGTGTATTGAGTTGCTTATAATCATTTTTGATTATAAGTGCTTTTTCATATCAACACAACACAAAGTAAAATTCTTAAACTTTTATTTCACAACAAGTTTTTGACAAATTGTTTTTCTTGTTTAAATCAAAGGAAAATTGCAATGTTATATCTCTTACTCTCATTTACTCTTTATATGCAATTTGTTAAATGTGTTGTTTGATAAATTGAATTCGTATAGAATTTTTTTTTGTTAAGTTTAAATTACTTTTTTGTTTAGCATATAATCACTTTGATTGTAAGTGTTTTTTCATATCAATAAAGCTCAAAGAAAATTCAAAAAATTGATTGGAAGCCACATGTTCGATAAATTGTCAAGTTATGGTTTTAATATGATTTCATTAAAAATAGGAAATAGTTGTGTTTGATATTCAACTATTAATTAAGATATTATTATGTTGATTAATTTTATCATTATCTTAATTCCACATGGCTTATGCATATCTGAGTTTCTAATAACTAGGTTCGTTTAGACTACTATTTAAATCTAGGCCAAAAACCTTTCGCTCAACATTATTTTTAAAATAAGTTTTTAAATACCTGTGTTTGAAAGGTTATTTTTTATTGCGTATCTATTCACGCCCCTCTAGATACGTTTTCATAGTCTAACAAGTGGTATCAGAGCTCCAGTTAATTTTGTGCTTCGAAAATCTTATTAGAAAATGGCATACGATCCTAAAGGGTATTACAAAACATCCCCAAATTTATTTCTGGAAGAAAACTATAGTTATTGGAAAGCTTGTATGCACATTCATGTTAATTCATATGACAAGGATATGTGTGACGCTGTTACTCAAAATAATGATAATGGCGTTGTCACATCTAAGCCGCAAGCACTATGGAATAATGATGATAAGAAAAATACATTAAATACCATTAATCGTTTGAACGCACTTGGTAATCTTATTTCAAATGAAATTGCTACTAACAAAGTTTTGAGATGTCTAACTAGGAATTAGCAACCGGAGGACACTGTGATCAAGAAAGCTAATGATCTTACAACAGTTGATCTCACTACATTATTTGGTAAGTTTCAAGAGCATGAGCAAGAACTTACTTGCCTAGATAAGCATGAGAAAAAGCTTGAGAAGAAGAAGAGAAAGGAGAAAGTAACAAATAAGGAGGAAGAAACAAAGTCTCATGCTCTTAGGACTTCTCTTTCAAGGTCCTTAAAAGGTGAGCATATTGATTGAATTTCTGGCTGTCAGATCCCGAATGTCCTAAGAGATGTCGAGACACCAGATATGACTTCACACACAACAACAAGATATATAGGTAAATTAAATAGTGTTGAAAGTAAATAACACAATATATGTTTACCCAATTCAGAACAACCATCCTAATCTGGGAGCTACCAAGTCAGATACGTAATTAACTAGATAGTATCAATTTGTAGACCTCACAACAAATATCCCATTTTACAGCCTATGCACTTAATCACTACCATTTGCTTAACTTCTACCTAAGACACACCTATGTATGAGGCCCTCTTCAAATCCCTTTTCAATTACACTCATCAATTTGAGAAACTTTAAACACAAGTAGAGAACAAAAACCAGAAGATACACTTCCAAAAACACGAAAGAGTCAATGCTTAAATACTTATGAGAATTGACACAAAATATGTTCAATGCTTAAAAGCTTATGAACATATGACACACAAATGTTATATGCTTAAAATCTTAAGAACATCTGACAAAGAACTTAAAACCCACAATAAGGATTCTAAAAATCCTAACAAAAATACATATGTAAGTTTCACCTAATACTAGGTATACACCAGTCTATTTATAACATTATTCTGGACTGGGGTGGGCTTCTAAATCGCAGCAATGAGGCTGCACAAAGTATTAAATCATATTCTTCTCCAAGATAATAGGTCTTCAGTCATTAGTTTCCTAAAATGTCTACATATTTAGAAATTATTCAATATTCAAAAACCAATATAAAAATATTCTGATTTGTCAATCTTAGATGCCTTATAAGCTAACTAAATATTCCCCAAATATTCAGTAACTTAATAAATCAGTTGGAACATAACTAACAGCTGTTGCAGACGCGATGTCCTATCTCCAGGTTGGGACATCTTCTTTGACATGTTGAAAACAACAAGTTTGGACTTCTTTATTCAACATTTTACCGCCAAGTTGATTTTACCAAAATGTATGACAATCAAAATTTCAAAGAAATAACAATCTCCCCCTTTGGCACATTTTGGCTAAAACAACCAAATAACCCTTTCACAGAAAACACCAAAGTATGTTTGAAAATAAATCAAACGCATACATCAAAGGCACAACAACAGAAAAGAAACAATCAAGGTTAGCATCATAAAACAGGTTAGCAGCACAAAACCAAAACACAATTAGTAGTTATGAGATCTACTAACACAGTTGCAACACAAATAGAGAAACTAAATTCTCAACACCATGATGTAAAGACATCACGTCTGACATCTCCTCGAAGCCTTCCGTCCAGAATAGAGTAGGGAATCCCCCTCAAAAGTACCACCAAGTTGATTTCTCAAACTGTGTTGTATCAAGAGAATTTGTAAAGATATGAGCAAGCGATTTTCACTACTCACATGCTCAAGATTTATGACTTTGTCCTCCACAAGTTCTCTGATGAAGTGAGGTCTGATGTCAATGTGCTTGGTTATACTGTGTTGAATAGGATTTTTGGAAATGTTGATAGCACTTAAATTGTCATAAATTAATGTGATAACATCTTATGCAACATTATAATCAGACAACATTTGCTTCATTTGTACCAGTTGAGAGCAGTTGCTTCCTGCTGCTATGTATTGAGCTTCAGTAGTAGAGAGAGACACAATTTTATTTCTTACTGAACCAAGAAATCAAATTGTTTCCCATAAAGAAACATCCACTGGAGGTACTCTTCCTATCATCTGTACTTCCAGCCCAATCAACATCACATAATCTCACCAGAATGGAACTTGAATCATGACAATATAGCATTCCATAATCACTAGTTCCATTGACATACTTCATAATCCTTTTCACTTGATTGATATGACTCCCCTTGGGTTTTGCTTTATATCTAGCGCAAACTCCAATTGTAAAGGTTATATTTGGTCTGCTTGCAGTGAGATATAGAAGACTTACAATCATGCCTCTATACAAACTCTGGTCAACACTCACCCTATTTTCATCCTTAGATAGCGTTACATGAGTGGGAGAAAGAGTTCTCTTATGTTTGGTCCATTCCAAACTTCTTCATAATATTCTTGGAATACTTACTTTGACAAAGAAAAATGGAATCTTCCGTCTGCTTAACTTGTAAACCAAGAAAGTGAGTCAATTCACCCACCAAACTCATCTCAAACTCAGATTGCATCTGCACAACAAAATGTTGAACCATTTCATCTGAATTTCCCCCAAAGACAATATCATCTACATAAATTTGAGTTATCATAAGCTCTTCATCCTTCTCTTTGACAAAGAAAGTCTTATCAATTCCACCATTTCTATATCCATGATTGAAAAGAAATTCAGTCAATCTTTCATACCAAGCCCTCAAAGCTTGCTTTAGACCATATAAAGCCTTATTTAGTATGAACACATGATTTAGGAAAGATGGATCAACAAATCCTTTTGGTTTTTCAACATAAACCACTTCATTTAGGTACCTATTCAGAAAGACACTCTTGGCATCCATCTGATGCAGTTTGAACTTTAAGTGACAAGCCACTCCAAGTAACAATATGATAGACTCCAAGCGAGCCACATGAGCAAATGTTTCATCAAAGTATACTCTTTCAATTTGAGTATACCCTTGAGCAACCAATTTAGATTTATTTCTGATGACACCTCCTTGTTCATCTGTCTTGTTCTTATACAACCATTTTTTACCAATAACATCCATTCCTTCAGGTCTTAATACTAAATCCCATACTTCATTTATCTTGAACTGACCAAGCTCATCTTGCATAACATTAATCCAGAACTCATCAGTCATGGCATCCTTTATGGTTTTAGGCTCAATCTTTGACACAAAACAAGCATTTGATACAACGTCCCTTGATATGGTTACTACTCCTTGTCTCAGATTTCCTATTATCAGCTCCTTAGGGTGATGCTTTTAAATTATGAGAGAAGGTCCTTTGTCAACTACCCGAGGTTCTTTAGCTTCAGAGTTGACACTTGATCCAACAATGTTTGTGGTGGGTGTTGTAACATTCTCTTTGGGAACCACATCTTCAGTTAGAATAATTGTTTCAACTTCTTTTGGAATATCATCTTATGTAGTTTAGTCATCAACAATCATATTTTGAAGACTCCATCATCACCTCGGTTCTGGAGTTGAATACTCTATATGATTTGTTATTAGTAGAGTACCTCAGAAAAATTCCTTCATCACTTTTAGTATCCAACTTCCTTCTTGGCTCTCGGTCAACTAGAATGTAACATTTACTCCCAAAGACATAGAAGTATTTGACAGTTGGCTTTTTTCCTCTCCATAATTCATAAAGAGTAACTAAGGTTCCAATTCTGATTGTCACCCTATTGTGAATATAACAAGCAGTGTTCATGGATTCAACCCAAAAGTAAAGGGGTAATTTCATGGCATGAAGCATAACTCAAGCACACTCTTGAATGGTCTTGTTCTTTTATTCAACCACACCATTTTCTTAAGGAGTGATAGGTGAAGAAAACTCATGACTAATTCCTTTAGAAGCACAAAATTCCTCAAACTTGCTATTCTCAAATTCTTTCCCATAGTCACTTCAGATTCTGACAACACCACAATCTTTTTCTCTTTGAATTTTGCGACGTAACTCTTTGAATACTTCAAACACTTCATATTTCTCTTTGATTAACTTCACCCAAGTGAATCTTGAGTAATCATCAACAACAACATAGGCATACCTTTTTCCTCTAATACTTTCAACCTACATAGGTCACATCAAGTCCATGTGAAGTAACTCTAGAATTCTTGAGGTGGCAAGCTGTTGGATCTTCTTATGGGACATCTTTGTATGCTTCCCAATTTGACATTCACCACAAATTCTCCATTCATCATTCTTTAGCTTGGTAATATCTCTAATATCTTCCTTTGACAGGACGTTCTTCATACCCTTCAGATGTAGATGACCAAGCTTTTGATGCCATATGTTGACTTCATCATCTTTTGACATTAAACATGTTGGGAGATATTCTATTTCTGGAGAGCTCTATAAGTAGAAATTGTCTTTTGATATGGTTCCTTTCATAAAAAATTCCTTCTTATCATTTGTAATCAGGTATTCAGATTGAGTAAAGTTAACTCTGAGACCTTGATCACATAGTTGACTGATACTTATCAGGTTTGCTGCTAGCCCTTTCACAAATAACACATTATTAATACTAGCTTGTCCAGCATAATCCACCTTTATAACACCTTTTATTTCACTTTTTGACCCATCTCCAAAGGTGACATAGCTAGTGGCATGTGTTTTAATGTCCACTAGGAATTTCTTAACAACAGTCATGTGTCTGGAATAGCTGCTATCAAAATAACAATCTTCTCTAGTCGAGGCTTTGAGATAAATGTTAACTATGAGTCCATATGAATCATGATGAGGGACCCCTCTTGACTTAACATATTTCCTTCTATAGGAGTCCTATGGTAGGAATAACTATACAATTTTTAGGTGGATGACTTCAAATGACCAAGAAATCCACAATGATGACATCTCCATGGCTGATATATGGGACTATAGTATCTACCCTGATGTCTCGGCTGATGTTGGGATATGTGCCTTGGCATTTTCTATTCTTGTTTCAACCTTTGAGGAACAAAATCCACAACTTGCTTGTGGTTCTTCTCAGCTTGGTTATTGTAACCAAGAACCTTCATATTTCCAGCTGTAGCGGTAGAAATGTTCAAGATTAAGTCATTGGATTGACTAGACTTTATACAAATCAAATATAAAAATCGCCACTGTGCTTTATTGTTTCCAAAGGAATGGGAAAAGAGCGAATAACCCAAAAAAGGGGGAAAGATTCAAGGTAAGGGGGTTGGTTATGCAAAGGGAAGGTATTAGCACCCTAAACATCTATGGTACTCCGCAAGAACCTCTTTGTAAAATATGTATATTTTGGCTATAAAAATGTGTTGTATAGAAAATGGATGGTGGAGGTGAGAAGAGAAATGTTTTTTATGATTTTTGCACCCGCCGCGGTTGCAAACCTTTAGTGCCTACGTACCACCTTTCATGCAATAGGGGATCAGAGTACACGTAGTTCATCTTTTAAAAATTTGAAACACAAGTGTGTTGGTTAATTTTAAGAGATAAGACATCATCGTCATTGTCCGTGTGGAAAACATACTTACTACCCACAATCATGAGAAAGGAGAATTTGTATCATCTCAAAGTGGAGGATATGGCTTGGATTTTAAAATCAACAATGCCTCACTCAACACCCAAGTGGAAAATATCTCACTTCACTACATATTGTAGAAGTATCGTTGTTTGCATCACTACAAGGATTGACAAGAGTCTAATCTTTTTGAGAAAAGTTTAAAGATAAATGTCGAAGTGGCAAAAATTATTTGAAATGAGATTGATTGACTTTTAGTCTTCTCACAAAAAAATGTCAAAGTATTATTAAATTGATTGAAGTTTATTGATGAAAATGTTTTGAAAATGCATGGACCTAAGTCCAAGTTTATTATGAAAGTGTTTAAGTCTCAAAACAAGAAGGGTTTTCAAAAGGATGGAGAAGATTTTTGAAATTAAAGAAGATGAGAGGAGAAGAAGAGACTATCCTAAAGCATAAGGTAAAAGTTAAGGATAAGATCCATCTAACCAATAAGAAGCCAAAGCTTGACATTATGAGCCAAGATAGAATTCTTATTCTTTGGATTGAAACCAAGCAAGCAAAGATATTAGACCTCTTGGGAGAACCAAACTTCAAGTGTATTAGGTCTTCACAAAAATTGGGCAGAGTAACGACTGTATACGGGTGAATTTCAGATTACATATAGAGAATGTAATCACAAAAACCTGCACATAAAAACAAACAAGCAACCCAATTTCTTGAGGTAAACCTCAAGAACTCGAGACAAAATAATCATATAAGACCATAAGGTATCCAAGATAGCCCAAGGTTTCTAATCTTAAGTCAAAGAAATAGTCTCATGCTCCATAATGCCAAGGGTGGTAACCAAATAGTCCAAGTACCATTAAGAGTTTTTTAGGGTCTATGTTTATTATTAAGTATCTTAAGAAAAGAAGAGAAAATCTCAAGTGAGCAAAGTAAAAATTACGAGAAAATAAATGCTCAAGTGAGCAAAGATGAAAATGGCATGAAATGTAAATACTAAAAAATAAATAGTACATAAAGCATAAAATAATAAAAGCCTAAGATAAACAAGTCAATAATTAGTGATTAGTTGGATGACTATCTTGAAACTTGCATTTGGAACTCATTATAGGATTGGTAGAACCAAAGCCTCCACATAACAAGTTGCATTTTCTTTTTGTCAAGTATATCATCTATTTGGAATTCTCACAAGTACCATTTAATGATCAACGATCTTTAAGTGATCTGCGTTGACCAAAGGTGTTATAGATCCATTAGAGAATTGGTAGAACCAAAGCCTCCACACAATTAATCTCAAGGTTATTAGATCAAAGAGATCAAATTAACATACTTGGGCTTGCAATCATAAGTTTGGGCCACGAATGCCATTTATTCGAATCAGGACAAAATTTAGCACTATGTTAAGCAATCATAAGTGGACTTATATAAAAGTCACACCTATTTTGAGGCCGGTCAATAACAATCTATGCACCATTTGTTTTGAGACATGATATAGAGATCATGCTCCAACAACATTTAGTGCAATAAGAAGGGGATGAGATGAAGAGGATTAGGGCAAAAAGATGAGTAAACCACTTTTGAATTAAAAATTTAATCAAACTATTATTAAAATCATTCATCCATTTTTATGGAGTTAAACTCAACACCATGGATCCAATGATGTTAATAAAGTCATGATAAAAAAATCAACCCAAGACAGCCAGAAAATAACCACAACATGATATTATATTTAATATATACATTAAAAATGTTTAAAAAAATGTTAAAAATAGAAAATAATGAGGAAAATATCAATTATATTCAAATTAATCAAGAAATGAAAAATAAGGCCATAGAAAAGGATGATGAATGCGCAAAGAATTTTGGAAAAGGAAGCTTAAATTTAAAAAACTGAGTTCAAAAAAAGTGCGTTCGTGTGAGGTTTTGGAAGTGTGTTCTTGGCTCTCTCATCTTGGGAAAATGGATGGGGGATGACCCTCTATTTATAGGGAAGTTAATGGGATCAAAAGGAAGATTGAATGATGCATTTTTGAGGGAATTCGTGTGGGTCTGCATCATGAAGAAAAGGTGACTCAATTTTGATCAAAACTCAGCTAAATCGTGCGTTTCATGATGCTAATCACTTCAGGCAAGTTGCTAATCATGATTAGAAACAAAAACGCGTGGAAAATTTGTGATTAGAAGCCAAAACAAAGATTTCAAAATTCTGACTTTGTGAAAAATTCAGTTTCAAGTTACCAAATTCAAATCCATGGCATTTCCAACTCAAGGGGTATTAGGGCATAATTATTGATGCTTTGGAAAGATGAGGTTACAAGATTTGCAATGGAAAAAGAATGGAATCAAATGGATGCTTGAGCTGAAAGTTACATAGAGTCAAAGTTGAAGAAAAAGAGTTGACTTTCCATACTTAGGAATATTTCAAATTCTCCTTCAAAAATGACCTATAATCTTTTGTATCCAAACATGGCCTTCCACTTAGAATTTGCTATTGAAAAAAAAGATGGAATGAAGTAGATCTCTTGAATAACATTTTTCAATTTGAACCACTCAAAATATCCAAAAATTGAGCAAGTTATGACTTGTTGAAGTTGGCCAAAAATCATGAAATGACCTATAATGTTTTGCATTCTTAAGGCAACTTCCATCCATTTTATAACTTTGCACATAAAAGAAGGCATAAAGTACAAATCTTTAAGATCACCATGGAAAAATAATGGACTCAAGGTGATAAAAATTGACCAAGTTATGACCATTTGAAGTCACATATAGAAAATTGGGGATTCATCTGGATGACTTGTAATCTTTCTTCTTCACCAAGTTCCTTCCACATGAAAAACCCTTGGAACTTTTGAAGTGATTTGTTGGTAACTCTTTGAAGAGAAGGATGTCCTTGGAATAACTCAAAAATACCAAAAGATAAGCAAGATATGCTCCTTTGAAGTTCAAAACCCTAGCCTCTAGATCAAGAGAATGCTTTGAGGAACTTTGACAAGTTTGAACAAACTTCTTATGCCAATATTCTTTATTTGTGAATAGAAGTTTTTGAGGATGATGATGAGGACTCATAGCCACCAAAACCACTTCCATATCTTGAAATTTTAGAGAAATGTGCTCTTGTGACCAATAGTAGCAAGACCTTGTCCAATCATGACAACTTCTTCCCTTAACCCCTTCTACTTTTGAATCAATTTTGATAACTTTGAAATATGTTGAACCAAAATAAGCCTTGTCATGTCATTTATTCCAAAACAAATTCAATGGTGGGATTTGAATTTCTCAAGATTTATTGATTAGGGAATGGAAATAAACTCATGAACCCATGAAGCAACTTGCTAACACTCATTGCCTTTACCTACATTATTAACAAGTAAGACAAACGAACATTGCATTTTATTAATTAGAGAGAAAATTAAAGCAAAATATTCATGATCACAAAAGAAAACAAGTCAAGGTGCTTGGTAACTCCTCAAAAGAGCAAAGCTAAAGATAGGGAGAAGAACCAAAAGCCTTAATGTGACTTTGTTGTGATTGAATCAACATGGTATGATGAAGGGATCTTAGGGGAAAAAATTGGGGTACAACAGCTGCCCTTATTTAGGTTTCTTCTATCCGGAGATACGAAGGTTGAAAATCTTCGTGTCGATGTGATTGAATATACTTAAATATAAAACAAACCCTGTTTTTGGCCCTCATATGCCATGCAAATGCTTATGCATATGAACAGTACCAAAGAGACGCAAAGTATCACTGGGATTCAACAAAAATAAAGAAACAAAGGAGAAATCCCACCAGGAAAATAAATCATCGGTAGACCAAAAGAACTGAATCAGAGAGGAAGATAACAAGCATCGACGTTCCCTGCCGATGGTCTACCAACTTTCACTGAAGGTAGAAAGAGAAGATATATCATACCACCACCATTCACTGACGATGAACTATCAACGTTCACTGAAGATAGCAAAAAGATAATAAACACCGACGTTCACTGCCGATGTCCTACCAATGTTCACTGAAGGTAGAAAGAGAAAATATATCATATCACAGTCGTTCACTGACGATGAACTATCAACGTTCACTGAAGATAGCAAAAAGATAATAAACACCAACGTTCACTGGCGATGTCCTACCAACATTCATTGAAGGTAGAAAGAGAAAATATATCATACCATCGCCATTCACTGACGATGAACTATCAACATTCGCTGAAGATAGCAAAACGATAATAAACACCGAAGTTCACTGCCGGTGTCCTACCAACATTCACTGAAGGTAGAAAGAGAAAATATATCATATCACTGCAGTTCACTGACGATGAACTATCAACATTCATTGAAGATAGCAAAAAGATAATAAACACCGACGTTCACTGTCGGTGTCCTACCAACGTTCACTGAAGGTAGAAAGAGAAAATATATCATATCACCGCTGTTCACTGACGATGAACTATCAACATTCACTGATGATAGAAAAAAGATAATAAACACCGACGTTCATTACCGATGTCCTACCAACGTTCACTGAAGGTAGAAAGAGAAAATATATCATATCACCGCCGTTCACTAACGGTGAACTATCAACATTCACCAATGATAGCAAAAAGATAATAAACACCGACGTTCACTGCCGATGTCCTACCAACATTCACTGAAGGTAGAAAGAGAAAATATCATATCATTGCCGTTCACTGACGATGAACTATCAACGTTCACTGAATATAGCAAAAAGATAACAAACACCGACATTCACTGCCGATGTCCTACCAACGTTCACTGAAGGTTGAAAGAGAAAATAAACATCGACGTTCACTGTCAATGTCCTACCAACGTTCACTGAAGGTAGAAAGAGAAAATATATCAAGTTTTCCCCAAAATTCTGGTGTTTCACCTAGAACGGGTCTCAACTTCTTCTTTAACCAAGGAAATCTGCCTAGAAAAGGTCAAACATAAGTTATCTCAAATAAAGAGACTTGTTACTTGTTTTCATGGAGAATTGCAAAAGAAATGACTTTCTGGGGATAAAAATATGACTTCCCGTGGAAATGCCATGATATTCCTGCTGAGGAGATAAAGTCTTCTCGTGCAAAATAAATGCACAAACCAAAACTCAAAGTTTTCAGAAATCCAAAGTAACTAATATTTTCATGCAACCATAGATCCAAATCAGAAATAAATTGGAGCAAGACGGCCAATGAAGATACATCCTTTGAGAAATAAACTCAAGATGGAAACCCAAATCCACCTAAGCAAGGAGCGTTGCAGGAAGGCCAGAGCAAAATGTCAATGAAAAATGATTTGTCAATTTTAGCCATGCATGATATATGTATGAACGCATGAGTACTATCATGCATATGCTGGTAAAACAGATACACAATCAGTAGGAACAAACAAACAAAACCGCCTCAGGTACTAACAACACTTGGCTAAACTTCAACCAGAAAGATCATTCCAAGAAAGGAAAAAGCCAAATGCGGAAACCAAACCTATTTTCTGCCTATAACTTTACTAAAGAGAAACATAATCTGGAGGTATACAAATTAAACAGATACCGGGATAGAACATCGTTCTTCCGGCTTTATCGGAGAAACAGTTTTCCAAAAGCATCATGCCTACTGGAGATTGCAAGACCAGCCTCAAATAAAACCTTTCATCATATGAGGGAAGACTTCGCTGGGGAATCTAGGACAGAGGCTTCTGACCATGCAAACCCAAAATCAATCACGAACCAAGACCTGACTGGGGACAATGGGATCACAAACCCAATACTGCACCTTACACTGATTGGTATCGTCTTTAACTATCCGAGAAATATACAAAGATCACGCACATACCAGCAAAATGACCTGAGAGAACCTTCATGAAGGAAGTAAATCATCTCAAAACAACCGGAGTTTGTTCATTCCCGGGATCACCATTTTTATTGTCATTGTTTCATCATAAATCTCAAAGTAAAAGTAAATTGTAAAAATCCCTTTTTTTTGAAAAATCTATTTTGTTTTTTAATCTTTTTGCTTTGAAAGTTATTATCAGTAATAAATGGAGTCTTTGCAAGCTAAATAAAATAAGAACACAAAGAATTGGGTAAAAGCTCGAATTTCATTAATAGAATGGTAGTCTGCGAATGGCGAGACTCCATGGATGATTACAAAGTTTGGGAAATGGTAATACATAATGGAAAAGATATATTGAGATACAATGACCACTATCCCCCCTAACAACTTTTGAAATCCTGAGCAGTAGTTTTTTTTAAAGTATGGTGAGGATCCAAGATTATTGCTTCAACGATCAAGTGTTGTCTGACGTAGTTACTTGCCAAGAAAATCCCTAACTTTTTCCTAAGCTGCCCTTGCGGGTTTTCAACTTAGCAGGAAATTTATTCTGTTTATGTCTCTAAGTTTTGCCTAGACCGCCCTTTCGGGTTCTCGGCCTAATGAGACGCTCATTTTTGCCTAAGCCTCCCTTTCAGGTTTTCAACTTAGCGAGCTGATCTTTTATTTCTTTAGGCGAAGTATTTCTTGACTGCGTCAATATTCATGGGAAGTGGGAACTCCTCGCCATCCATAGTTTCAAGAATTAACGCACCACCAGAGAAGGCTTTCTTGACAACATAAGGGCCTTCAAAATTGGGAGTCCACTTGCCCCTAGAATCAGTGTTGAAAGACATGATCTTCCTGAGCACGAGGTCGCCTTCTCTGAATTCACGAGGTTTGACCTTTTTATCAAATGCTTTCTTCATTCTTCTCTGATATAACTGCCCATGACATAAAGTTGTCATTCTCTTCTCTTCAATCAAATTCAATTGGTCAAACATGTTCTGGACCCATTCAGCCTCTGTCAACTTGGCTTCCATTATCACATGTAACAATGGAATCTCTACCTCGACAGGGAGTACAACTTCCATTCCATACACCAGGGAGAGCGGGGTTGCTCCTGTTGAAGTGAGAACAGATGTTCGATATCCATGCAGAGCAAAAGGGAGAATTTCATGCCAATCCTTATAAGTAACAACCATTTTCTGGATAATTCTCTTGATATTCTTATTAGTAGCTTCAACAGCCCCATTCATTTTTGGCCTGTATGAGGATGAATTGTGATGGACAATCTTGAATTCCTCACACAGTTCTGTCATCATTTTGTTGTTCAAATTCGAGCCATTGTCGGTGATGATTATGCTCGGCACACCATACCGGCATATAAGATTATTTTTAATGAAACGCACAACCACATGTTTGGTAACATTGGCATATGAAGCAGCCTCTACCCATTTTGTGAAGTAGTCAATTTCTACCAAGATGAAACGGTGCCCATTTGAAGCTTTGGGTTCTATCATCCAGATCATGTCAATACCCTACATAGATAAAGTCCATGGGGAGGAAATCACATTGAGAAGTGTAGGAGGCACATGGACCTTATCTGCATAAACCTGGCATTTATGGCACTTCTTTACAAATTTGTAACAATCAGACTCTATTGTCAACCAATAATAACCTGCCCTTAGCATCTTTTTAGCCATCGAATGTCCATTAGCATTAGTTCCAAATGAACCTTCATGAATCTCATGCATCAACATGTCTGCTTCGTGTCTATCCACACATATGAGCAAGACCATGTCATGATTTTTCTTGTATAACACATTTTCACTAAGGAAGAAACTGCCTGCCAATCTTCTCAGTGTCTTTCTATCTTTCCTCGATGCACCAAACGGGTATTCCTGAGTCTGAAGAAAATGCTTGATATCATAGTACCAAGGTTTTTCATCTGCTACCTCCTCTATTGTAAACACATGAGCGGGCCTATCCAGTCATCGAACTGTAATTCGGGGTATATCATTCCAAGTATTCACTTGGTACATGGAAGCCAGAGTTTCCAGAGCATCCGCCATTTGATTTTCATCTCTAGAGATGTGATGGAATTCAACTTTATTGAAGAAGGGTAATAATATTCTAGCATAATCTTTGTAAGGGATCAAGCCAGGGTGATGAGTATCCCATTCTCCTTTAATCTGATTTATTACCAAAGCTGAATCACCATACACATCCAGAATTTTGATTCTGAGATCAATAGCTTCCTCAAGTCCCATGATGCAAGCCTCATATTCCTCCATATTATTAGTGCAATTGAATGTTAACCTTGCAGTAAAAGGAATATGTGATCCATGAGGAGTGACAATCACAGCACCAATTCCTTTACCATAATCATTCATATCTCCATCAAATATAATACTCCAATCAGATTCAGGGTCAGGGCCCTCCTCAAGCAATGGTTCATCACAATCTTTCACTTTCAGGAACATCACATCCTCATCGGGGAACTCATATTCTGCAGACTGATGATCTTCCACTGGTTGGTGAGCAAGGTAATCTGCCAACACACTACTCTTAATAGCCTTTTGAGTGCGGTACTCGATATCATATTCAGATAACAACATCTGTCAGCGGGTAATTCTCCCAGTAAGAGCAGGCTTTTCAAAAATATACTTGATTGGATCCATTTTGGAGATCAACCAAGTGGTATGATTCAACATATACTGCCACAAATGCTTTGTCGCCCAGGCCAAAGCACAACATGTATTTTCTAGCATGGAATACTGCGACTCACAATCAGTGAACTTTTTGCTGAGATAATAAATGGTGAACTCCTTCTTTCTTGTTTCATCCTGTTGTCCCGGAATACAACCCATGGATTTATCTAACATTGTTAGATACATAATCAATGGTCTTCCTTCTACGGGGGGAGCAAGATAGGAGGTTCAAGAAGATATTCTTTAATACTCTCAAATGCCCTTTGGAAGTCATCCATCCACACACAACCTTGATCTTTCTTTAATAACTTAAAGATCGGTTCACATGTTGCAGTCATGTGGGAAATAAATCTGGAAATATAATTCAAACGCCCGAGGAAACCTATGACTTGCTTTTCAGTTCTTGGTGCTGGAATTTCTTGAATTGCTTTGACTTTATCAGGGTCAACCTCAATTCCTTTCTGGATAACAATGAAACCCAACAATTTCCCCGATCGAACACTGAAGGTGCATTTATTTGGATTCAAGCGGAGACGATATTTCCTCAAACGCCGAAACAACTTCAACAAATTTTCTATATCCCCTTCTTCAGTCTGGGATTTTGCAATCATATCATCAACATATACTTCGATTTCTTTATGCATCAGATCATGGAATAGGGTTGTCATAGCCCTCTGGTACGTTGCACCAGCATTCTTCAACCCGAAGGGCATCACTCAGTAACAGAATGTTCCCCAGGGTGTGATAAACGTTGTTTTTTCCATGTCCTCTGGAATCATTCTTATTTGATTATACCCGAAAAATCCGTCCATGAACGAGAATACTTTGAATTTTGTTGTGCTTTCCACTAACATGTCGATGTGAGGCAATGGAAAATCATCTTTTGGACTAGCTTTATTTAGATCTATGTAATCTACGCACATGCAGACTTTTCCGTGTTTTTTCGATACTGGGACACTATTGGAAATCCATTGAGGATACACTGAAGTCACAAGAAGACCAGCAATAATATGCTTTAGGACCTCCTCTTTGATCTTTACTACCATATCTGCGTGGGTTCTTCTCAACTTTTGTTTAACTGGCAGACACTCTGGCTTCAATGGCAAACGATGCTCGACAATGTCTGTATCTAGACTAGGCATATCTTGATAAGACCAAGAAAAAATATCCACATACTCTTTCAACAACTCATTCAACCCGCTCTTCTCATCAGGATGCAACAATGCTTCAATCTTGACTTCTTCCGGATCCTCTTCTGAACCCAAATTAATCACTTCCAAAGGCTCCTTATATGGCTGAATGGTATTTTTCTCGTGCTCAAGAAACCGTGAGACCTCTTCTGGAATCTCATCATAATCTTCTTCTTCAGCCCCAAACACAGGACATTCAAAGTTGGGAGAGGGTGCAGGGTCATTGTATTCAACGAGTTTTTTTAATTAATCTGCACATATGATTTATGATTGCTTTTAGAAACTGACACATATAACAAGTGATCATGAAGATTAATTTTCAGTTATTATTTATTTTGAAAGGTTTTTTTTTTATTTTTTATTACCATTTCCCTAGAAAAAGCAGAAAATAAAGACATAATTTTGGAAAGCAAAGACAACTTTTATTAATGATCTTAAAAGTCATAGCAAACAGATAAGTCCTACAACATTAATACTTCCACCTTGGGCAGAGTGAAAGCTTTTCAAAAGAAAGAAACAGATTAACAAAACAAATTACTTTGAAACATGTATGCAAGAAGGAACATCAATGGTGACCCAGTTCTGAACTCAGACTCCATGCGTCATATAATTTGGTACTTCCTGCTCTGCTTCATCCTCTTCAACAGCATTAATTCCAGAACCAATTGGATGGAGGCAGCCTCCGCTGCAGAAAACATCCTGATAACTGTTCACAGTAGAATTTGACTTCAAACTATCTCCTTTTCCATTCTTCGAAGAGAAACCCAAACCAGTTCTATTTTTGTTCACCGGTGGATCCACAAGTCGTCCCCAAACTGTATTATGACCATTGCGCACAACCTGTTGCGCGTCCTTCAGCGAAACCACATAATTCTCATTTCTCCTTATGTTGTCAATGGATAGGGCTTTGAACTGGGTTCCAACAGTAGCCTCATCCGCTTCTACAATACTTAAAGAGGATAGATGGGATATCAACAACGCCTGCTCCCTATTTATGATCACTACCTTCCCTTCACGCACAAACTTTAGCTTCTGATGCAGAGTTGAAGTGACAACCCCTGCTTCATGTATCCAGGGTCGTCCTAGTAAACAACTATATGCGGGAATAACGTCCATGACCTGAAAGGTTATCAAGAACAAATGTGGTCCTATATGGATGGGTAAGTCCACTTCACCGATGACAGATTTCCTCGAACCATCAAAATCCTTCATAATGATGCCACTCGGGCGCATAGGTGCACCTTGATACTTTAACTTCATGAGAGTAATCCTCGGTATAACATTCAACGCGGATCCATTATCAATTAGCACATTGGACAGCGAATCATTCTTGCAGTTCATAGATATGTGGAGGGCCAGGTTGTGATTCCTCCCTTCATCTGGTAATTCATCATCGTAGAAACTCAAGTTATTACATGATGTAATGTTTCCAATTACGGTGCTGAATTGATCTAATGGCATGTCACTCTCCACAAAAGCTTCATCTAGTACTCTCATCAATGATTCTCTATGAGCAGAGGAGTTCATCAATAAAGCTAGGATGGATATCTTTGAAGGAGTCTGCAGTAGCTGATCTACAATTCTGTAGTCGCTCATCTTAATTATCTTCAAAATATCATCCACTTATTTTTCTAATGTAGCTCCACTAGTCTCTCCTGTAGCCTTCTTAGGCTCATCATTCTCAGCAATTTTCTTTCCAGCAATAATATCTCTTCGTACAACCGGCGCAACCACACGACTGCTATGGGTCACCCTGCTATTTTCATCTATATTTCCGACATCGGGCATTGGTTGGATGGGAACTTCCACCCCATATTCTAAGATTGTAACATTACATTTGTAAGGCACATCCTTATCTGATTTATAGGGAATAGGACTTGGCAGACTAATTACCAATGGGGTAACAACTGGTTTGCTATGGTACTCCACTTCAAGATGAGCGGGTGCACTAAAACAAGGCACAATGATGTTTACCCCTTCCTCAACACAATCAGACATCAAAAAGTCATTTCCAGCAAACAAATCTTCGTCTGAAGAGAAATACTCATCCGGGGAGGCATACTCTTCCTCTGACTCTTCTTCCATTAAACAAACTTCAACCATATCAATATCATGATAATCATCTCTTTGACCTATGATCTTGATAGTTCCATTATCTAACAGCAATTGAACACCCTCCCTCACAATAGAATATCCTCGGGGGTCTCGACAGCAAACTATGCAAGATCCATATTGGTGTTCCACCTGACAAGTAGTACGACAGAAGGTAGCATGCAACTGCACGAGATCTTCATTCAAATACTCCACATCAAAAATTATGAATTCACCAAGACATCCAGAAACCATATTCACTTCCTCTTCGTACTCTTCCCTAGGCCTGATTATATGGATTAAACCCTCATCCATCATCTCCTATAAATCAACCTTTATCTTCTCGCAACCCTGTATGTCTGTACTGCAAACAGCACAACCAGCATGGTCATGCGTATAGTAGCTGAATTCACAGAGGTCTGTGTGCATTTTCACCAAATTTCCTCTAACCAAATTAATGTCAAAAATCGGAAAGTCACATGGACAACCGGCCACCATATTTACAGCATTTACTCCCCCATGCTTGGGTAGAGGATTATCTTTCACATTAGGTCTCATGTCCTTGAAAGATAGAATTCCAGACTTCACCAAACTTTGCACTTCAGTCCTCAAAGGATAACAATTTTCAACACTATGCCCTGGCGCTCCCTGATGAAAAGCACACGTTTGGTCTGCCTTATAATACCAAGGCAACAGTGATGGTACGGCGGGAGGTGGTCGTGTCTGGACCAACTTCTTCTGAATCAATGCTGGTAGTAGCTCTGCATAACTCATGGGAATAGGGTCATAGTTCTCCCTTCTTTGATTATTCCTTTGGTTCCCCTGCTACGACGGTCTTTGATAAACAATGGTAGTCAGAGCGGCACTCATTACAGGAGTAACTGAGGCGACTTGATGGTGACGATGATAATTCCTTCTAGGAGCGTTTACTCTCCTCTCTTGTATAACAACATTTGTATCCCCCTCTTTCTTCTTGGTAAACCCATAAGATGGCTTCTTCACACCTCTGGATCCTTCAATCTTCGTCAATCGGCCTTCTCTTACAGCCTCTTCTAGGCGGACACCCATTCTTACCATCTTTGTAAAATCACTTGGTGCGCTTGCTACCATCCTTTCATAGTAGAAAGCACACAGTGTCTTCAGAAAAATCATAGTCATTTCTTTCTCTTCCATGGGAGGAATCACTTGGGCAGCTACTTCGCGCTATCTCTGCGCATAATCTTTGAACGATTCCCTGTCTTTTTGAACCATGGCCCTAAGTTGGTCACGGTCGGGTGCCATGTCCATATTATATTTGTATTATTTTATGAACGCTTCTCCCAAATAATTAAAAGTATGGATGGTGGCATTGTCTAAACTCATATACCACTTCAACGCTGCGCCGGTCAGACTATCCTGAAAAAAGTGAATCAGTAGACGCTGATCATCGGTGTGGGTAGACATTCTCCTCACGTACATCACCAAGTGAGCACGAGGGCAAGTGTTGCCCTTGTACTTCTCAAATTCCGGGACCTTGAACTTAGCAGGTATTTTAACATTCGGGACCAAACACAACTCATTCACATTCTGCCCAAATAGCTCTTTTCCCCTAAGAGCCTTCATCTCTCTTTGCATTCTATCAAACTGCTCTTGAAAATCATCCATTCTATCATAAAGACCCAAGTCTTCACTAAGCGGAGGGAAAGGACGACACACATCTTCATTAACAAATGAAACCAAATTCACCGAAGGAGGTGCAGCAGGAACAGTATGCACCATAGGAGGTGTAGGAGTAACAACAGTCTGAACCATTGGAGGATCTTGAGGACCAATATTGAAACCTTCAGGTGCAAAATTCTCTGGCATTCCCCATGGATAACCTTGAGGCATACGGTTTTGAATAACAACCGGAGTAGTGGATACATGAACAGTCGGAACTTTAGTATTTGCCCTTATTGGTTGAGGTTGAACACTCGGTGGCTGTTCTGAGCAACCACCAGAGCTTCCATCAGAGTAGTCAGATTGGCCACACCAGCCTTCAAAGCAGAAACTTCTTCGCGCAGCTCGCGATTCTCCTGTTCTAAGTTGTCCATCTTCTTTTTGAAATTAGCCCGAGTGTTGTAGTGATGAGTCAGCTTGCTGAATGAAGTAAGAAGTTGGATAAGGCACCTGGATATGCATAATTAATGCAAGAAATGTGTTCCATATGATACATGGCATGCAATGCACATGATTATTTTTGCTTTATTATTTAATATTTCAAGGGATTTAAGATTTATAGACATATTGCAAACATCAAGTAATGGAGATCAATCTGTACGCTGGCGCTTCCCTGTGAGCCTGGCAATCTGAGCCCTCAACCTCTGGTTTTCTTCCACATGTATGATGGAAACCTCCTTCCAATCACCTGAATCAGGAAGTGAGTGATCAACACCTGATTGAGGCTTAGGAGAAAATAAATCCCCTTACCTCTCCATAGACTCTACCGCTCGACTCTTAAGGATCTCGATCAAATTGTATTTCTCCTTCAGGTCTGCTCTGTAGGAACTCTCTAAAGTCTGGAACTTGTTCTTCCAAGCATCCCTTTCCTGTTGCATCCTAACCAAAGCAAGTTGCAACTCTTCTAGATCACCAAATAAGGGAAGAGTGGTCTTCACAAATAGGTCAGGCATGGGTGTCTCCCGAGTATACGACATCTTCAACTGAATGGCTCTCGATCGGACCCACTGAAGATATGGCTCAAAAGAAACAGCACCCTAGGTCCCAAATCCTTCCTACTCTTCTTATGAATGTGACGTCAGGCCTTCGCAATCTTCTCCGTAGCTTCCATGTGGTCTTCTCCTTCCTTCCGAAAGAAACTACTCAAATGAATACTATTCGGTTTATACCTCATCGGGTAACCAAGCTGTTGTCGTGCAAGAACAGGGTTATAGTTAATTCCTCCCTTTGTACCAAGAAGAGGTACATTGGGGAAACTACCACAACTATCAATAAACTCCACATCCTGATAAGCTCGATGATACCAATCAATATTCGAGTGAGTAAGTGCCATGGTCTTAGGAGCCCAACAGGGTTCCTTCTTGACATCCCAAAAAGCATCAGACTGAGGCATATGAGAGATGAACCACCGGTACAACAAAGGCGTGCAACAGATAATCATTCCCCCATGATATGAACTCCAAAGATGAACAGAGTAATAAGCATCACCCAATAGTGTAGGAACCGGGTTCCCAATCATGAAAATTCTGATAGCATTAATGTCGACAAACTTGTCAACATTAGGAAATAAGAACAATCCATAAGCAAGTAGAGAAAAGATGGCCTCAAAAGCAACCGTACTCTTCATTATGGCAAAGTAATGAGCTTTCTTCAATAAGAACTGAGCTGGTAATCCTCTAATCCCTCCTTTAGTAGTCATATGGGCTTCCACCTCAGACTTCCCCAGATGAATCAAAGCAGCAATCTCATGTGGTTTTGGCTCACCTTCCAAACCAGTAAAAGGAACATGATTAGTAACAGGTAAATCCAATAAATAAGAATACTCCTCCAGTGTAGGCATCAACTGATAATTGGGAAAAGTAAAGCAGTGATACACCGGATCATAGAACTGGATCAAGGTCGAGAGAATACCCTCCTTTATCTTCAGCTTCATGAGAGGAATAATGGATCCATACTTCTTCCGAAAGTCTTCAGAACACTCGATCTTTGGAATTAGACTGACTAACTCATCTATCTTGGGATCCTTGAAACTGTATTACCCAGTCTTTCTCTTTCCAGAATCCATGGTTAAAAGCACCTGAGATATTCACAAATAGTCAACCTTTAAATCCCTTGAAATATTGTTTTTTTCAAAAGATGCTTATGAGTGCATGGATGCATGATGCAACAATCACACACAAGATCACACATATAGGGTTCATAGGTTCAACGTCACGGGCATGAGGTCGAAGGTACTATCCATAAGGTGTTGGTCTAAAAAGTTATCACCTGCCAAACAAGGTTCTAGAGGTTCCCAGAGTCTACATCCTTCCTTCGGATATTACTAACTTCCCGGTTAACTCGGTAATTAGTAATATTCTCAAGAAAGACTCATCCGAGCGTAGTATCGCGTGACAACTATTTCCGGATTACTCCGTCATAGCTTCCGCACTACACCTAAAAGACCAAGATGGGTTTGGTATTCTATGGTCCTCAGTTTCAGCAGGCTCATAGGTCGAAAGCAATACGTCTTCCCAATTACTCGGTAAACGACACTACAGTCAAATGGGCCTCCACTGAGTGGGGGATATCATGCCTCCTTTTTTGGGATTACTCCCTCAAAGTTAACATGACTATACCGCTCGTCCTATCTTAAAGTTTGCCCAAGTCCAGGTATAGGACTTATGAGTAATCACCAAGCACTCTGAAAACCAGGAAAATCCAAACAAACATATATACAAAATATAACACATAAACAACAATAACACATATACATATATAAACAAAGATAGGATCAACCCACTTAGGGATGGACCAGCAAGAGGTCAATCTTTCCCCAGTGAAGTATCCATTTTTCTGTAGCAGTAGAAATGTCCAAGACTAAGCCATTGGATTGACTAGACTTTATACAAATCAAAAATAAAAATCGCCACCGCGCTTTATTGTTTTCAAAGGAATGGGAAAAGAGAGAATAACCCAAAATAGGGGGAAAGATTCAAGGTAAGGGGGTTGGTTATGCAAAGGGAAGGTATTAGCACCCTAAACATCTACGGTACTCCGCAGGAACCTCTTTGTAAAATCTGTATATTTTGGCTATAAAAATGTGTTGTATAGAAAATGGATGGTGGAGGTGAGAAGAGAAATGTTTTTTATGATTTTTGCACCCGTCGCGGTTGCGAACCTTTAGTGCCTACGTACCACCTTTCATGCAATAGGGGATCAGGGTACACGTAGTTCATCTTTTAAAAATTTGAAACACAAGTGTGTTGGTTAATTTTAAGCGATAAGACATCATCGTCATTGTCCGTGTGGAAAACATACTTACTACCCACAATCATGAGAAAGGAGAATTTGCATCATCTCAAAGTGGAGGATATGACTTGGATTTTAAAATCAACAATGCCTCACTCAACATCCATGTGGAAAATATCTCACTTCACTACATATTGTAGAAGTATAGTTGTTTACATCACTACAAGGATTGACAAGAGTCTAATCTTTTTGAGAAAAGTTTAAAGATAAATTCCGAAGTGGCATAAATGATTTCAAATGAGATTGATTGACTTTTAGTCTTCTCACAAAAAAATGTCAAAGTATTATTAAATTGATTGAAGTTTATTGATGAAAATGTTTTGAAAATGCATGGACCTAAGTCCAAGTTTATTATGAAAGTGTTTAAGTCTCAAAACAAGAAGGGTTTTGAAAAGGAGGGAGAAGATTTTTGAAAATAAAGAAGATGAGAGGAGAAGAAGAGACTATCCTAAAGCATAAGGTAAAAGCTAAGGATAAGATCCATCTAACTAACAAGAAGCCAAAGCTTGACATTATGAGCCAAGATAGAATTCCCATTCTTTAGATTGAAACCAAGCAAGCAAAGATATTAGACCTCTTGGGAGAACCAAACTTCAAGTGTATTAAGTCTTCACAAAAATTGGGCAGAGTAACGACTGTATACGGGTGAATTCCAGATTACAAACAGAGAATGTAATCACAAAAACCTGCACACAAAAACAAACAAGTAACCCAATGTCTTGAGGTAAACCTCAAGAACTCCAGACAAAATAATCATATAAGATCACAAGGTCTCCAAGATAGGCCAACGTTTCTATTCCTAAGTCCAAGAAATAGTCCCATGCTCCATAATGCCAAGGGTAGTTACCAAATAGTCAAAGTACCATTAAGAGTTTTTTAGGGTTTATGTTTATTATTAAGTATCTTAAGAAAATAAAAGAAAAGCTCAAGTGAGCAAAGTAAAAATGACAAGAAAATAAATGCTAAAGTGAGCAAAGATGAAAATGGCATGAAATGTAAATGCTAAAAAATAAATAGTACATAAAGCATAAAATAATAAAAGCATAAGATAAACAAGTCAATAATTAGTGGTTAGTTGGATGACCATCTTGAAACTTGCATTTGGAACTCATTAGAGGATTGGTATAACAAAAGCCTCCATACAACAAGTTGCATTTGCTTTTGGTCAAGTATATCATCCATTTGGAATTTTCACAAGTACCATTTAATGATCAACAATGTTTAAGTGATCCGCGTTGACCAAAGGTGTTGTAGATCCATTAGAGGATTGGTAGGACCAAAGCCTCCACACAATGAATCTCAAGGTTATTGGATAAAAGAGATCAAATTAACATACTTGGGCTTGCAATCATAAGTTTGGGCCACGAATGATCATTTATTCGAATCGAGACAAAATTTAGCGCTATATTAATCAATCGTAAGTGGACTTATATAGAAGTCGCACCTATTTTGAGGCCGGTCAATAAAAATCTATGCACCATTTGTTTTGAGACATGATATAGATATAATGCTCCAACAACATTTAGTGCAATAAGAAGGAGATGAGATGAAGAGGATTAGGGCAAATAGATGAGTAAACCACTTTTGAATTAAAAATTTAATCAAACTATTATTAAAATCATTCATCCATTTTTGTGGAGTTAAACTCAACACCATGGATCCAATGATGTTAATAAAGTCATGATCAAAAAATCAACCCAAGACAGCCAGAAAATAACCACAACATAATATTATATTTAATATATACATTAAAAAGGTTTAAAAAATGTTAAAAATAGAAAATAATGAGGAAAATATCAATTATATTCAAATTAATCAAGAAATGAAAAATAAGGCCATAGAAAAATCAGTAATGGATCCAAATATTTTTATAAAAAATTTGGTAATTTTTAAAAGTCAGAAACTATTTTTAAACCATTTAAAATTTCTAAAACAAACATAAAATTGGTAAAAAATAGTAAACCTCAATATAAAATTCCATAAAATTTTCAGAAAGTCAAAAGTGTGCAAAATAATATTTATGAATTTTTCCAGAATTAAAAAATGTCAGAAATTATTTTTTAAGTAATTAAAAGAAAGAAAATAATACAAAAAACATAAAAAATACCAAATGTCAAAATAAAAATGTGACAAAATATTCATGAGATCAGAAATAATTCAAAGTACTTTTCTGAATTATTTCATAATTTTTGGATAAAAAATAAAAGAGTTATGAACCTTAGTGAAACACACATGTGATTAAAAAAGGGCAACCAATGAAATTAAAATGCTTTGCACGATATCATTGGCTGAGACGAGACATGTCATCGTCTTTAACCTCCAGACACCTTGCAATGGGGATTTTGTGAGATCCTTCAAATGAAAAAATTAGGATCCCAAGCTAGCATCATTGAACTCGTCTCTTCAAGACGATTCTAACACAACCATCGCGCCAAATTTATATAAAGTATGGAGAGAGATATGAATCAAAAACTCAGAAAATAGCGAGCACCTTCAATTTGAGATTTCTCTCTCAATTCTCAATGGATTTAAAAATTGTAAGCAACATTAGAATCAGACAAAGGAGTAGAATAGATTAGTGATTGATTTGGATTCAATTGGTGGAGAATTCTACCTTTTCGAAGTTCAAGTAAGAAGCTCTGAAACTGGACTTATGTAGCTTGAATTATGGGTCGTTTTGATTGGTTTAAGTGCTTGAGAGTTTGTATGAAGTTCAAGGATGATGAATGCACAAAGAATTATGGAAAAGGAATCTTAAATTTCAAAAACTGAGTTAAAAAAAAGTGGGTTCGTGTGAGGTTTTGGCAGGGTGTTCTTGGCTCTCTCATCTTGGGAAAATGGATGGGGGATGATCCTCTATTTATAGGGAAGTGAATGGGATCAAAAAGAAGAGTGAATGATGCGTTTTGGAGGAAATTTGTGTGCGTCTGCATCATGAAGAAAGTGTGACTCAATTTTGATCAAAATTCAGCTAAATCGTACGTTTCATGATGCTAATCACTTCTGGAAAGTTTCTAATCATGATTAGAAACAAAAACGCGTGCAAAACTTGTGATTAGAAGCCAAAACAAAGATTTCAAAATTCTGACTTTGTGAAAAATTCAGTTTCAAGTTACCAAATTCAAATCCATGGCATTTCAAACTCAAGGGGTCTTAGGGCATAATTCTTGATGCTTTGGAAAGATGGGGTTACAAGCTTTGCAATGGAAAAATAATGGAATCAAATGTATGCTTGATATGAAAGTTACATGGAGTCAAAGTTGAAGAAAAAGAGTTGACTTTCCATACTTAGAAATATTTCAAATTCTCCTTCAAAATGACCTATAATATTTTGTATCCAAACATGACCTTCCACTTAGAATTTGCTCTTGACAAAAATTATGGAATTAAGTAGATCTCTTGAATGATATTTTTCAATTTGAACCATTCAAAATCTCCAAAAATTGAGCAAGTTATGACGTGTTGAAGTTGGCCAAAAATCATGAAATGACCTATAATCTTTTGCATTCTTAAGGAAACTTCCATCCATTTTCTCACTTTGCACATAAAAGAAGGCATAAATTACACATCTTTAAGATCACCATGGAAAATTAATGGACTCAAGGTGATAAAAATTGACCAAGTTATGACCATTTGAAGTCACATATGGAAAATTGGGGATTCATCTGGATGACTTGTAATCTTTCTTCTTCACCAAGTTCCTTCCACATGAAAACTCCTTGGAACTTTTGAAGTGATTTGTTGTTAACTCTTTAAAGAGAAAGATGTCCTTGTAATAACTCAAAAATACCAAAAGATGAGCAAGATATGCTCCTTTGAAGTTCAAAACCCTAGCCTCTAGATCAAGAGAATGCTTTGAGGAACTTTGACAAGTTTGAACAAACTTCTTGTGCCAATATTCTTTCTTTGTGAATAGAAGTCGTTGAGGATGATAATGAGGACTCATATCCACCAAAACCACTTACATATCTTGAATTTTGAGAGAATGTGCTCTTGTGACCAATAGGAGCAAGACCTTGTCCAATCATGTCAACTTCTTCCCTTAACCCCTTGTACTTTTGAATCAATTTTGATAACTTTGAAATATGTTGAACCAAAATAAGCCTTGTCATGCCATTTCTTCCAAAACAAATTCAATGGTGAGATTTGAATTTCTCAAGATTTATTGATTAGGGCATGGAAATAAACTCATGAACCCATGAAGAAACTTACTAAAACTCATTGCCTTTACCTACATTATTAACAAGTAAGACAAACCAAAATTGCATTTTATTAATTAGAGAGAAAATCAAAGCAAAATATTCATGATCACAAAAGAAAACAAGTCAAGGTGCTTGGTAACTCTTCAAAAGAGCAAAGCTAAAGATAGGGAGAAGAACCAAAAGCCATAATGTGACCTTGTTGTGATTGAATCAACATGGTATGATGAAGGGATCTTAGGGGGGAAAATTAGGGTACAACACCAGCATCAGTCTGAAGAATCTCATTCAACTTAGCAGTGCCACTATTTAGCATTCTCATAGATTTGATCATATTGTCAAACTTTGATTTTCGCAATATTACCTCCTCTCTAAGATTTGCAATGACAAATAGGTTCTCTTCTTTCTCAGCCTCTAGTTGAGAAATAAGTATCTTTTGCTCCAATATTCTTTGCCCCATTCCCTCATTCTTGAGGCACATATCTATGAACCTAATATCTAGTTCACTAACTGTGAGTTCTCCAATATATGATTCTTTATCATATTCACAAGATTCATGATCATACCCACAAATTCCAGTCGAGGTAGTCACCTTCTTGGTTGAACCTTCTTCATGACCACTTTCAGATTCTCCATCTGACCATGACACAGATAAGTTCTTCCCTTACTTCTTGATATAGGTTGCACATTTAGTTCTTATGTGTACATATCCCTCACATTCAGGACATTGGACACCCTTCCCTTGATTTGGCTTCTCCTCAAATCCTGACTTCCTTCCTATATCCTGGTTTTTGTTGATGTCGGATGACATGTTCTTAGAATTTAACTTGGAATTCCTTAATACAATGTTAAACTGTCTCCCCAGTAGTAGAAGGTCATCAGCCACTCCTTCTGAGTTTACACTTCCTCTACTCTCTGAGTCATCACTGCTAGAAACAAAAGTTATACGCTTTTCCTTTTTAGACCATTCATTGATGGAAGATTCAAAGGTCTTAAGAGAACTTACAAATTCATCAATGCTCATAGTTCTTATATCATGGGATTCTCTAATGGAAATCACCTTCATGTCAAACCTCTTTGGAAGAGATCTGAGCATCTTCCTGATCAGCTTATTCTCTGAAATCTTCTCTCCCAGATCTTCTGAGTCGTTAGCAATGTCTGGCATAGTCATGTGAAAGTCCTGGATACTTTCATCCTCCTTCATCTTCAAGCTTTCAAATTTTGTAGAGAAAAGTTGAAGTTTTGCCATCTTCGCCTTAGGATTTCCTTCATGCACCTTCTTTAGGGTTTCCCAAGCAACCTTAGCATGCTTGCAACTCTCGATAATTTTGAACATGTTCTTATTAACCCCATTGAATATTGCATTCAGTGCTTTAGAGTTCCCTTGAGATGAAGCCTCATCATCATCACTCCAATCTTCTTCAAGTTTCAGCACATCAATATCTTTACCATCTGCTCCCTTAACTTTAGGAGGATCCCATCCTTTGACAACATTTTTCCAGGCCTTTTTGCCTAGGGTTTTATGTATGTTTCTATACAAGGTCTCCAACCGTCATAGTTGGTACCATCTAAAATAGGTATTTTCACCGTGACTCCACCGTCCTTGTCTATTGCACCAGAAAGTAACTTTCCTGAATCTTACCCAGATTCGGTGCAGGATGCCTGCTCTGATACCAATTGAAATTATGTCTGTCAGATCCTAGATGTCCTAAGAGATATCGAGACACCATATCTAACTTCATACACAACAACAAGATATATAGGCAAATTAAACACTGCATAAAGTATATAACAAAATATATGTTTACCCAGTTTGGAACAACCTTCCTACTCTAAGTGCTACAAAGCCAGGGACGAAATTAACTAGATAGTATCAATTTGTAGACCTTAGAACAAACATCCTAGTTTACAACTTACACACTTAATCACTACCCTTTGCTTAACTTCTACCTAAGACATACCTTGGTATGAGGCCCTCCTCAAATCCATCATCAATTACACTCAGCAATTTGAGCAACTCTAAACACAACTAGAGAACAAAAACCAGAAGATACACAAATGTTCTATACTTAAAACCTTAAGAATATTTGACACAAAACTTACAACCCACAATAAGGATTCTAAAAACCCTAACAAAAATACATACGTAAGTTCTACCTAATACTAGGTATACTCCATTCTATTTATAACATTATTTTGGACTGGGTTGGGCTTTAAAACCGCAACAATAAGGCTGCACAAAGTATTAAATCACATTCTTTTCCAAGATAATAGGTCTTGAATCATTAGTTTCCTAAAATGTCTCCATATTTAGAAACTATGCAATCTTTGAAAACCAACATAAAAATATTCAAATTTGTCAATCTTAGATGCCACCTAAGCTAACTAAATTCAACCCAAATATTTAGTAACTTAATAAATCAGCTGAAACATAACTAACAGTTGCTGCAGACGCGATGTCGTATCCCCAGGTTGGGACAGCTTCTTTGACATGTTGAAAATACCAAGTTGGGACTTCTTTATTCAAAATGTTGCTGCAAAACTGATTTTACCAAAATGTATGTCAATCACAATTTCAGAAAAATAACATTCATAATGATTCTAGTGATGGTGAAGATTTAAATTGTCACTATGGTTGCAAGAAAGGCCACACCATTGAAAAATTCAAATTTAGGAGTTCTAATTATCCTAAAGGTGTTTTTCAATGGTTGCCCAAATGCAACCAATTCTTCACTAACCCCCAAGGATTCAATGAAGATTGGTTATCTATCTTGTCTTGTTGTTTTTGGTAGGAACATTTTCTTGACTCTATGAAGAGAATATAGATTCTCATTTATGGTGGCTCAAGGCATATGAACATATTCTAATACTATTGTAAATGGGGAAAGAAGATGGACTATGTGATCTAGAAAGCAACAACAAGTTTTGTTTAATTGATAAATGAGTAAGTTACTTTTGATGTTGTATCCGAGAATACTCGGAAAAGGTATTTCATTTCGTGATGTATGTGTATCTTCAAGAAACACACTCAATAACACCGAAGAAGAAATTGATCAACCCTAATCGGTGAAACACGAGGAGGAGAAAGATAACTAACATGAAAAGGATAAAGATGAGAGTTTAATCAAAATGAATGATCAATAAAATTAATGACTTTCTTGGAATCATCACAAGTTATAATTTTAGGTACTTTGTCAAAGTGAAAAGTGGTAAGATCGTGTTGTTCTAAAATCTTTGTGGGAAACTTTTCATTTGGGTCAACTTTATTTTGAGAGTTCCTTTTGAAATACAAGTGCATCCTTCATCATATTATGGTGAGGCAGTATCGATTCAATTTTCGCTATGTTAGTAAGTTCTCTTTTTTACTTGTTTATTTTTCTAAATACATGATATACTTGGTATATGATATATATGTTATGAGTATTCTTTTGCAAAATAACTCTTAATTGATAATCATGGTGTGTTATCAATTTATATACTTATAATGATATTATCATACTATATTTTGATGTATTCTATTTTATAAACACTTATGTGTACATAAGTAAGCTTAACTTCATTAAACATCAAGCATAACACATTTGACATTATGTAATAGTTGGTTCTACTAACATGCAACTTTTCAAAGAGTTCTCTATGCTTATGCAGAAAGAATTGGAAATGAGTCTCATGGGAGAATTGAATTACTTTATCAAACTCTAAATAAAGAAACTCAAGGAAGGAACAATTTGTGTGTCATGAAAAGTATTGTCTCAGATTACTCGGCATGGATAATGCAAAGCAAATGGGCACTCCCATGGCAACAAATTCAACATAGGCGAGGAATTGGGGATTATTAATGTCTCCAATGTTGTCTTCTTTATTATAATGCTTGCACTTTTATATTTTTGCTCTAACACTTGGTTTGAAGTATTTTACATCATGTGAGTGAAACTTCCATTCCATCAAGAGTGAGGTAATATTGTTCCAAATTTATCCTTGAAAGTAAGAAGCTTATTAGTACATGTTTTAATTGATGAAAAATTCTTGCTATGTTCTCAAGTTATGAATATCATGAATGTTCATTTTCAAAAAATTTAATCGATAACCATTGTGTGTTCATAATATATATGCTTATAATGACTTCATGTATTAACTATTTCAAATTCATATAAGTTTTCTCTTGTGTGTACAAGCATGTGTTTCTATTATTATATTTGCATTTGTGCATGATTTTAATGTAAGCATGTTAATTGCATGTATGTTTCTTGTTGCAGTTGAGTCACATTTTATGACAAAACTTTCATTTTGGTTTGAGTAGTGACATGTTTTTATCGCTATACTAGGCACATGCGTGTGTGGCATAACGAGTTCCATTGTGTTGTGTTAAATAATCGTGACACTATAGAAGCAACTTTATTGGCTTACTCTTGCATCACATTCATTATTATTCATGTGAATTGTGTTACATGTTTGGTAATGTTTTATTTCTGTTATCTATTAATTTTGCAAAATTACATATATATATATATATATATATATATATATATATATATATATATATATATATATATATATATATATATATATATATATATATATATATATATATGGGGATATGTAATTATATGCTCTTTTTTATAAAAACGTCTCTGAGTAATATATTAGTATTGGTATTGGAATATGATACTTATCACGATTTGCCTTCTTTATTTTTGATGTTGTTAAAGGGGGAGAAGCATATGTGAGATGAAGTTGGGAAGCACAAAGTCAAGGGGAGCCTTCGATAATTACATGAAATGCATCGTCACAAGTTTTTCCATCATTAAAAGGAGGAGTATATGAGTGTAACTTCACCATTAGATGTTTTGTATGATGTCAAAACTAGGGAAACTTAGCATTTATGTATATTGAACGATATCTATATGTCATGTGGCACTCCGTTGCATTATAGGTCTTAGGAATCATTTAAAGAACCTTTAAAATTGGTCCCAATCATGAAAAATCAATTTTTACATAAAATTAACCTTTATGTGCCGATCTGATGTATAGGTCGACACATACGATTTATAGGTTGACACATCTACTGTATTATTAAAGCCTTCAACATTTATGCTTTAAAACACAGGCGCATAGGTCAACACATATGATTTATAGGTCAGCACATGTATTGCTTTTTTAAAGCATGTAGCAAACGTTTTGCATGTGTCGACACATAATATTTTCAAGTAGACACATACTATTTTGTGGGTAATTTTTTCATATTTTTTCATTGTGAAACTTCCCTCTTTTGCCTAAAAAGATCCCAACTATAAAAATATCATTCATGTATCATTCCAACTTGATGATACCATAAAATTAGCCTGCATTTTCTCTTCATCTTCAACCTCCAATCTATACATACAAACTAACATTCAATTGTAATAATATTTTATTGGGGTGCCATCTAGACGAGGTTTGATAACGTCCTATTAGGTTTTTGTGTAGCTGAGAATATTGGGCTGAGATTTGTAGGGGCCTTTATCCAGAAAAACTGTAGGGTTCTCCTCGAAGATCATTGGTTGATTTGGTGGTTTTTGTGCAAGGCATTTAAAATAGGATTACGGCCAAGCAAAGCCCTTTGGAGGCAAAGAATGAAAAGGATCCTTTTGAGATAAAGAGTACAAAGGAAGCAGCGAGAGAACGGTGAATAATATTGAAGTCTTATGTTGCAATAGTTGCAATTGATGGTGCGCGAAAGCTTTGGAGATAAAGAATGTAAAGAAGTAGAAAGATCTAGATAATCAATTGGCATTATATTGTGTGCTTGATCTTGTTGAAGATCAAAAGAAGAGAAGAGGTTGAATAAACCTCAAATGGTTACGGTTTGTAGGGTTTCTCTTAGAACACTTATCTTGTATTCATAGTTTTTCCTAAGTAAGAAAGTATCCTAATTCCACAGTGGAATTAGGCGCAGACGTATCCACATGCAAGGAAGAAAGTGGGGAACTGCGTAAACAAATCTTTGTGTATCTTTTATTTTATTGCTTACTTGCTTTAATATTCATACATCAATTTTTCAAATAGTATTCAGTAATCTATCAATGCTTAGGAATTTTGCGAGAAAGTTTTTGTTTTAAATTGTTTGTTGAGTTGCTTATAATCACTTTTGATTCTTTTTCATATCAACACAACACAAAGGAAAATTATGAATCTTTTATTGTGCACAATGTATTTGACAAATTATTTATCTTATTTAACTCAAAGGAAAATTGCAATGTTCTATCTCTTACTCTCATTTACTCTTTATATGCAATTTGTTGAATATGTTGTTTGATCAATTGATTAATATAGAATTGTTCTTTGATTCTTAAAATTTAAATTGATTTATTGTTTAGCATATAATCACTTTAATTATAAGTGATTTTTCATATCAATAAAGCTCAAAGAAAATTCTAAAAATTGATTGGGTGTCACATGTTCGATAAATTGTCAAGTTATAGTTTTAATATGATTTTATTGGAAATAGGAAACTGTTGTTTTTGATATTCAACTATTAATTGAGATATTATTATGTTGATTAATTTTATCATTGTCCTAATTCCGTATGGCTTGTGCATATCTGAGTTTCCAATAACTAGGTTCGTTAACACTACTATTTTAATCTAGGCCAAAAACCTTTTGCTCAATATTATTTTTCAAAAAAGTTTTTAAATACCTATGTTTGAAAGGGTAATTTTAATTGAGTATCTATTAACCCCCTCTACATTTGTTGTCGTCATCTAACAAGTGCTATCAGAGCTCTGATTAATTTTGTGCTTCCAAAATCTTATTAGTAAATGATGTACCAACCAAAGGGGGATTACAAAACAACCCCAAATTTATTTTCGGAACAAAACTATAGTTATTGAAAAGCTTGTATGCACATTCATGTTGATTCATATGACAAGGATATGTGTGACGTTGTTAATCAAAACAATGTTAATGGCGTTGTCACATCTAAGCCGGAAGCACTACGGAATAATGATTGTAAGAAAAATACATTAAATCTCACTAATCGTTTTAGCTCACTTGGTAATCTTATTTCCAATGTGATTGCTACTAAAAACATTTTAAGATGTCTTACAAGAAATTAGCAACTGAATGTCAGCGTGATCAAGGAAGCTAATGATCTTACAATACTTGACCTCACTACATTGTTTAGTAAGTTTGAAGAACATGAGCAAGAACTTACTTGCCTAGATAAGCATGAGAAAAAGCATGAGAAGAAGAAGGAAAAGGAGAAAGTAGTGAATAAGTAGGAAGGAACAATAGTACCATGCTCTTAGGACTTCTCGTTCAAGGTCCTTAAAAGGTGAGCATATTGATAGTAATTCTAGTGATGGTGAAGATTTAAATTGTCATTATGATTACAAGAAAGGCCACACCATTAGAAAATTCAAATGTTGGAGTCTTAATTGATCCTAAAGGTGTTTTTCAATGGTTTCCCAAATTCAACCAATTATTCACTAACTCTCAAGGATCCAATGAAGATTGGGTACCTAGCTTGTCTTATTGTTTTTGGTAGGAACATTTCCATGACTTTATTAAGAGAATATAGATTCTCATTTATGGTAGATCAAGGCATATGAACGTATTCTAATCCTCTTGTACATGGGGTAAGAAGATGGACTATGTGATTTAGAAAGTAACAACAAGTTTTATTTAATTGATAAATGAGGCGTACGTTACTTTTGATGTTATATCCGAGAATACTCGGAAAAGGTATTTCATTTCATGATGTATGTGTATCTTCAAGAAACACACACAATGACGCTGAAGAAGGAATTGATCAACCTGAATCAGTGAAACATAGGGAGGAGAAAGATAACTAACATGAAAAGGATAAAGATGAAAGTTCAATCAAAATTAATGATCAATCAAATCAATGACTTTCTTGTACTCATCACAGGTTATACTTTTGGGTACTTTGTCAAAGTGAAAAGTGGTAAGATCGTGTTATTCTAAAATATTTGTGGCATACTTTACATTTGGATTAACTTTCTTTCGAGAGTTTATTGTAAAATGCAAGTGAATCCTACGTCGTATTACGGTGAGGTAGTATTGATTCAATTTTCCCATTGTTAATAAGTTCTCTCTTTTACTTGTTTAATTTTCTAAATACATGACATACTTGGTGTATGATATATATATATATATATATATATATATATATATATATATATATATATATATATATATATATATATATATATATATATATATATATATATATATATATATATATATATATATATATATATATATGTGTGTGTGTGTGTGTGTGTGTGTGTGTGTGTGTGTGTGTGTGTGTGTGTGTGTGTGTGTGTGTGTGTGTGTGTTATCAATTTATATACTTATAATGATCTTATCATCTATTCTATTTTATAAACACTTATGTGTATATAAGCATGTTTAGCTTTGTTAAACATCAAGCATAACACATTTAAATTATGTAATAATTGGTTCTACTAACATGCAACTTATCAAAGAGTTCTCTAAACTTATGTAGAGAGAGTTTGAAATGAGTCTCATGAGAGAGTTGGATTACTTTCTCGGACTCCAAATAATGAAACTCAAGGAGGGAACAATTTGTGTATCAAGCAAGGTATTGTCTCGAATTACTTTACATGGATAATGCCAAGCAAATTGGCACTCCCATGGCAAAAAATTCAACATACGTTAAGAAATGGGGATTATTAATGTCTCCAATGTTGCCTTCTTTATTATGATGCTTGCACTTTTATATTTTTTCTCTAACACTTGGTTTGAAGTATTTTACATCATATGAGTGCAACTTCTATTCCATCAAGAGTGGTATAATATTGTTCCAAATTTCTCCTTGAAAGTAAGAAGCTTCTTAGTACATGTTTTAGTTGATGAAAAATGCTTGCTATGTTCTCAAATTATGAATACCATGAATGTTCATTTTCAAAAATTGTAATTGATAACCATTGTGTGTTCTCAATATATATGCTTATAATGACTTCATGTATTAACTATTTCAAATTTGTATAAGTTTTCTCTTGTGTGTACAAGCATGTGTTTCTATTATTATAAGTTTAATGTAAGCATGTTAATTACATGTATGTTTCTTGTTGAAGTTGAGTCACATATTATGACAAATTTTTCATTTTTGTTTGAGTAGTGACATGTTCTTGTCACTATAATAGGCACATGCGCGTGTGGTATCGGGAGTTCCATTGTGTTATGTTACATAATCGTGACGCTATAGAAGCAACTTGACTAGCTTGATCTTGCATCACATTCATATTATTCATGCTAATTTCATTACATGTTTGGTAATGTTTTATACTTGTTATATGTTAATTTTGCATAATTACATATATATGGGGATATGTAATTGTATACCCTTCTTTGCAAAAACGCCTTTGAGTGATATATTAGTATAGGTACTGGAATATGACACTTCTCAAAATTTATCTTCTTTCTTTTTTATGTTGTCAAAGAGGAAGAAGCATATGTTGGATGAAGTTGGGAAGCATAAAGTCAGGGGGAGCCTTCGATAACTACATGAAATGCATCGTCGCAAGTTTTTCCATCATAAAAAATGGGGAGTATGTGAGTGCAACTTCATCATTATATGTTTTGTGTGATGTCAAAACTAGGGAAACTTGGAAATTATGTATATTGAACGGTATCTCTATGCCATTTGGCACTCCCTTGCATTAGAGGTATTAGGAATCATTTAAAGCAACTTTATAATTGTTTCCAATCATGAAAAATCAGTTTTTGCATAAAATCAACATTTATGCGCCGACCTAAAATTTGTATGTGCTGACACATAAATTCATCCTTTTTGTATTTTCTTAAAAGTTTCAGTATAGGTCGACAGATACAATTTATAGGTTAACACATGTATTGTATTATTAAAGACTTCAGCATTTCTGCTTTAAAACACAAGCGCATAGGTCAACACATACAATCATAGGTCAGCACATGTATTGCATTTTTAATGCATGTAGCTAATGTTTTGCATGTGTCTACACATAATATTTTCAAGTAGACACATATTATTTTGTGGATCATTTTTTCATTCTAAAACTTTCCAATTTTGCCTAAAAAGATCCCAACTATAAAAATATCATTGATGTTGAAATTCTGGTATCAGATATGTGATGTCGAAGGAGATGTCATGACACAAATATCTGAGCACAATATAAAATGCAACAATATTAAAAGCAGTAAAAACACAAGGGGTTGTAAACCCAGTTCGGTGTACAACAAAACCTGCTCTGGGGGTTACCAAGTCAGGGACAAGTCCACTAAATAGTATTAATTCATAGACCCTCAGTAAATAATCAGTTTATGATGTAATCACTTAATCACTACCCGTGATATACTTCTACCTAAGACACACTTAGGTATGAGGCCCTCCTCAAATCCCTTCAATCAGTAATAGTGAAGAACAACAGAAATATTAAGTTTTAAAGACTTCAATCATTCAATACTTAAAAGCTTATGAATGATCCACAATTAACAACTCAAACTACAACTCAAGTATTAAACCAATACTTAGAGTGTATTATAATTAAAAAGACTTAGACTTCTAAAACAGAAGGAATATATTCTTCTTCAAAAGTTGCAGTTAAACGAATAAGGATCCAAATCCTTATAAAGGCGCAGTATTGGGCTTGGGCTGAAAAACAAATATTCCAATCCCTTTAATATTTCCTTGAAAACAGGCCAAGATTTAATACATAATGATAATGCAAATAGAAAAATATTCCTCCATATTTTACATAAACTATGAGTCACAAATCCTGAATAATGGCGCGCATAAAAACAGGAAACAGAATATTGGAAACAAATATGAAGTCACACTCAAATAAGGAGGCAGATGTTAAGACATCTACTTTGACATCATTCAAACCCAGTTTGCTTCAAATGTCAAGACATTTAGCAAAGCATTATCAAGTCAGTGTTTTACCAAAATTGCTGCCAACATATACTTATAAACTCCCCCTTTGGAAAATTTTGGCTAAAACATTATTTGAGAACATTGTCAGAGAAGCAACACAAGCAAAAATAAATCTTAGTTAGCAGTTAGCAAAAGTAACTAAGTTATCTATTAGTAGAGAAAGATGTCAGAACATCTTCAGAGACATAATCCCCCCCCCCCCCTCAAACATTAAGCTCCCCCTCAGTTAGTGGTCATTTAGTCAGAGGTCAGTCAGTTTCTCTCCCCTTTTTAGACATAATATACCAAATAAAACATGCATTCAAAAGAATAGCAGTAATAGAGTATGCATAATAAGTACAGACCATAGAATCCAAGATTCAAGTACATACAAGTTCCAAAAAGGAACAAAGGGGTTAAAACAAATAAACAGCAAATGGTCTAACTGTCTTCAGGACCAGTAGACTTGGAAGAGTCAGAACTTACTTCATCATCAGAATCTCCTCCTTTAGTGCTCACTATATCATCAACATTTTTGTCCTTCTGCAGCTCCTTTATTATCTTTTCAAAAATTAGCTTTCTTGTTGAGCTAATTCTGATCACATCATCAAGTTATTTGTAGACTTCCCTTAATTCAGTAACCATGACATCCTTGGTTTAGGTCTTGTTTTCAGAAGATGCAGATGTCAAAAAAATGTTTAGGACATGTTTTCCTAAAAACAGCTTGAAGTGAAGGGTCAGAGCAGACTCCCTCTTGCAAACTACATCATTACCACTCAGAATTCCAGGATGTTGATTAATAATAATTCCACAAATAAGATATGGAAAGGTAATATGCATTTTGATAGCACATGTTCCTGGATGCTTAATAGTCTGATAAAAAATGTAAGCACCATAATCAAACATTTTCTTATTTCCAAAAACATAGATAACTTTCCTAAGCCAATTGTAATGGTTGAGGTATGATTGATAGGAACCCAGTTAGCAGCTCCAATTCTATGAAAGATATCATATTTCACACTTAGCTTGCTAACATGAAGCTTATTCTTCATTGGCCACTCACTCACTTGGTTTGAAGTGATGGCTTTGCACATTTGATTATCAGTTACTTCCAGCTCACAATAATCATCTTCAGACCTATCCAGAAATCTATTGATGACAACATGGGAAAATTCTACACACTTACCTCTACCAAACACCTTCCTATACTCTTTACTTTTATGATCAGCATAATCAATAGGAATAATAACAATAAATTCCTTAACAAGAGTCTCATAGCATTTTGCAAACCTGGTGACAGTCTTCATCAACCCAGTAAAAGAAATCAACTCTATAATCTCTTTGCACTACAGTGCACCAGCTCCCAACTCTTTCAAGGGAAATTCTTATTTGAAATACATATTTCCAATTTTCAGCATTCCCAACAGAATGGAAGGAAATGTTGTCTAGAGGGGCATCAGGTACCCTAATAGAAAGCTTATTATTTGCATACTTCTTCACAGGAGAGACGTCCTTGACATCTTCCTCGACATCATAGTTAGATTCAACTTCTTCTACTAATGCAGCTTTCTTCTTACTTCTGGATCTCTTCACAGGACAAATGTTCTGGATATCATCATCTGAGGAGTCATCAGGTCTAACTTTTATTTTGTTGGAGGGAGGAACCATTTTACTTTCGGGCTTTTGGGGACCATACATAGTCTTCTTCTTGATACTCTTGGCAGCAGGTGTGACATTCACATCCTTAACTTTCCTAGATTTGAGCCTTTCAGCAATCCTGGGCACCGCATTGGTAATGAGGTCATTGTCAGATAACTCATCAACATTCACCACATTCTCAGAATTTGGATTCCTTGCAGTTTCCTTAACAGAAGGGTCCTTCTCATCAGATGATGTCTCAACATCTTGTTCAAAATTAGATTCCAGTTCTTCTAGAGCAGAAGTAGCAAGCTTGCCATGTTTTCTTTCAGTAGCATCTTTGTTGAAGATGGATGATTTAGAAGCACTTTTAGGATCATTTCCTTCGTCATCCAGAGCAAGCATACGTGCAAGAGGAGTAGAAATCCCAGGCACATCAAAACCTTAATTTAACACCCTATCTACTAACCTTCTAATACTTATATCAACATTAACAATGTCTTCTTCTGACCTATCATCAGCAGCAGTAGAAGCATTACCTTTAGAAGTGTCAAATCGTCTTTGGATTTCTTTCATGGGACGATCTGGGTTTCTTGACCTTCTTCTCAAGAGGTGGAATAGTTAATAAAGGAGCAATGACCAGGACTTTATGAAGGGATAGGTCCTCAGGACAGTTGACATTCTTTGACCTAGAAGCCTTGGCTTCATTGGAAGAGCACTTTGAGGGAGTTAAATCATAATGTTGTGATATCTTTGAATAGTTTTGAACAGTGAGATGGAGAATATTAAGGGTTCTTTTTCTATAAAGGAGAATGAAGAGGTTGTGAAAATATAATGAGGTAATGTCGTAGCTTGTGAGAGAGTATTTGAGATAGTCCTGAAATGATTGCTTACGAAATTTGATTTGTTGGAAACATGAATAATATAATATCACTTTAATGATATTCCCACATGCCATTAATTGCTAAAAACCCTCATATATGCAGATCCCTAGTTTTCCTCTTAATTTCTCAAACTGATTTGCATCGATAGCCCTGGTAAAAATGTCAGCCAGTTGTAATTCAGTAGCTACATGTTCTAAGGCAAAAATCTTTTCTTCGACAAGCTCTCTTATGAAGTGATGACGAATATCAATATGTTTGGTCCTGCTGTGTTGAATATGATTTTTTGATATATTTATGGCACTTAGATTGTCACAGAATAATGTCATGACATCTTGTTTGACATTATATTCTGTTACAATTTGTTTCATCCAATTCAACTGAGAACAACTACTTCCTGCAGCAATATACTCAGCCTCAGCAGTGGACAGAGACACACATATTTGCTTCTTACTGAACCAAGATATGATATTATTTCCCAAAAAGAAACATCCTCATGATGTACTTTTTATATCATCAACACTTCCTGCCCAATCAGTATCCCAATAACCAATTAAGGCAGAGCTAGATCGATGAGAATATAGCATACCATAGTCACTTGTCCTATTCACATATTTAATAATTCTCTTCATATGGTTGACATGGATAAATTTAAGATCAAATTGATATCTAGCACACACCCCTAAAGCAAAGGCAATGTCAGGTCTACTAGCTGTGTGGTATAGAAGACTGCATATCATACTTCTGTAAAGACATTGATCCACACTTAATCCTTTTTCATCTTTAGACAACTTCAGATGTATGGGAGGAGGTGTTCTTTTATGACTGGCATTTTCCATCCCAAATTTCTTTACTATATTCTTCGCGCACTTGCTTTGAGATAAGAATATGGAATCTTCCATTTGTTTAACTTGCAGGCCAAGAAAGTAGGTTAATTCACCAACAAGGTTCATCTCAAATTCTGACTGCATTTGCTTGACAGAATGTTGAACCATCTCATTTGATATCCCACCAAACACAATATCATCAACATAAATCTTTACAATCACGATCTTACCTTTTTCTTCCTTGACAAAAAGAGTTTTGTCTATGCCATTTTTCCTATATTCATTCTCACCAAGAAATTTTTTCAATCTCTCATACCAAGCTCTTGGAACCTGCTTTAATCCATACAGAGCTTTCTTCAGTTTGTACACATGGTTAGGAAGGATTGGATCAATAAATCCTTTAGGTTGTTATACATAGACTTCCTCATTCATATAGCCATTTAAGAAGGCACTCTTTACATCCATTTGAAACAATTTAAATTTCAGGATGCAAGCAACTCCCAAGAGTAGTCTGATTGATTCAAGTCTAGCTACAGGGGAAAAGGTTTCATCAAAGTCAACTCCTTCAATTTGAGTGTATCCTTGTGAAACTAACCTTGCCTTATTTCTAGTGACCGCCCCTTTTTCATCATATTTTTTCTTGTACACCCATTTAGTGCCAATCACATTTGTCCCTTCAGGCCTTGGAACCAGATCCCAAACTTCATTTCTACTAAATTGTTCTAGCTCTTCTTGCATAGCATTAATCCAGAAGTCATCAGTTAAGGCCTCTTTGACATTCTTAGGCTCAATTTTTGAAACAAAGCAAGAGTTTGATATTCCTTCTCTTGATTTAATAGTAACTCCTTTATTTATATCTCCTATGATAAGCTCCTTAGAATGATCTCTCTGAGTTCTAATTGAAGGCCCTTTATTGAGATGACTGGGCTCAAGATTTTCTTGAGGTGGATTAGAATAAATACTTATGTCATTGGATTATGTTGGAATATCAGACAAAGATGTTCCAACATCTTCTAATAAATCTTCTTCATCATTCCATCCTCTATCATCAATAATAATATTTATGGATTCCATCATAACCTTGGTTCTGGAGTTAAAGACTCTGTAAGCTCTGCTATTTGTAGAGTAACCCAGAAATATTCCTTCATCACTCTTGGGATCCATCTTTCTCCTTTGTTCATGATCAACTAAGATGTAACATTTACTTCTAAAAATATGAAAGTATTTGACAGTAGGTTTTCTTCCCTTCCATATTTCATTCAATGTGGCTGAGGTGCCTTTCCTTAAAGTGACTCTGTTATGAATATAACACACAGTATTCATAGCTTCAGCCCAAAAGTGGTAGGGTAACTTCTTAGCATGAATCATAACTCTGGCAGATTCTTGAAGGGTTTTGTTTTTGTGTTCCACAATCCCATTTTGTTGAAGAGTAATAAGCGAGGAAAATTCATGATTGATTCCTTCAGAAGAGCAAAAATCAGCAAATTTATTATTCTCAAATTCCTTTCCATGATCACTTCTGATTCTGATGACATGACTATCTTTTTCCCTTTGATGTTTTTGACAGAGATATTTAAACACTTCAAAAGTCTCTGATTTTTCTCTGATAAAACTTATCCATGTGTATCTAGAGATGTCATTTACAACAACATAGGCATACTTCTTTCCACCAAGACTTTCAACTTGCATAGGTCCCATCAAGTCCATGTGAAGAAGTTCCAAAACTTTTGATGTAGTAAGATGTTGGATCTTCTGATGTGACATCTTAGTTTTCTTTCCAATCTGGCAGTCACCATAAACTCTCCCTTCTTCTATTTTAAGCTTGGGAATCTCTCTCACAGCTTGAATATATATGATTCTTTTCATTCTATTCAGATGCAAGTGTTCCAGTTTTTAATGCCACGGTTTAACTTCATTTTCTTTGACTAAAGCACATGTTAAGGAGAGGCTCAACTCTTGGGGAACCCATAAATAAAAGTTGTCCTTAGATATGATTCCTTTCATAATAACTTCATTCTTCTCATTGCAAACGAGACATTCTACCTTGGTGAAGTTAACTTTGAATCCTTGATCATATAGTTGGCTTATACTTATTAGGTTAACTGTTATCCCTCTAACAAGTAACACATTGTCAAGTTTTGGGACTCTTGAGCATTCTAGCTTTCCCACTCCTTTGATTTCACCTTTGGCTCTATCACCAAAAGTCACATAAATGGTAGAATGAGATTTGATATCTACCAATAGATTCTTCAGACCTGTCATGTGTATAGAACAACCATTGTCAAAGTACCAGTCATCTTTGGTTGATACTCTAAGAGATGTATGAGCTATAAAACTAGCAACATTAGAATTGGGAACCCGTTGTTTCTTCTTTTTGCTATTTTGAGAGATCTTAACAGTATTGGGAAGAGGGGTAGTTTTAGGATACCCATACAACTTGAAATAAAAAGGTATTATGTGATAAAACCTTCCATAATGATGACACCTCCAGGGCTGGGATTTCTCTCTGGTAAATTTTTTCTTACCATGATGTTCAGACATTTGAATCGACATCTTTGGTTTAGACTTGGTATGAGTGGAATTTGATGAATGTTCTTCTGAAACAGGTTCCCTTTTCTCATTAAACCCTAGACCATTCTTGTCTCATGTCACTCTCCCCACCTGAAGAATTTCATCTAATGTGTCAGACCCATTATTCAGCATCTTGAGAGATTTGATCACTCTATCAAGATTTGAATTCAGAGAAGTCACTTCACTTTCCAGATTAGAAATAGTTTTCAAATGCTCTTTCCTTTCAACCTTCAGTTGGGTTATGGGTGCTTTCTGTTTCTCCCCTTCTAGGTAAACTTTTGCACTTCTGAGACATAGTTCTTTGTACGAGGCAGCTAGTTCATCAAAGGTTAGTTCACCATCACTAGAATCTTCATCAGACACATATTTTCATGTTAATGCTTTAACATACTTTGCAGATTGCTCTTCAAGATCAGAATCCTCTTCAGACCAAGTAACAGATAGATTCTTCTTTTGTTTCTTAAGATAAGTAGGACATTTAGCTATAATGTGACCAAAACCTTCACATCCATGACATTGTATTTCCTTCGCTTGAGTGGATTTTTCTTCAACCATTTTTCTTCCAAACTCATTTGACTTAAGGATGTCAGGTGAGATGTTCTTGACATTTGATCTTGGATTCCTGTCCATCCTTTTTATCACTTTGTTAAACTGTTTTCCAAGCATAACTAAGGCATTAGATATTCCTTCATCTGTATCCAGATCACAGTCCTCCTCTTCATCTTCAATATTGGTTACAAAATATATGCTTTTGTTCTTCTTTTCAGATCTTTCATTGATGATTAATTCAAATGTCTGAAGTGATCCAATAAGTTAATCCACTTTCATCTTGTCAATATCCTGTTCTTCTTCTATGGCAGTCACTTTCATATCAAATCTCTTAGGAAGAGACCTAAGCATCTTCCTCACCAATTTGTCTTCTGGAATTTTTTCTCCTGAAGCACTGACAGCATTAGCAGTCTCAAGGATGTTCATATGGAAGTCATTAATGCTTTCATCATCCTTGATTCTCATATTTTCAAATCTGGTGATGAGCAAATGAAGTCTTGACATCTTCACTTTGTATATGCCTTCATGAGTAGATTTAAGAATCCCCCAGGCATCCTTAGCTACTTCACATGTGTTCACTAATCTAAAAATGTTCTTGTCAATTCCATTGAATATAGCATTCAAGGCTTTAGAATTTCCAAGAGCAATTTCATCCTCTTCTTTATACCAATCTTCTTCTGGCTTTAACTCAGAAGTAGGTTCTCCATTTTCTCCCAATTTGAGAGGGTGTTTCCATCCTTTTAAGACAGATTTCCAAGCCCTGTTATCCATAGACTTTAGAAAGTCCACCATATGTGGTTTCCAATAGTCATAATTACTTCCATCCATAATGGGTGGTATGATCACAAATCCTCATTCCTTGTCCATAGTACCAGAAAGTATCTTCCCTAGATCTCACCCAAATATAGAGCAGGATGTCTGCTCTGATACCAATTGAAATTCTGGTATCAGATATGTGATGTCGAAGGAGATGTCACGACACAAATATCTGAAGACAATATAAAATGCAACAATATTAAAAGCAGGTAAAACACAATGGATTGTTAACCCAGTTCAATGTATAACAACACCTACTCTAGAGGCTACCAAGCCAGGGACAAGTCCACTAAATAGTATTAATTCATAGACCCTCAGTAAATAACCAATTTATGATCTAATCACTTAATCACTACCCATGCTATACTTCTACCTAAGACACGCCGGTATGAGGCCCTCCTCAAATCCCTTCAATCACTAACAGTAAAGACAACAAAAATATTAAGTTTTAAAGACTTCCATCATTCAATACTTAAAAGCTTATGAATGATCCACAATTAACAACTCAAACTACAACTCAAGTATTAAACCAATACTTAGAGTGTATTAAAATTAAAAATACTTAGACTTCTAAAACAGAAGGAATATATTCTTCTTCAAAAGTTGCAATTAAACAAATAAGGATCCAAGTCCTTATAAAGGCGCAACATTGGGCTTGGGCTGAAAAACAAATATTCTGATCCCTTGAATATTTCCATGAAAACAGGCCAAGATTAGATCCATAAGGATAATGCAAATAGAAAAATATTCATCCATATTTTTCGCAAACTATGACTCACAAATCCTTAATAATGGTGCGCATAAACACAGGAAATAGAATATTGGAAACAAATATGAAGTCACGTTCAGATCAGGAGGCAGATGTCAAGATATCTGCTTTGACATCATTCAAAACCAGTTTGCTTCAAATGTAAAGACATTTAGCCAAGCATTATCAAGTCAGTGTTTTACCAAAATTGCTACCAACAAACACTTACACATATATTATTCTAACTTGATGATACCATAAAATTAACCCAAATTTGCTCTTCATCTTTAACCTCCAATATATACATACAAACTAACATTCAATTGTAATAATCTTTTGTTGGGGTTCCATATAGATGAGGTTTGATAACTTCCTATTATGTTTTTATGTAGCCGAGAATATTGGGTTGATATTTCTAGGGGTCTTTATCCAGAAAAACTGTGGGGTTATCATCTAAGATCATTGGTTGATTTGGGGGTATTTGTGCAAGACATTTAAAAGAGGATTGCGGCCAAGCAAAGCCCTTTGGAGACAAAGAATGAAAAGGATCCTTTTGAGATAAAGAATACAAACCAAGTAGCGAGAGAATGGTGAATCAAATTGAAGTCTTGTGTTACAATAGTTGCAATTGATGTTGCGCGAAGGCTTTGGAGAAATAGAATACAAAGGAGTAGCAAGATATAGATAATAAATTAGAAATCTATTGTGTGCTTGATCTTGTTAAATATCAAAATAAGAGAAGAGGTTGAATAAACATCAAACAGTTATAGTTTGTAGGCTTTCTCTTGGAACACTTCTCTTGCATTCATAGTTTTTGCTAAGTAAGAAAGTCTCCTAATTCCAAAGTGGAGTTGGGCGCAGACGTACCCACATGCATGGACGAATATGGGGAACTGCGTAAACAAATACTTGTGTCTCTTTTCTTTTATTGCTTTACTTGCTTTAATATTCATACATCAATTTTTCAAATATTATTGAGTAATCTATCAACGCGTAGGAATTTTCCGAGACTGCTTTTGTTTTGAATTGTGTGTTGAGTTGCTTATAATCACTTTTGATGCTTTTTCATATCAACACAACACAAAGGAAAATTCTGAATCTTTTATTGCACATGAAGTGTTTGACAAATTGTTTAGCTTATTTAACTCAAAGGAAAATCACAATGTTCTATCTCTTACTCTCATTTACTCTTTATATGCAATTTATTGAATATGTTGTTTGATCAATTGATTAATATAGAATTTTCTTTGACTCTTAAAATTTAATTGATTTATTGTTTAGAATATAATCACTTTAATTATAAGTAAATTTTCATATCAATAAAGCTCAAAGAAAATTCTAAAAATTGATTGGCTGCCACATGTTTGATAAATTGTCAAGTTATGGTTTTAATATGATTTTATTAGAAATAGGAAACCGTTGTGTTTGATATTCAACTATTAATTGAGATATTATTATGTTGATTAATTTTATCATTGTCTTAATTCCATTTGGCTTGTGCATATCTGAGTTTCCAATAACTAGGTTTGTTAAGACTACTATTTTAATCTAGGCCAAAAACCTTTTTCTCAATATTATTTTTCAAATAAGTTTTTTAATACCTATGTTTGAAAGGTTATTTTTAATTGAGTATCTATTCACTCCCCTCTACATTTTTTTGTCGTAGTCTAACAAGTGGTATCAGAGCTCCGGTTATTTTTGTGCTTCTAAACTCTTATTAGTAAATGGTGTACGAACCTAAAGGGGATTACAAAACAGCCCCAAATTTATTTCGGGAACAAAACTTTAGTTATTGGAAAGCTTGTATGCACATTCATGTTGATTCATATGACAAGGATATGTGTGACGTTATTACCCAAAACAATGCTAATGGCATTGTCACATCTAAGCCGGAAGTACTATAGAATAATGATGGTAAGAAAAATACATTTAATCTCATTAATTGTTTGAGCGCACTTGGTAATCTTATTTCTAATGTGATTTCTACTAACAACATTTTAAGATGTCTTACAAGGAATTAGCAACCGAATGTCAGCATGATCAAGGAAGCTAATGATCTTACAAAACTTGATCTCACTACATTGTTTGGAAAGTTTGAAGAACATGAGCAAGAACTTACTTGCCTAGATAAGCATGAGAAAAAGCATGAGAAGAAGAAGAAATAGGAGAAAGTCACGAATAAGTAGAAAGGAACAATAATCTCATGCTCTTAGGACTTCTCATTCAAGGTCCTTAAAATGTGAGCATATTGATAGTGATTCTAGTAATGGTGAAGACTTAAATTGTCATTATGATTGCAAGAAAGGCCACACCATTAAAAACTCCAAATGTAGGAGTTTTAATTGATCCTAAAGGTGTTCTTCAATGGTTGCCTAAATGCAACCAATTATTCACTAGCACCCAAGGATCCAATGAAGATTGGGTACCTAGCTTGTCTTGTTGTTTTTGGTAGGAACATTTCCTTGACCCTATTAATAGAATATGGGTTCTCATTTGTGTTACATCAAGGCATATGAACGTATTCTAGTCCTCTTGTATATGGGGTAAGAAGATGGACTATGGTATATAGAAAGAAATAATAATTTTTGTTTAATTGATAAATGAGGTGTAAGTTACTTTTGATGTTGTATCTGAGAATACTCGAAATAGGTATTTCATTTCGTGATGTATGTTTATCTTCAAGAAACGCACTCAATGACGCTGAAGAAGGAATTGATCAACCCGAATCGATGAAACATGAGGAGGAGAAAGATAACTAACATGAAAAGGATAAAGATGAGAGTTCAATCAAAATGAACGATCAATCAAATTAATGACTTTCTTGGACTCATCACAGGTTATACTTTTGGGAACTTTTTCAAAGTGAAAAGTGGTAAGATCGTGTTGTTCTAAAATATTTGTGGCATACTTTACATTTGGCTTAACTTTCTTTCGAGAGTTTATTGTGAAATGCAAGTACATCCTACGCCGTATTACAGTGAGGTAGTATTGATTCAATTTTCGCTTTGTTAGTAAGTTCTCTCTTTTACTTGTTTATTTTTCTAAATACATGACATACTTGGTGTATGATATATATATATATATATATATATATATATATATATATATATATATATATATATATATATATATATACATAAGCATGTTTAGCTTTATTAAACATCAAGCATAACACATTTGACATTATGTAATATTTGGTTCTACTAACATGCAACTTGTAAAAGATTTATCTAAGCTTATACAGAGAGAGTTTGAAATGAGTCTCATGAGAGAGTTGAATTACTTTCTCGGACTCCAAATAAAGAAACTCGAGGAGGGAACAATTTGTGTTTCAAGTAAAGTATTGTCTCGAATTACTCGACATGGATTATTCCAAGCAAATTGGCACTCCCATGGCAACAAATTTAACATACATGAAGAATTGGGGATTATTAATGTCTCCAATGTTGCTTTCTTTATTATGATGCTTGCACTTTTATATTTTTGCTCTAACACCCGATTTAAAGTATTTTACATCATGTGAGTGCAACTTCCATTTCATCAAGAGTGGTATAATATTGTTCCAAATTTCTCCTTGAAAGTAAGAAGCTTCTTAGTACATGTTTTAGTTGATGAAAAATGTTTACTATATTCTCAAATGATGAATATCATGAATGTTGATTTCCAAAAATTTTGATTGACAACCATTGTGTTTTTTCTCAATATATATGCTTATAATAACTTCATGTATTAATTATTTCACATTTTTATAAGTTTTCTATGGTGTGTACAAGCATGTGATTTTTTTATATTATTTTTGCATTCGTGCATGAGTTTAATGTAAGCATGTTAATTGCATGTATGTTTCTTGTTACAGTTGATTCACATTTTATGACAATTTTCATTTTGGTTTGAGTAGTGACATGTTCTTGTTGCTATGTTAGGCACATGCGTGTGTGGAATCGGGAGTTCCATTGTGTTGTGTTACATGATCGTGATGCTATAGAAGCAACTTGAGTAGCTTGATCTTGCATCACATTCATATTATTCATGCTAATTGCATTACATGTTTTGTAATGTTTTATGCTTGTTATCTATTAATTTTGCATAATTACACACACACACACACACACACATACACACACACACATATATATATATATATATATATATATATATATATATATATATATATATATATATATATATATATATATATATATATATATATATATATATATATATATATATATATATATATATATATGGGGATATGTAATTGTATGTTCTTCTTTGTAAAAACGCCTATGAGTGATATATTAGTATTGGTATTGGAATATGATACTTCTCTCGATTTGCCTTATTTCTTTTTGATGTTGTCCAAGGGGGAGAAGCATATGTGAGATGAAGTTGGGAAGCACAAATTCATGGGGAGCATTCGATAACTACATGAAATGCATCGTCGTAAGTTTTTTCATCATCAAAAAGGGGGAGTATGTGGGTGCAACTTCATCAATTGATGTTTTGCATGATGTCAAAACAAGGGAAACTTGGCAATTATATATATTGAACGGTATCTCTATGTCATGTGACACTCCCTTGCATTAGAGGTCTTAGGAATCATTTAAATCAACTTTATAATTGGTTCCAATCATGAAAAATCACTTTTTACATAAAATCATCATTTATGCGTCGACCTAAAATTTGCATGCTTCGACACATAAATTCAGCATTTTTGCATTTTCTTAAAAGCTTCAGTATAGGTCAACACATACGACTTATAGGTTGACACATGTATTTTATTATTAAAGCCTTCGACATTCTTGCTTTAAAACACATGCGCATAGGTCAACACATACGATTTATAGGTCAGCACATGTATTACATTTTTAAAGCATATAGCTAATGTTTTGCATGTGTCGACACATGATATTTTCAAATAGACACATACTATTTTTTGGATCATTTTTTCATAATTTTTTCATTTTTAAACTTCCCTCTTTTGCCTAAAAAGATCCCAACTATAAAAATATCATTCATGTATAATTCCAACTCGATGATACCATAAAATTAGCCTACATTTTCTCTTCATCTTCAACCTCCAATCTATACATACAAACTAACATTCAATTGTAATAATCTTTTGTTGGATGCCATCTAGACGGGGTTTGATAACTTCCTATTAGGTTTTTGTGTAGCCGAGAATATTCGGTTGATATTTGTAGGGGTCTTTATCCGGAAAAACTGTGTGGTTGTCCTTTAAGATTATTGGTTGATTTGGGGGTTTTTGTGCAAGACATTTAAAAGAGGATTGTGGCTAAGAGAATCCCTTTGGATACAAATAATGCAAAGTATCCTTTTTAGATAAAGAATACAAAGGAAGTAGCAAGAGAACGGTGAATAAAATTGAATTCTTGTGTTGCAATAGTTGCAATTGATGGTGCGCGAAAACTTTGGAGATAAAGAATGCAAAGGAGTAGCAAGATATAGATAATCAATTGAAAATCTATTGTGTGCTTGATCTTGTTTAAGATCAAAAGAATAGAAGAGGTTGAATAAACATCAAACGGTTATAATTTGTAGGGTTTCTCTTGGAAAACTTATCTTGCATTCATAGTTCTTGCTAAGTAAGAAAGTATCATAATTCCATATTGGATTTGGGCGCAGACGTATCCACGCGCAAGGAAAAAAATGGGGAATTGCGTAATTAAATCCTTGTGTATCTTTCCTTTTATTGCTTTACTTGATTTAATATTCATACATTAATTTGTCAAATAGCATTGAGTAATCTATCAACGCGTAAGAATTTTCCGATACTGTTTTTGTTTTGAATTATGTGTTGAGTTGTTTATAATCACTTTTGATGCTTTTTAATATCAACACAACACAAACGAAAATTCTGAATATTTTATTTCACACAAAGTGTTTGACAAATTGTTTAGCTTATTTAACTGAAAGGAAAATTGCAATGTTCTATCTCTTACTCTCATTTACTCTTTATATGCAATTTGTTGAATATGTTGTTTGATCGATTGATTAATATAGAATTTTTCTTTGATTCTTAAAGTTTAAATTTCTTTATTGTTTAGCATATAATCACTTTAATTATAAGTGTTTTTTCATATCAATAAAGCTCAAAGAAAATTCTAAAAATTGATTGGGTGCCACATGTTCGATAAATTGTCAAGTTATGGTTTTAATATGATTTCATTAGAAATAGGAAACCATTGTGTTTGATATTAAACTATTAATTGAGATATTATTATGTTGATTTATTTTATCATTGTCTTAATTCCATATGGCTTGTGCATATATGAGTTTCCAATAACTAGGTTTGTTAAGACTACTATTTTAATCTAGGCCAAAAACCTTTTGCTTAATATTATTTTTCAAATAAGTTTTTAAATACCTATGTTTGAAAGGTTATTTTTAATTGAGTATCTACTCACTCCTCTCAACATTTTTGGTCGTAGTCTAACAAGTGGTATCAGAGCTCCGGTTAATTTTGTGCTTCCAAAATTTTATTAGTAAATGGTGTACGAACCTAAAGGGGATTACAAAACAACCCCAAATTTATTTCCAGAACAAAACTTTAGTTATTGGAAAGCTTGTATGCACATTCATGTTGATTCATATGACAAGGATATGTGTGACGTTCTAACCCAAAACAATGCTAATGGCGTTGTCACATCTAAGCCAGAAGCACTATGGAATAATGATGGTAAGAAAAATACATTTAATCTCATTAATCGTTTGAGCGCACTTGGTAATCTTATTTCCAATGTGATTGCTACTAACAATGTTTTAAGATGTCTTACAAGGAATTAGCAACCGAATGTCAGCCTGATCAAGGAAGCTAATGATCTTACAACACTTGATCTCACTATATTGTTTGGTAAGTTTGAAGAACATGATCAAGAACTTAATTTCCTAGATAAGCATGAGAAAAAGTATGAAAAGAAGAAGAAAAAGGAGAAAGTCATGAATAACTAGGAAGGAACAATAGTCTCATGCTCTTAGGACTTCTCGTTCCAGGTCCTTAAAAAGTGAGCATATTGATAGTTATTCTAGTGATAGTGAAGATTTAAATTGTCATTATGATTGCAAGAAAGGTCACACCGTTAGAAAAATCAAATGTAGGAGTTTTAATTGATCCTAAAGGTGTTTTTCAATGGTTGCCCAAATGAAACCAATTCTTCACTAACTCCCAAGGGTCCAATGAAGATTGGGTACCTAGCTTGTCTTGTTGTTTTTGGTAGAAATATTTTCTTGACTATATTAAGAGAATATGGGTTCTCATTTATGGTGGCTCAGGGCATATGAACATATTCTAATCCTCTTATATATGGGGTAAGAAGATGGACTATGTGATCTAGAAAGCAACAATAAGTTTTGTTTAATTTATAAATGAGGCATAAGTTACTTCTGATGTTGTATCCGAGAATACTCGGAAAAGGTATTTCATTTCATGATGTATGTGTATCTTCAAGAAACATACTCAATGATGTTGAAGAAGGAGTTGATCAACCCGAATCGATGAAACTTGAGGAGGAGAGAGCTAACTAACATGAAAAGGATAAAAATGAGAGTTCAATAAAAATGAATGACCAATCAAATCAATGACTTTCTTGGACTCATCACAAGTTGTACTTTTTGGTACTTTGACAAAGTGAAAAGTGGCAACGTCGTGTTGTTCTAAAATATTTGTGGCATACTTTACATTTAGCTCAACTTTCTTTCGAGAGTTTATTGTGAAATGCAAGTTCATCCTACGTCATATTATGGTGAGGTAGTATTAATTCAATTTTTTCTTTGTTAGTAAGTTCTCTCTTTTACTTGTTTATTTTTCTAAATACATGACATACTTGGTGTATGCTATATATATATATATATATATATATATATATATATATATATATATATATATATATATATATATATATATATATATATATATATATATATATATATATATATATATATATATATATATATGTTATAAGTGTTTATTTGTAAAATAATTTTTAATTGATAATCATAGTGTGTTATCAATTTATATACTTTTAATGATCTTATCATACTATATTTTCATGTATTCTATTTTATAATCACCTATGTGTACATAAGCATGTTTAGCTTTGTTAAACATCAAGCATAACACATTTGACATTATGTAATATTTGGTTCTACTAACATGCAACTTGTCAAAGAGTTCTTTAAGCTTATGCATAGAGAGTTTGAAATGAGTCTCATGAGAGAGTTGAATTACTTTCTCGGATTCCAAATAAAGAAACTCAAAGAGGGAACAATTTATGTGTCAAGAAAAGTATTGTCTCAAATTACTCGACATGGATAATGCCAAGTAAATTGGCTCTCCCATGTAAATAAATTTAACATCGTGAAGAATTGGGGATTATTAATGTCTCCAATGTTGCCTTCCTTATTATGATGCTTGCACTTTTATATATTTGTTCTAACACTTGGTTTGAAGTATTTTACATCAAGTGAGTGTAACTTCCATTCTATCAAGAGTGATGTAATATTGTTCCAAATTTCGCCTTGAAAGTAAGAAACTTCTTAGTACATGTTTTTTTTTATTAAAAAGGATTGCTATGTTCTCAAATGATGAATACCATGAATATTCATTTCCAAATTTTTTGATTTATACCCATTGTGTGTTCTTAATATATATGCTTATAATGACTTCATGTATTAATTATTTCATATTTGTATAAGTTTTCTATTGTGTGTACAAGCATGTGTTTTTATTATTATTTTTGCATTCGTGCATGAGTTTAATGTAAGCATGTTAATTTTATGTATGTTTCTTGTTGCAGTTAAGTAGTGACATGTTCTTGTCGCTATGCTAGGCACATGTGTGTGTGGCATCAGGAGTTCTATTGTGTTGTGTTACATAATTGTGACGCTATAGAAGCAACTTGACTAGCTTGATCTTGCATCACATTCATATTATTCATGCTAATTGTATTACATGTTTGGTAATGTTTTATGCCTGTGATCTATTAATTTTGCATAATTACATATTGTAATATGGTGGGAGATTTGACTTGAGTGTTTTGTGTTTTATCGAAATTGTTACAGTTAGCAAGAGTCTCCACCGACTTTTCTTTTATCCAATAAAGGAAAGGGTGAAAAGAACAGGAAAGACCTTTTGAGAATTTTCTTGATTCGGGGGGTAGGTTATGAAAAGGGAAGGTGTTAGCATCCTTTTCATCCTTAGTTATCTACGAGCTCTTAGTTTCTAACTCACTTTGAAATGCTTTGTTTGAAATGTGTTTATGATTTGTTTGAGAGTATTTTTAAAAAGTGCCTTTGTTTAGGCGAACTTTATAATGATTCTCGTTTCTATAAGAATATATACAAAGTGTTGACTTTTGAAAATAGTTCATGAAAAGTGTTGGTGTTTTGAAAGATGTTTTCAAATGTTGTGAGCAAGCAACTATGAGCTTTCTACCTAATCAAAAGGTCTTTGTTCATTTCCTCCTCCTTTAGATATTTCTATCTGTGATACGGTGGCAGAACCGACTGTTTAATACTGGTTTCGCGTTTGAGTTTGCAAATGTTGCGGTAAGCAAGAGTCGTCACCGACTTTTCTTTTATCCATATTAAAGAAAGGGTGAAAAGAACAGAAAAAGACCATTTCGAGATTATTCTGAGTAAGGGGGGTAGATTATGGAAAGGGAAGGTGTTAGCACCCTTTCCATCCGTAGTTATCTACGGGCTCTTAGAGGTTTGCTCATTTTGAAAGTACTTTGTGCTTTGTATGTTTGAAAAATGTTTTGAAATACATTAGTGCAGTGATTTTCTTTGCGTTTAACTCTTGTATTAGTCCTCAAGAGTGTTAACAAAGCAAATTTTTTGAAAATTGTTTTTGAAAAGTAGTATTTGAGCAAACTTCTAGCAGCTATCAACTTTTGTACTCAAAAAAGGGTCGTTATTTTTTTCCTATCCTTTAGACAGTGCTATCCTACTATTAGTGAGTAGGTAGCCCTATCGTTGTATGTAAAATGGATATTCCAAGGGACGATACAGTCATGATGGCAACTTATGGAGACGCTTTAGCAATTTTGTTTTGGGACTAGATCATTTACCGAGAGGAAATTGTAGGGTCATAGAGGGACTATGATCTTTTGATTTATGGGTCTTTTCCAGAGCGTTCCTGCCTCATGACTGTTTTATTTCTAAAGGCAACAAAAGTGGACATACCTTATAGGTGTATATGTGCAAGTGTGTTATGTTCAGTTATTTTTGTCTTTTTGTTAAGTTTGCTAACGTTTGATTTCAGTCTTTTCATATAATCCTATTAGTCTAACAGTTGATATATATATATATATATATATATATATATATATATATATATATATATATATATATATATATATATATATATATATATATATATATATATATATATATATATATATATATATATATATACAAGAATTAAAAGTGTAGAGATGTAAAGTGCATGAATTTGAATCTACGTTATTACAATGCTTTGGGGAGGGGGTTTTTACTTGTCCAAGAATGAGGGGGATAAAGCAGTAAATATCCTAGTTTTTTTTAATCTATTACATCTAGTAAGAAGATACAATAATCTAAAAAAATGCGAAAATAGATAAATGTGCGCGAAGTTGAAAATAACGTCTAAAAATATCGTAAGAAATAAAAATATTTTGTTTGTTTTTTTTATTATAAGAGAAAATAAAACTTAAGTCTATTTAATTTTAATTTCAAGAAAAAGATTAAAATAATTAATTTATTTATTTATAAATTAATTTGATTAATAAAAATGATCCTAATGTTTTTTTGTGATTTTTTTTATTTAAAGTTAAAATGAAAAAAGAAATCAATAAAGAAATGAAACACAAAAGTAAAAATGAAAAGGGAGGTATCCTTCGATTACAGGGAGAGAGCTACCTTCGATTCAGAGGAAAATGGGATTTTTGATCCAGGGAGAATGTTACCTGTTTCGACAGAAGGAAATGCTTCCTTTCGATCTAGGTGAGGCAATCTGCTTTTCGATTCATATCTGTAAGACAAACATTAGAACAATAAAGATGCAGGACCTGGGTGTCGAACCCATGTCCTTTGATCCTATGCGTGTTGGTCTGAAAAGATATGGTAGCTAAAAAAAAAGCATGACCTAAGTTCCAAGCCCAGGTCCTTCGATTCTGTGCACATTAGCCTTACTCATGTTGAATCTGCAACAAGTGTTAAAAACATAAGGAAAAAAATGCAGGCATGGATACCACACCCAGGCCCTTCAATCATGAATGAAAATCGAATGACTATGACATTTAAAGAAAAAATAATGGAGTTTAATTCCTTACTTTTTCCTTACCAACAGGGGTGTATGGATCTAAGGTGTTGGAGATGCCTAGTGCTTGGGCACATTCTCTGCAAACTTCAAGGAGTGAGTGCAGTGTTTATTGAAGATTCCTTCGATTTGGATTACTCAGGATATTGTTTTGACAATTTTGGTGGCTTATGAGGCAGCGTGTGTGTATAGTGTGTATGGTTCCCTAGGATTGTCTCTCTTTTTTTGTGTGTATGTATGAGGTCTCCTTATATAGAGGGGATGGAGGGGACAAGAAGGAAAAGGTTTAAACAACCATAAACAAGTGTTTTCAAAGCCATGAATGGTGTTTTATAACGTTGCAAAAGTCATGGAAACTTATCCCTTTTTGAATTTGAATGAATCTGGACACGCTTCCCTCTTTCGAATGCCTTCAACCCCTGCCCTTCGATTGGCCTCAAGTGGCCTCTTTTGAATGGACCTCTTGTGTAGCCTTCGAATGGGCCTTCCGCATGCTTCTTCGAATGTAACTCTTGTGCACCCTTCGACTGGCTCTTGTTCTCATCACTGGGACTTCTTTGTTTGAACCCCTATTTATCTAGCCCAAACGAAAACTCTTTCTTGGCCAATGGATGTGCTTGTGCACGTTGGCTTGAAACTGGCAGTATGTTGGCTTTTGGGCCAACAGGCCTCTTTGAATATTTTTTCATTTTGACCAACTAGATCCATCCTTCGACCAGACCCCCTTTTTAGACAACAATATGTGTTTCCCGTCAAAGTGTCCTTCGAATGGGCCCTTTGTGTATTCTTCGTTTTGAACCAAATATGTGTTCTTTTGAAGGGGTAACATACATGCTTTGTGCCTCCTTCGACTGACTCTCCAATGTGTGTCCCTAGACTGGACCTTTGGAATGCTCTTTCGAAGGGGCCATATTATGCTATAATGCAGAAACTGAGTTGAGGAGTCTTGGCTTTATGCATTAAAGGCAAGCACAAATGAAGTATTTGTCTTAGTGAATCCAAAGCAAACGTGAAGGGGCTTTTGGCCTGATGAATCAAAACACGCTTTGAGGGGGTTCTTGCCTTGTGCATCAAAGGCAAATCGAAAGAAGCCTTTTGCCTTATGCGTTTAAGGCAAGTTGAAGAGCGATTATTTGCCTAGCCGAAGCAGGAATTAAGCATGCTCTGAAGAAAACAAATGCCCAATTGAAGCAAGAATTAATCTTTCTCCAAAGAGACCAAATGCTCAAACGAAGCAGGAATCCAGCTTGCATACAGGTATCCATTGCATTTATGAATCAATCCAGCATGCAAAATCAATGATGCAATGGAAGGAGAACTAACAGGAGGCCCTTCCCTTTTGGATCGAAGGAGGCTGTTTCAAAGGAAACACATGCCCAATCGAAGCCGGTATGCAGCAAACAAGCAAAAGACCAAGGCTTCAATCGAAGCTTGGAAATTTGAGGCAAGCTTGGAGGAGGTTAAGCGCTCAATCGAAGCCTAACAAAAAGCCAATCGAAAGACACCTTTAACATGCCAATCGAAAGACTTTGTTAAGATGTCAATTGAAGGCTCCTTGTTTATCTTTAAAAAATTTATTTTTACCTTTAATCAAGTGCTTGTGACCACCCACATAAGAAAAAAAACTTGGAAAACATGAGAGGACAAATTTTGGGGTACAACACTATCTTACTAATGATTGGTAAGAAGCACTGTCATTGGATGTGAAGGGACAAGCGTGGGTCTTTGTACAGTCATAGAAGGCAACATTATAGGATACCTTAACAATTTGTTGTAAGGGTCTAAGATCATTTACCTAAGGCAACATTGAAGGGTCATCGAGGGACTACGATCTTATTTTCGAGGGCCATTGCTAAAGTATCCCACGTTCGAGGGGCATGACTGTTTTTATTCGAGGCAACAAGTGTGGATTAACCTTAGAAGTGCAAGTATGCAAGGTGTTTTCATTACATGCATTTTTTTCTTTAAAATTAGGGTTTTCTAATGATTGATTTTATCTTGCCATACAAACCCTAATTACTAGCAATAATATTGAAAGTGATAAATTGCGAGAACTTAAAGTTCTACGCTATTACATCATTTTGGGGGATGGCTATACAAATCACAAATGGGGGATGAAATCAATTAAAACCTAATTAATATTACAACCATATTGAATAATGAATGACAATAGAAATATACAAGAATGTAAAGATAATATAAAAAGGAAAGAAAATTGTGTGAGAGTTTTTTTCATGAAAGGTTTTAATCCGAATTAAACTAATAAAAAGAAAGGAGATAAGTAATTAGTCTAAGTGGATTTAATTTAAGAAAACCTAAATTAACTTAATAAAATAAATTAAGTTAATTAATAAAACAATTTTTAGGGTTTTTTATTAGAGAGATTTTAGTAATTTTTGACCTAATTAAAACTAATTAATTATTTACAAAAGAAATTAATTAGTTATTTGATAAAACCCTAGAATCTAAATTAATTAAAAAAGAAAATTAAATAAACCTAAGTTTAATTTAATTCTAATTCTAAAAAGAAATTAATTAGTTAAGAAAAATAATTTTAGTATTTTGTTTATAAAATAAATAAATTGAAGAAATAAAATAAAAATTAGAAAATTATTTAAGAAAATGTATTTTTTATATTTTTTGGTTAAAATAAATAAATAAATAAAATTAAAGAAAATATATAAAGGAAATAAAAATATTGGGCTAGGTGTTAAAAAAGTAGAAAGGGGGTTAAAAGTTAGCAAAAGGGAATTCAGACCCAAGTCAGATTTTTGTGTGAATCAGAAATGAAATAATAAAAAAGAACAGGTCTGCGTATGAATAAGTAATCAGGGGGGGTGAAACATAGCAAAAAAAAACAAATGGAAGGCCCAAACGAAGGAGGCCCTGACGCTGGTTTGATAATCCAGTGAGTGAGGCTGACTGAAGGTCCATCATAGGGGCGTGTGTTGGAGTACTGGATCAATTGATGATGAGATCGGAGGGCATGGATGCGAGGCTTCATGGTGAGCGTGTGTAGCCTGAATGCACTAGATCTGCAAAGAAATAATAAGAAAAACCAAAAGGGTACCACTGGGGCTCGAACCCAGATCCCAAAGGTTAACAGGTGCGCGCTTTACCACTGGGGTGGCTATACATTTGTTTATTAATACAAAACCATAAATATATAAAATAAAACAAGTCCTGAGGCCTGCTTCATCTTCTTCCTTGCGCCCATGGCTGAAACACTATTTTTGAAATTCGTATCTCACTCATTTCTCAATGAAATAGAAAAATGTAAACATGAAACTTGTGTATTTTTTCACTACGAATCCAACCATATAAATTATGTAAGCTAAAAGTCAAAGATGGAGATTAATTTTGATGGACCTAAATTGAAACCTATTTTTTCCAAAAATTTTAAATCTAAAATTCTCTACACATAGTCAATGTAAATGAAAACTATGGACATGGGTAGCTTTAGGGAAATGATATCTACATTTTTCCTTCAGAATGTATGCACAAAGGATGCTTGTATGAAGATATTGAAGTTAGAGAACTTACCTCTTGCAGATGGATTCGTGTATGGGGTTTGAGCAAGCTTTGAGGTGCCCTAAGAATCTGTTTAGGTTGCCTGGACCTCCTTGAGTGTATTCCAAATCCTACTTTGCTTTGAGGATGGCTGAAACCCCTACTCAAGTCAAGTTACAAGCTTCAGTTTTGGAAATGATGGATGATGATGGAGTAATTACAGTCAGGAAACAAGGACTTGGATCACTTGTATATGAGGTATGAAAAGTGTTTGGATGATTAAAAGTAAATACGCACGAGTGGATTTTGAGTTTCAAGTTTGAAGCTCAAAAATGGAGTTTTTGGCCAATTATGTGTTGCAAAATGCTTGAGGTTGTTTGAGGTCTTGTAAACTCATGTATTTTCTTGCAATAGACTTGCATATTTGTATAGAAAATATTTGAGATGATTTGCCCAAAGGATTTCTGAGTTCTAGGGTTATGGCTATGTTGCTTGATTTTGAAGAAAAGTGAGAAATATGGTTTCAAGGCGGAAGGTACAAGCATGTAGAGTGGTTGAATACTTTAAACATGTTTCTTATGATCTTTTAGATGAAGTGTGTGCAGAGGGAACAAGTTGGAGTCTCAAGAAGGGTTGACATTTTATAAGAGCTTGTGCAATAAACTAACTATAGATATATTTAGAGGTTTAGATGCCTACAAAGCAATACTACAAGGCATGGCTAAGAGATTTTAATTCTTGTTCATCATGGAAATGACCTATAATTCAAGAATGAATATCTAACTTATTATCTTCGATTCTCTTAGATCAAACATGATCAAACATGATCTTTTCAAGTTCTTGAACATTTTGAAAAGCTTGAAACATCCTCTACAACCTTCATGTTGACCATTTTTTCTAAATCAAATTGGAACTATGTGAAAATTGTCCAAGAAGTTAGGTCAAAATCCTGACCAAACTAGGTCAAAATTTTACTGTCTTTTAGAAAAAGTACATGACTTCCTGAATTTATAACTCAAAATCCAAGAATTTCTAGGACTTTATCAGTAAAGAAAAGTTGTATATCTCATCAAGATCTACAACTTTCATGTTGAAATTTTTCTCTAAATCATCTTGCATCTTGGTGAAAATATGTCATGAAGTTATGAAATTATCATGTTTAAAACACTTGAAAAATTTCTATGTCTTGAAAAGTTCGACTTTTCAAATTGACATTTAATTTTCTTGGTTTCTTGATGATCAAGTTTCATATTTTTGAATGTCTTGATGAAATATGATCTTTGAGACTCAAATTTGATCAAAAAGTCAAAGTTTGACTTTTGGTGTACAGTTGACTTTTTCATCAGTTGATCAAATTTCATCTATCAATCCATTGATCTTGAGGGATGTTTTGAACCATGAAATTAGGTTAACATGTGGTATTTGAATCCTTGATATTGTGCTTTAATCCATTAGATCATGTCTCAGGTCAAAAATCACTGATCAGCCAAATTCAGTAAAAACCCTAATTTTGACCATTTTGCCCTTTTGGTGAATTGAGTACTTTACTTGAGGAATTGTGATCAACATTTGATCAATTGATGCATATGACTTCAAAATGTTGATATTGGTTAAAAATCTTGATGTTTGACTGTAGGTTGACCAGAGTTGACTTTCTACCCAATACAATTGATTTTCAATCATCTGGTCAATTGACTGAGCAAAATTATGATTTAAGACTTGAGAATTTACATGAGTATTCTTGGATGTCTATAATGATCCATGAAAGTCATTTGAGACATCAGAAGTCCAATTTTCCTTGAGAAAACCAAAACCCAAATTTTTGGCCTCAGTGTTAGGAGATGAGCTTGTTTGATCAAATCTTGGAGAAACCATGAGCATTTGAGATCTTTTGTGAGAAATTCCTTGAGAAAAGAGAGGGCAAATTTTGGGGTACAACAGCTTCCCCTGTTCAATATTCTTAAACCTGAAGAGTTAGATTGACTTGTCTGGCATTCGTGACTTGAGGGTAGAAGATGATTGAACACTAAAGTGCCAAGAAATTTGCACTCATTTGTGCATGAAGTAGGGTTGGAGGTTGTTTATAGGGAATGGGATTAAAGATGCCATTTGGAGAGTGATTGAATGTTGTCAGATATGGGCTTATAGATTCCATCCAAAGTGAGGAATCAGGATAAATCATTGGTTGATTTAAATTGAACCAATAAAGGTCTTGAATAATCTTTAATTGGATAACTAATCAATATAAATCTTCAGAGTGATTTAACTGAACCAGAGAAAGTGTCTACCAGAACAGAATCAGGATAAATCATTGGCTGATTTAAAACTAAACCAACAGAGGTCTTGAATAATCTTTAACTGGATAACGAATCAGTATAAATCTTTGGAGTGATTTAATTGAACCAGAGAAAGTGTCTATTGGAACGGAATCAGGATAAATCATTGGTTGATTTAAAATGAACCAGCAGAGGTCTTAAATAATCTTTAACTAGATAACAAATTAGTATAGATCTTCAGAGCGATGTAACTGAACCAGAGAAAGTTTCTACCTGAACGGAATCAGGATGAATCATTGATTGATTTAAACTGAACGAGCAGAGGTCTTGAATAATCTTTAAATGGATAACGAATCAGTATAAATCTTTGGAGTGATTTAACTGAACCAGAGAAAGTGTCTACTAGAACAGAATCATGGTAAATCATTAGTTCATTTAAATTAAACCATTAGATAAGATGTTTGTTGCTTATGGTATTTGTCTGGTTATTGATCTTTCCTGAAAAGGTAAATAATTAGTTGTAATGCAATGTCATGATGCATGTATTGCATAATGATGCTCTCAAAATAAATGAGATTATTCTATATGTGTTTTATATGCATATGTCATGATGTATGAATGTGAAATATTATTGAAGTGTATCTTTGTCTGAGAAAATAAATCCACAACTAATGTTGGGGAGTTTTTTGGGAAGCTAAATCCTTGACTACCACTAGAGATGAAATTTTGCGGGGAATATTGATTTCTGCTTGGGGAATAGAGTTCAGGAACCTTGGTTGTCCATTACTCTACTGGGGAATTTAATTCTCATATACCCTGACTGGGGATAAAATAGACGACTAGACTTCTGATTGTCTGAGGAGGATGAAGTTAACTGGTATTTGGTCGGGTTCCAGGCTTCGCAATAACTTTTGATGATAGTATCAAATCTCCTGGGGACGAGGAGTGTTGTCTGTTTATTTGTAATGGTCCGAGAAGTAAACTCAAGTTGGGGAGATTGTAGTCAGTTGGGGAATATTAACCCTGTCGAGGAAGGTATTCTGAAGACCTTACTGGGGAAATGTATTCATCTGAGGAAGAATTTTTGTAGAGTTTATTTCTCAGCTTTAGAAAACCAAACTCCGAAGAGAATTTCCATGAGATATACTGATCGGCACTCTGGATGGAGAATGTATGAATTCACTTTGATTGAAGTAACTCTGTGGGGATATCCTAAATCCTTGAGTAAATGCTTATTATTGTTCTTGTGCGTACATTTGTTAACAGTTAATCATGTTCATATGCATATGTTCATTCAATTTTAGTCATTGGACATTTGTGCACTTAAAACAGAAAAAACAAAAAGTTTGTACTTCAAAGTATATTTGTATTGATAATTTTCTTAAAGGAAGCCGTTTTTGTACAGGCAGACAAAAATCCTAGTAAGAGGAAGTTGTCAAAAAATTAAAAGAATACAAAGTGAAAACAAAAATTGTATAGCCATGTGGAAATGATCTCATTGGAATCCAAACCTGCTATTGCCCATATGTCTTCAAACATCATCTCTTACCGTCAAAAGAAGTTAAATGAATTGATCTCGTACCGTTTGAATTTTTGATCTTGGTAATAAGTCTGAATTGTTAGTGATCCAACGGGACATAGTCATATGATTTTTATACTTACCTTTTGCATGGACCGCCCTTTCGAGTTTTTAGTCCACTAGGATACCCATTTTTGTCCAAGTCGCCCTTTCAGGTTTTTGACTTGCCGGGTGTTCATTCTTTTGTATATATCCCTAATTTTTGCCCAAACCCTTTTGGTTCTTCGGGATGCCCTCATTTTTTCCTAGGTATGTCAACCTAGCGGGTCATTTTTTATGCGTAGTATTTTTTGACTATGTCTGGGTTCACAAGATGCGGGAAATCTTCGTCATCCATAGTGGTTAGCATCATAGCTCCGCCTGAGAATACTTTCTTGACAACAAACGACCCTTCATATGTGGGAGTCCATTTGCCCCTGGGATCTCCTTGTGGTAAAATGATGCGCTTTATTACCAAGTCGCCAGCCCGATATACTCGAGGTTTGACTTTTTGTTGAATGCCTTGATCATACGCTTTTGATACATTTGGCCATGACAAACAGCAACCAATCTCTTTTCATTAATAAAATTCAATTGATTTAATCTTGTCTGAATCCATTCATCTTCTCCTAAGCCCGCTTCTTTCATAATCCTCAGAGAAGGAATCCGCACTTCAACGGGAAATATATCTTCCATTCCATAGACTAAATAGAAAGGAGTTACCCCAATTGATGTTCGAGCCGAAGTACGGTAGCCATGAAGAGAAAATGGTAGCATCTCATGTCAATATTTGTAGGTCACCACCATCTTTTGCACAATCTTATTTATGTTTTTATTGGCAGCTTCCACTGCACCATTCATCTTAGGTCTGTAAGGAGAAGAGTTATGATGCTTGATTTTGAACTGGGTACAAAGCTCGGTGATCATAGAATTGTTGAGGTTGGTTCCACTGTTAGTGATGATCCTTTCATGGATTCCGTATCGACAGATGAGGTTATGCTTGATAAACTGGGCTACAATATTCTTAGTGACTGAGGAAAATGAAGTAGCTTCGACCCATTTAGGGAAGTAGTCAATAGCAATGAGGATAAAATGATGTCCATTAGAGGCGGTGGGCTTGATCTCTCCAATCATGTGAATTCCCTATATTACAAATGGCCACGGAGAAGAATGACATTCAAAGGAACTTGAGGCACATAAACCTTGTCGGCATAGATTCGACACTTATGGCAAGTCCTCGAGTGATGGTGGCAATAAGTTTCCATAGTCGACCAATAGTAATCAGCCCTTTGAATCCTCTTGTCCATAGTGTGCCCGCTAGAGTGAGTTCCAAAGATACCTTCATGCATGTCTTCCATGATTTTGTCTGCCTCTTTCCTGTCAACACAACAGAGCAGAGTAGAATCATGGTTACGCCTGTACATAATCCCATTTCTTAAGAATAATTCAGCTGAGAACCTTTACAGGAATTTCTTGTCGCTGATTGAGGCTCCCTCAGGATATTCTTGTGCTTCAAGGTACCTTCTCACTTCATGATACCATGGATTTTCTTCATCAGTGTCGATCTCATAACAGTATGCAGGTTCGTCAAATCTTTCAATAGTAATTCTAGGATCTTTGTTATCCCAATTGACTTTGAACATAGACTACATAGTTTCTAATGCATCTTCCAACTGATTTTATTCTCTTAGAAAGTGTTCAAAAGTTACTTCTTCGAAGTATGGGATCAAAGTTAGCACAAGCTCTTTGTAAGGGATCAGATTTGGATGTTTAGTATCCCACTCTCCTTTAACTTGACTAATCACTAGAGTTGAGTCTCTGTACACGCTCAAAAATTTGATTCTTAAGTCAATGGCAGCCTTTAGACCTAAGATACACGCTTCATGTAACACCCCAGTTTCAATTATTTGATTTATTTAAATTTGGGAAATTATTTTATTAGAATTAATAAAATAAAAAGGGATTATCTATTTTGAAATATGGAGGAAAATAAAAGAAATAAGAAAATGCTGAGTTTTTAGGTTATTGGGCTTGGATGTTGTTAGTAAAGAGTGGGGGTGCAAAATAAGTAAAGTTATGTTTTGGAACTCAAGTTATTTTTCTCATTATTCACGATAACACAGAATTTGGGATTTTGGGGAAGCAGAGCTCTGAAGGTACGAAGAACGAAGACCATCGCTCAAAAAGTTCAAAGCTGCTAATTGATAAGGTAAGGGGGGCTATTACTCGATTTACCTTTTTTTATGGGTTTATGTACGGTTGATTTGGGTAATCGTAGGGAAAAACCCCAATTGTTAGATGTTATTAGGGATCGATACCCTTAGGATTGAACTTTGTTAAAGGAGGTTTAGGTTCCCAATTTTATTAAATCAATTAACGATTTTAGGTTCCTAATGGTGGATTGGAAGTATATCTGCATGATCGTGAATTTACCTTAGAAGTTATAGGGATAACCTCAATGTTAGTAGATTTCCCCAAAAAGGACGATTAATCCCGGTTAAGGTGACTATGATGATTGTTGGTAATTAGGAAATTGATGTTTTGTTTTGAGTTATACAAACTCGATGTCGTTAGGTACCGAAATGCGCGTTTTGGCTGGCATTTTCCCGCGTTTGGCTGCTGTTTCTGAGCTGCTGCAGGTACAGGAAAACTCTGTACGCGCTCAGCAACACGGGCCGTGTTGCACAACACGGGCACCCGTGTTGCACAACACGGGCACCCGTGTTGCTCTTCTGTGTTGGTAAAAGTAATGTGTTTTCTGGACACATTACAACACGGGCCGTGTTGCACAACACGGGCACCCGTGTTGATCCCCCTGTATTGATAAGGATAATGTGTTTTTTTCTGGATATGTTACAACACGGGCCGTGTTGCACAACACGGGCACCCGTGTTGATGCTACTGTGTTGATTTTCTGAACTTTGTTTTCAGTGCTTGATTGTGGATTTTATTGCCATGCTTTTGGATAATGTTATCGAGCAAGAATTATGATATGACTTGATATGATTGATGTTTAAATAGTATGCTGAGTGATTACATGCTATCCATATCTTGTTATGATTTGAAGTTGTTGATGTTGCATGATATGTTGATTGATATTCATAGTATGCTGAGTGTTACATACTTTACATATCATGTTGCATTTGTTAATTCCCATTGTGTGGAATTAACATGGTGGCCAATATACGTGTCCGCGATTTAATGGAACGTTGAGGTGGTAGCCGTGTCCGCGATATAATGGAACGGTGAGTTATCCGTGACCCGAGATTTAATGGGGCGGTGAAGTGGTACCACATGCATGGGTGTGTTGCATTACCTTGAATATAACATGAATGGATGATTTTTCCAATGTTGTATTTGATTGTTTGTATGCACGTATGATTGCTAAATGGTTGACGATGTTTGATGATTATTTGCAAATATGAAAAGCAATATATCATGGGTATATGAATTGTAAAGGTTTTTGTAAACTATGAAATATGCTAATTATTGGGTGATGCTTATGATTTCCTGAATTGATTGTTATGAACGTATAATCAAATGTATAATTGAGATGCTCACCCTTACTGTTGAATATTTCAGATTGAGGAGCTTCGTTCAGGTGCTTGGCGAAGGCTTGTCGTTTCTAGTTTATTTTCGTTTTAGTATTGTCCGGGTCATGCTCTGATAGTTGTAACTCCGGGAACGCTTGTTTGTCGAGCTGTTTTTAGTCAGACTCGTTTAATTCCTCATGTTTTGTTATAATATGATGTTGACATTTTCCACGTGTTAATCCCTGATGATTTTGAAAATGTTAATAACATTGATTTTATTAATTAAATTATTCCGCTGTGTAAACATGTATGAGTTACTACTACGTTATGCATGACAGGAATTTGTTTTATTAAAAGAGAATTGTAGCATCCTCGTTAGTACATGTACTCTGAAAATATGATTTTAATTATTTGCGAAATTTTATGCGGGGTTTTAGAGGGTGTTACAATAGTGGTATCAGAGCATAGTCGGTCGTTGCGACCAGAGTCTTGAATCAGTCATCCCTTTTGTATGCGATTAGTGTAAGGTAACACTGTCGATACTGTATTCTAATGAAGAGTATGTTTTGATTCTCAGGAATATGGCTGGAAGAGGTAACGGACGAAATGATGCTGCACTAGCTGAGGCTTTGGGGATGTTAGCTGGTGTACTTGCTGGAAACCCAACTGGAGGCGTGATTGGTGCTGATAGGCAATTGGGAAATTTCCAAAGGAACAATCCTCCGTTGTTCAAAGGTACACATGACCCTGAAGGTGCTCAGAAGTGGCTGAAGGAAATCGAAAGGATTTTCCGTGTGATTGATTGTGCTGAAGATCTGAGAGTCAGATATGGTACGCATATGTTGGTAGAAGAAGCCGACGACTGGTGGGTTGCCACAAGGACTGAAATGGTTCAGGATGGAGAGGCACTGACTTGGGCTAACTTCAGAAGGGCTTTTCTGAGGAGGTACTTTCCTGAAGATGTTCGGGGAAGAAAGGAAATTGAGTTTTTGGAGCTTAAGCAGGGCAATCTGACTGTTAGTGAGTATGCTACTAAGTTCACTGAGCTGGCAAAGTATTATGCACACTACAACAATGATGAGGCTGGAGAATTCTCTAAATGTATCAAATTTGAGAATGGTCTCCGAGATGAGATTAAGCAGGGAATCAGGTACCAGCGTATTCGTAGATTTTCTGATCTGGTGGATTGTAGCAGAATCTTGGAAGAAGATATTACCAAGAATAGGTCATCTCACTCTCGTGGGGCTGTGGATAAAAGAGGAAAGCAACATATGGACCGTGGCAAGCCATATGGTAGAGATAACCAGAAATCAGGTGGTTGGAAAAGGCCTAGTGGGGGAGATTCTAAGGCTCCTATCAGATGCTACAGGTGTGGTGAGTCTGGTCATCACATTCGAGATTGCAAGAGTGATGAGAAGAAGTGCTATAAATGTGGAAAGGCTGGTCATTTGTCTATTGATTGCAAAGGGAAGTCTGTTACTTGTTACAATTGTGGCGAAGAAGGTCACATTCGTCCGCAGTGTCCTAAGCCTAGGAAGGATCAGTCAGGTGGAAAAGTGTTCGCTCTGTCTGGATCTGAGACTACTCCAGAGGATCGATTGATTAAAGGCACGTGTTTTATTCATGGCACACCTTTAGTTGCAATTATTGATACTGGTGCAACTCATTCTTTCATTTCTTTGGATTGTGCTGAGAGGTTGAAACTGGACATATCTGGTATGCGAGGTAGCATGGTTGTTGATACTCCTGCATCGGGTTCAGTGACAACTTCACTTGTATGTAGGAATTGTCCTATTGAGATTTTTGGTAGAGGTTTCGGTATGGATTTAGTGTGCCTACCACTTGAACAAATTGATATTATCCTTGGGATGAACTGGTTGGAATTCAACCGGGTTCATCTGAACTGCTTTGCTAAGACGGTGATTTTTCCAGAAGCAGTTGGTGTCGAGAATTTGACTATGACTGCTAGGCAGGTACAAGAAGCAATGGAAGACGGTGCTAATGTGTTTATGTTACTTGCTTCGTTAGATGCAACAGGAAAGGTCAGGAGTGGTGAATTGCCAGTGGTGTGTGATTTTCCAGAAATCTTTCCTGATGATGTTGGTGAGTTACCTCCTGAGAGAGAGGTGGAATTTTCTATAGATTTGATTCCTGGTACGAGACCGGTGTCGATGGCGCCATATCATATGTCTGCGTCTGAGTTGGCTGAATTGAAGAGTCAGTTGGAAGATTTACTGGAGAAGAAGTTTATTCGTCCAAGTGTTTCACCTTGGGGTGCTCCGGTATTGTTGGTCAAGAAGAAAGAAGGTTCTATGAGACTGTGTGTTGATTACAGGCAATTGAACAAGGTAACCATTAAGAATCGGTATCCATTACCGAGGATTGATGATTTAATGGATCAGCTAATTGGAGCCAGTGTATTCAGTAAGATTGACTTGAGATCTGGATATCATCAGATTCGTGTGAAAGCGGAAGATGTTCAAAAGACTGCTTTTCGAACGAGGTATGGGCATTATGAATATTCTGTTATGCCGTTCGGGGTTACTAATGCACCTGGTGTTTTCATGGAATATATGAACAGGATTTTTCATCCGTATCTGGATAAGTTTGTTGTGGTTTTTATCGATGACATTCTGATTTATTCCAAGAATGACGAAGAACATGCGGAACATCTCAGAATTGTGTTAGAGTTGTTGAAAGATAAGAAGTTGTATGCTAAGTTGTCCAAATGTGAGTTCTGGCTGAATGAAGTTAGTTTTCTTGGACATGTGATTTCTAAGAATGGTATTGCAGTGGATCCTACAAAAGTAGAAGCGGTATCTCAGTGGGAAGCGCCGAAGACTGTTTCTGAAATCAGAAGTTTTCTTGGTCTTGTAGGGTATTACAGAAAGTTTATCGAAGGATTCTCAAAGTTAGCATTGCCTTTGACGAAGTTGACTCGAAAAGGACAAGCGTTTATTTGGGATTCTGATTGTGAGAAAGGTTTCCAAGAATTGAAGCGGAGATTGACTAGTGCTCCTATTCTGATTTTGCCGAATCCGGTGGAATCTTTTGTGGTCTATTGTGATGCATCTCTGTTGGGTCTAGGTGGTGTTTTAATGCAGAATCAACAGGTAGTTGCGTATGCTTCGAGACAGTTGAAGGTTCATGAAAGGAACTATCCTACTCATGACTTAGAGTTGGCAGCAGTTGTGTTTGTCTTGAAATTGTGGAGACATTATCTGTATGGTTCGAGATTTGAAGTGTATAGTGATCATAAGAGTTTGAAGTATCTTTTCGATCAGAAAGAGCTCAATATGAGGCAAAGAAGATGGTTGGAATTTCTCAAAGATTATGATTTTGGTTTGAATTACCATCCTGGTAAGGCAAATGTGGTTGCAGATGCTTTGAGCAGGAAATCCTTGCATATGTCTATGATGATGGTTCGTGAATTGGAGTTAATTGAACAGTTCCGAGATTTGAGTTTAATTTGTGAAAGTACTCCGAAGTGTGTTCGTTTGGGTATGTTGAAACTTACTAGTGGTATTCTAGAAGAGATCAGGATCGGGCAGAAATCTGATGTTAATTTGGTTAATAAATTGACATTGATCAACCAAGGTCAAGGTGGTGAGTTTAGAATTGATGAAAATGATGTTATGAGATTTGGCGATAGAGTTTGTGTTCCTGATGTCGCAGAAATCAAGCAGAGTATATTAGAGGAAGGACATCGCAGTGGGATGAGTATTCATCCGGGTGCCACGAAAATGTATCATGATTTGAAGAAATTGTTTTGGTGGCCGGGAATGAAAAAGGAAATAGCTGAATTTGTGTATGCGTGTTTAATCTGTCAGAAATCGAAGATTGAACATCAGAAGCCGTCTGGATTTATGCAACCAATGTTTATTCCAGAATGGAAGTGGGATAGTATTTCTATGGATTTCGTATCTGGGTTGCCGAGGACTCCTATGAATTGTGAAGCAATATGGGTCGTTGTGGATAGGTTGACTAAGTCTGCTCATTTTATACCGGTGCGAATGGATTACTCAATGGAGAGATTGGCACAGTTATATATTGAGAAAATAGTGAGTTTGCATGGAGTTCCTTCTAGTATTGTGTCAGATAGAGATCCGAGATTCACTTCGAAATTTTGGGAAGGATTGCAGAAGGCTTTGGGTACTAAATTGAGGTTGAGTTCAGCTTACCATCCTCAGACTGATGGACAGACGGAGAGGACGATTCAATCGTTAGAAGATTTATTGTGTGCTTGTGTTTTAGAGAAGGGTGGAGCTTGGGATAGCTATTTGCCATTGATTGAATTTACTTATAACAATAGTTACCATTCGAGTATTGGCATGGCTCCGTTTGAGGCATTGTATGGTAGACGGTGTAGAACACCTCTGTGTTGGTATGAATCTGGAGAGAGTTCGGTGATTGGGCCAGAGATTGTTCAGCAGACTACTGAAAAGATCAAATTGATTCAAGAGAAGATGAGAGCTTCTCAGAGTTGTCAGAAAAGTTATCATGATAAGAGGAGAAAGAATTTAGAATTCAGTGCTGGAGATCATGTGTTTATGAGAGTTACTCCGATGACGGGCATTGGTCGAGCGTTGAAATCTAAGAAGTTGACTCCGCGTTTTATTGGTCCGTTTCAGATTACAGAAAGAGTTGGAGAAGTTGCTTATCGTATTGCTTTACCTCTGAGACTTGCGAATTTGCACGATGTTTTTCATGTTTCTCAGTTGAGGAGATACATTCCAGACCCATCTCATGTAATCCAAATAGATGATGTACAAGTGAGAGATAACCTGACAGTAGAAGTATTGCCTATGAGGATAGAAGATCGGGAAGTGAAGCAGTTAAGGGGTAAAGAGATAGCATTAGTGAAGGTTGCTTGGGGAGGTCCAGCAGATGGAAATATCACTTGGGAGCTGGAGAGCCAGATGAAAGAGGCTTATCCAGAACTGTTCGTCTAAGGTATGTTTTCGAGGACGAAAACTCTTTTAGTGGGGAAGAGTTGTAACACCCTAGTTTCAATTATTTGATTTATTTAAATTTGGGAAATTATTTTATTAGAATTAATAAAATAAAAAGGGATTATCTATTTTGAAATATGGAGGAAAATAAAAGAAATAAGAAAATGCTGAGTTTTTAGGTTATTGGGCTTGGATGTTGTTAGTAAAGAGTGGGGGTGCAAAAGAAGTAAAGTTATGTTTTGGAACTCAAGTTATTTTTCTCATTATTCACGATAACACAGAATTTGGGATTTTGGGGAAGCAGAGCTCTGAAGGTACGAAGAACGAAGACCATCGCTCAAAAAGTTCAAAGCTGCTAATTGATAAGGTAAGGGGGGCTATTACTCGATTTACCTTTGTTTATGGGTTTATGTACGGTTGATTTGGGTAATCGTAGGGAAAAACCCCAATTGTTAGATGTTATTAGGGATCGATACCCTTAGGATTGAACTTTGTTAAAGGAGGTTTAGGTTCCCAATTTTATGAAATCAATTAACGATTTTAGGTTCCTAATGGTGGATTGGAAGTATATCTGCATGATCGTGAATTTACCTTAGAAGTTATAGGGATAACCTCAATGTTAGTAGATTTCCCCAAAAAGGACGATTAATCCCGGTTAAGGTGACTATGATGATTGTTGGTAATTAGGAAATTGATGTTTTGTTTTGAGTTATACAAACTCGATGTCGTTAGGTACCGAAATGCGCGTTTTGGCTGGCATTTTCCCGCGTTTGGCTGCTGTTTCTGAGCTGCTGCAGGTACAGGAAAACTCTGTACGCGCTCAGCAACACGGGCCGTGTTGCACAACACGGGCACCCGTGTTGCTCTTCTGTGTTGGTAAAAGTAATGTGTTTTCTGGACACATTACAACACGGGCCGTGTTGCACAACACGGGCACCCGTGTTGATCCCCCTGTATTGATAAGGATAATGTGTTTTTTTCTGGATATGTTACAACACGGGCCGTGTTGCACAACACGGGCACCCGTGTTGATGCTACTGTGTTGATTTTCTGAACTTTGTTTTCAGTGCTTGATTGTGGATTTTATTGCCATGCTTTTGGATAATGTTATCGAGCAAGAATTATGATATGACTTGATATGATTGATGTTTAAATAGTATGCTGAGTGATTACATGCTATCCATATCTTGTTATGATTTGAAGTTGTTGATGTTGCATGATATGTTGATTGATATTCATAGTATGCTGAGTGTTACATACTTTACATATCATGTTGCATTTGTTAATTCCCATTGTGTGGAATTAACATGGTGGCCAATATACGTGTCCGCGATTTAATGGAACGTTGAGGTGGTAGCCGTGTCCGCGATATAATGGAACGGTGAGTTATCCGTGACCCGAGATTTAATGGGGCGGTGAAGTGGTACCACATGCATGGGTGTGTTGCATTACCTTGAATATAACATGAATGGATGATTTTTCCAGTGTTGTATTTGATTGTTTGTATGCACGTATGATTGCTAAATGGTTGACGATGTTTGATGATTATTTGCAAATATGAAAAGCAATATATCATGGGTATATGAATTGTAAAGGTTTTTGTAAACTATGAAATATGCTAATTATTGGGTGATGCTTATGATTTCCTGAATTGATTGTTATGAACGTATAATCAAATGTATAATTGAGATGCTCACCCTTACTGTTGAATATTTCAGATTGAGGAGCTTCGTTCAGGTGCTTGGCGAAGGCTTGTCGTTTCTAGTTTATTTTAGTTTTAGTATTGTCCGGGTCATGCTCTGATAGTTGTAACTCCGGGAACGCTTGTTTGTCGAGCTGTTTTTAGTCAGACTCGTTTAATTCCTCATGTTTTGTTATAATATGATGTTGACATTTTCCAGGTGTTAATCCCTGATGATTTTGAAAATGTTAATAACATTGATTTTATTAATTAAATTATTCCGCTGTGTAAACATGTATGAGTTACTACTACGTTATGCATGACAGGAATTTGTTTTATTAAAAGAGAATTGTAGCATCCTCGTTAGTACATGTACTCTGAAAATATGATTTTAATTATTTGCGAAATTTTATGCGGGGTTTTAGAGGGTGTTACACTTCATACTCGGCCATGTTGTTTGTATAGTCGAAGCACAGTCTGGCAGTGAAAGGTGTATGGTAACCTTCAGGAGAAATAATCACAGCACCAATTCCATTACCCAATGCATTGGAAGCTCCATCAAAAACCATAGTCCATCGGGATCCTTGTTCAGGTTCGTCATATGGTCCAGGAATTTCAGAGTCATTTATCCGCATGATATTCTCGTCCGAGAATTCAAAGTTCATGGATTGGTAGTCCTCAACAGCTTGATGGGCCAAATGATCTGCCAATACACTTCCTTTTATTGCTTTTTGTATAGTGTATTGGATATCGTATTTAGTTAATATCATTTGCCATCTAGCTATTTGACCGGAGAGAGTGGCTTCTCGAAGATATACTTGATGGGATCCATCTTAGAAATCAATAAAGTGGTGTTAGTCAACATATATTGTCTTAGCCGACGAGCCGCCCATGCCAAAGCGCAACAAGCTTTCTCGAGCAGTGAATATTTGGTTTCACAGTCGGTAAACTTTTTGCTAAGGTAGTAAATTGCATGCTCTTTTCAGCCAGACTCGTCATGTTGGGCCAACTCACACCCCATTGAATTATATAATACAATCAAGTATATAATCAAAGGTCTTTCTTTAACTGGAGGCATCAGGATTGGAGGTTCTTGTAGATACTCCTTGATCTTGTCAAAAGTTGCTTGGAAATTGTCGTTCCATCTGACTACTTGATCTTTCTTCAACAGTTTGAAGATCAACTCACAAGTAGCAGTTAAGTGAGATATGAACCGGGTAATATAGTTGAGTCGACCTAAGAAACCTCTTACCTCCTTCCCAGTACATGGAGCTGGCATTTCTTGGACGACTTTGAATTTTGCGGGGTCGACTTCAATACCTTTTCCACTGACGACGAAGCCTAGGAGTTTTCCAAACCTCACTCCAGAAATGCACTTGTTGGGATTTAGACTCAACTTGTATTTCTTCAACCTCTCAAATAACTTGTAGAGGTGATCAAGGTGTTCTTCCTCAGTTTACGACCTTGCAATCATGTCATCAACATAAACTTCTATCTCATGATGAATCATATCATGAAATAAAGCTACCATAGCTCGTTGATAGGTTGCGCCTGCATTCTTCAAACCGAAAGGCATGACCTTATAACAGAACGTGCCCCATTATGTAACAAAAGTGGTTTTCTCCATGTCTTCGGGTGCCATTTTGATTTGGTTGTAACCGGAGAATCCATCCATGAAGGAGAAAACTTTGTGTTGAGCAGTATTATAGACCAAGACATCAGTATGAGTTAATGTGAAATCATCTTTGGGGCTTGCCCTATTCAAATCCCTGTAGTCTATGCACATACGGACTTTACTGTCTTTCTTTGGTACTGGAACAACGTTTTCCCCCATTGAGGGTATGATGTCACTACCAGGAAACCTGCATCGAAATGTTTCATTACCTAAGCTTTTATTTTCTCGGATATATCTGGCCGCATGCGACAAACCTTTTTGCTTGACCGGAGGATAATCTTCCTTCATTGGCAGATGATGAATTACGATATCAATATCAAGCCCTGGCATATCTTCATATGACCAAGCGGACACTTCAACATAGTCGTTTAACATCTGGACCAAACTTCTCTTGACACAGTCTTTCAATTTGGCATCGATCTTGACCTCCTTCTTGTCTGCCTCAGTACCTACGTTTATCACTTCAACTGACTCATAGTGTGGTTGAATGGATTTTTCCTCTTGTAACAAAAGTCTGGCAAGTTCCTCAGGTATTTCACAATCTTCATCACCTTCGTCTTCGGCTTGATAGATTGGATTTTCAAAGTCATAGATGTCAATAGCAAAGTTGTTGTCAATGGGATCCGTAGTGAATGTGGATCTGCAAATGTGTGTGTATACATGTAAGGTCACATGGTTTTTTTTTTGAAAATTCAATAAAGTAAAGAAAGGCAAAGAGCACAAAATTTGAATGCAAAATAGTCCAATGTTTTTCATTAAAATGAGCATATGGAATACGAAAATGACAAACCCTTAACAAATGGACCACTATGCCTCGGGAAAGGCACATGGCTTAAATTCATTGTTTTAATGGAAATTATAGACAAAGTTCTCAAAGTAATATAAACAGTAAATGGCAATTACTCCTGGTTGAAAGATATGGGAATGAAGTCCTTGGTCTGCCAATTGTTGAGCCCTCTATTAGCAGTCGGGTAGATCCAATCATCAAAGTCACAATCAACACCAGAGTCTTCAAGGGCATTAATCTCATGGTTACTAATGCGGAGAGGTGGTTTCCCTGCACGAGCATGTCGAACCTCCTTTTGAGCTTTGGAAGTAAATCCCAATCCTAATTTATCTGACTTGAAAGGGAAATCAGGTAGTTGTCCCCAAATGGTGCAACCTCCTTCTTCAACAACAACATGATCATCTTTGAGAGAAGCCATCCTCGGTGTATCTTTAGCAGCCTCGGGAGTGTCAGGAGTGGTCTTGGTAACATCAACCATGGGAGAGACCACTTCAAAGGCTTGACAAGGAGTTGAAATGAACTCTCCATCCATTTCCACATATTTGAATAAATTTAGATGACTAATCATAAACTCTTCTTCACCACAGAAGGTACCAATTTTCCCCTTGACCGGATATTTCAACTTTTAATATAGTGTGGAGGTCACCCCGCCTGCCCCATGTATCCATGGGCGTCCAAGCAGGCAAGAATAAGCAGAAGAGATATCCATCACATAGAATGTTGAGTTGAAGACTTGAGACCCAACCTTGATAGGGAGATCAAACTCTCTATGGACCATCCTCTTAGAACCATCGAAAGCCCTTACTATGATGTTTCTAGGTTTCAACACCAGTCCATTACAATCTAGCCTCTCCAAATCTCCTTTAGGAAAGAAATTGAGAGAAGATCCAGTGTCCACTAATACATGTGCCATGGTAGTGCCCTTGCATTCTATGGAGAGGTGGAGAGCTTTGTTTTGATTCTTCCCCATCAGGGTCAAATCTGCATTAGAGAACCCCTAAACCATTGTCGGCAGTCAATCTTGTTACATAGTTTTCAAATTGGTCGGCCGTAGTTTCTTGAGTAACATGGGAATTTTTCAAGAATTTTATTAATGCTTGAGCATGGGCCTCAGAGCATAGAAACAAAGACATCATGGAAATCTTCGAAGGTGTTTTCCCCAAATGTTCCACTATCTTATAGTTACTTTTTCTGATAATTTTTAGAATCTCCTCTATCTCTTGGGTAGATGGGTCCTCAATGGTAATATCTTTTGCGGGCGCCTCCGTCAGGGAAGGCTCAATCATTTATTCTTTTCCTCGAGTATTAGCAACAAGTTTAACAGCAGCAATACGAATGGGTGTAGTAGTGTTTATCATAGGTAAAATTTCTAGAGAGAAGATCCTCCCCGTCCTAGTAACTTTACTTGATCCAACAATGTTTGTAATGTTAGAAGTTTCATCTTCATCAATCCATGAATCTTATTTGATACCATGGTAGTACACTTTCTCCCCATAATTCCAGGGTACAACCTTATCAGAAGAGTAGGGGACTGGCCCCAGTGTGGTGATAATTAGTGGAGCTATTTTTGGTTCAAGGGGAATCCTAATAAGACCTTTTAAGGTGATCCTAATAGGTTTTTTTGAGATAGTAATGACAGACACGTCTTCAAATTCTTGAGTTACAACTTCGGTCAAACTTTTCACAGATGGAGTTCTTTCAAATAAAATCTCATGGCTATCCATCAGGTGTTGGACACCTTTCTTAAGCCACTCGCAACCATTAATTTATACAGCACAGCAGCAACAGTCTTCAAAGCAGTCAGGGAATATCCCGACATTCAATAAATTCTTTTTAACAATCTTCAAAGGGGTGGTCAAATCTTTGATGGAGGAAACAAAAGAGGCATCTTCAATAGCATTGACACCCTTACCATGATTTGGCATGGGTGCGGTGATTACATTTGGAGTTGGCGGAGGGTCGAATTTAATTGTCTTGTTATCAATCAGGTCTTGGATTTTATTCTTTAAAAACCAACAGTCATTGGTATCGTCTTCGGGGCTGTTTGAATGGTAAGCACATTGGGAATTGGGGTTGTATTTTGGAGAAGCAGTGTTAGGGTTGGAAGGGGGATCTCGCAAGGTCACCAAATCAACTTTTAATAAGTGTTACAGAGCTTGAGATAGTTGCATATTGATTGTAGTAAATTGTCTTCTTTGGACTTCCGGTATTTGTTAATTATTTTGTTGACGCAGTCGTTGAGTTGGATTTGGATTGGAAATCAGTACAACCCCTACTGAATGATGACGGTCATTCTTAGCATGGCTTCTTAACCCATACACAAAATTAGTCTCTTTTTTACCAATAAATGGATTTTTCACAACATTTGAGGTGGAGGCCATGGGTATCTTCCCGCTTTTAATCCCGCTTTCAACCCTCTCACCAGTCAAGATCAATTCAGTGAACCCGGACGGTGAACTTCCAATTAGCAAGTTGAAAAATGGTCCAGTCAATATTCCTATAAACATATCTACCAACTCTCTATCAGTTAAAGGTGGTTGCACCCTGCCAGCCAAGTATCTCCATTTTTTAGCGTATTCTTTGAAGCCCTCATTTGATCCCATGGTCATTCCTTGCAATTTCACCCTAGTTGGCGCAAAATCAGCATTATATTGATATTGGTAGTAAAGAGCAGTGGCCAAATCCTCCCAAGTATGGATGTTAGTCCCTTCCATTTGGTAAAACCACTCCAACCGAGTCTTGGATAGACTTTCTTGAAAAAAGTGAACCCGTAGTTTCTTATCAGCGGTATGCGGCTGAATGTTGCAGACATAAGATCTTAGGTGAAGCTTCGGACATGAAACACCATTGTACCTGGAAAAAACGGGAATCTTGAATTTTTGGGGAATGACTACCCCAGGAACCAAACCCAAGTCACCAAAGTCCAAGCCATGAACAACTTGGATTTCTACAGCCTTCAATTTATCTTCTAGTTGCTTATACTTGTCATCGGCCAGTGGATATTGCTCATCAAAATATTCTTCGTCTTTAGAGATTTGATTGATTCCACCCCCAACACAGGTGTTCCTAGCATCTTCATCTTGATTTTCATCCTCCTTGGAGGAGTCTTCTTCAACTTGAACTTATCGGATAGGGCCTTTGAATCTCTTCCCCATGTTGATTACAATTTTCTTCTTGGTCTTTTTCTTTGTAACCATGACTGACATCATTTCTTGCTGCCCCATTGCTAAGTTGAGCAGAGTTTCTTGAAATTGAGAGTTTTGAGTCTTCAAGTCCTACACAGTTTGCTCGAGATCCATCTTGTACTCTAAAAAATAGTAAAAAGATGAGGATACCTGTGTCGGAAAACCTGCTTATGATATGATGCATGTTATGCGAATGCAATGTTTTCAAGGATTTTACGGAATTTAAATTTGCTAGACAAAGAGAAGATCACAAACATTAATTGCATTAATAAGTCCATGAATCACAAACGCCTCTTGGGATTACAATGGAAGAAACAAAAATGATACAAAATAAACTCCTAATATAGAAAGGACTCAAGCTTCCCAAGATCACATCCTCTTTGGTACAATGTAGGCATTCAAACTTCACTCTTCATGAAGTTGCCTCATGAGCTCCAAATCCATCTTCTCGCTTGCATAGAACTGTGCTTCAAAGTTATCTCGTTCCCCTTTTAGTTAATCTATGATCTTTGCAATTCCTCGAAGTTGGTAGGCATGTTAGGATGAAGAAGAGTGTAAGGGGTGTTTCCCTCAGCAACGGGCTCCATAATCACAGGTAGGATGGTTGGGTAAGGCATCATGAGATTTTGAGCACGAGAGCGTACCCACTTGAGGTAAGGATCAAGAGGGATGGAATTTTTATGCCCCAAGGTCTTGCTATCCACCTTGTTTACCATTCTCCAAGCTCGTATGAACCTTTGACGATAGCCTTGGACGTCACCCTCGTAGTCGAATACCAAACCTTGGATGAGCACATCATGGGAACCATCTCTACATGCATACCCAAACTGTCGTAATGCAAGAGAAGGGTTATAGGTAATACCTCCCCTAATACCCAAGAGTGGAACATTAGGAAACTCCCCACAACAATCAATAACGGTAATATCCTCTAAAGATCGGGAACACCAATAAATATCCGCATGTGAGAGCGACATCATACTTTGAGACCAAGTAAAGCCTTGTTCATTCTTCAATGTTGATCGAGGTAGGTGCAAAATAAACCACCTAGACAGGAATGAAATACATCAAAAAAAAGTTCCTCTCTTCTTCATGGTGTGAGTATGGAAACAATGTAGAATGTCTCCAAGCAAACTAGGTACGGGATTATGAGAGATAGAAACTTTGACAGCATTCACACCTATGAGTTGGTTTGAATTAGGAAATAGAACCAAACCATAGATTAGAAGGGCCAAGACATCCTCAAAATCTTGAAAATCCATATCTTTTCAAAACAAACGAGCCTTTTCCACTAAGAACTTGGCTAAGAAACCCTTAACTCCACTCCTTGTTTCCCAATTTGCCACAATGTCGGATCTCTTCAAATGCAACGCTTTGGCAATAACCTCAGGCTTTGGAATTTCCTATAAACCGATGAATGGTATTTGATCAAGCATAGGCACTCATAGCAGTTGAGATAATTCTTCTAATGTAGGCACCAATTAGTAGTTGGGAAATGTGAAGCAATGATGTATAGGATCAAAGAATTGGAAGAGCACACACATAATTTCTTCTTGGAAGTTTGAGGTAGCTAAGTTGAGAAGTCGACCATATTTCTTGGTGAAGGGAGAATCTACAAGCACCCTCGATGCTAACTCTTGAAGTTGAGGAAGCACTTTCACAAAGCTGACTCAGATGGTATTTCTACGAGTGGAAGCCATGTCCTACAAAACAAAACAAAGATAAATTCCTAAATCCTTGAAATGGTTAGTGAGAATGATTATGATGTTATGATGTCATTAATAATAATCACAAACAAAGCACACAAAGACCTTAGGTTTAGGCTTGCATGGGTTTCATAGGTAAGTACCCTCATGAAGTTTAGTTGGTTCAACCTATTCTAGAAATTAAACGGGTTCTAGGAAATCTCAATATCATTGATCTTTCTTCATTGGGCATTGTTTTAGCACAATCAATCTTTTCTTGCAGACCAAATATCCCAAAAGTCTGATCTCAATGAGTGTAGTATCGAGTATCAACCAATCTTCAGCTTTGCACCAAAGTCAGCTATCGCACTACTTCCTAATGGCCAAGTTGTTCAGATAAAGGTTCTAAGGTCAGTTAGTGCTTCATAACACCACACACAAGCCCCATGTTCTCCTCGATTCGTCACAAGAGATACCAGTACCCACAAATGTGTCACACTAACGTAGCTATTGCTTCAACCATTTCGATCTACACCGTACAGTCTCCACAATCTTTTCTACTTACCTAATAACGTTCCCAAATCTGGGTAGAGGATATATAAAAGACTAAAACATAACCCATAATGTAAATCATACAAGTTAAACAATGAAAGAATTTTTAAATTTGATCTAATCTCTAAGGTAACCCCACTTTTAAGATTAATTCCCCAGCAGAGTCGCCAGTTCTGTAATATGGTGGGAGAACTGACTTGGGTGTTTTGTGTTTTATTGCAATTGTTGCGGTTAGCAAGAGTCGCCACCGACTTTTCTTTTATCCAATAAAGGAAAGGGTGAAAAGAACATGAAAGACCTTTTGAGAATTTTCTTGAGTTCGGGAGGTAGGTTATGAAAAGGGAAGGTGTTAGCACCCTTTTCATTTGTAGTTATCTACAGGATGTAAGTTGCTAGCTCACTTTGAAATGCTTTGTTTGAAATGTATTTGTGATTTGTTTGAAAGTATTTTTTAAAAGTGCCTTCGTTTAGGCAAAAATTTTAATGATTCTCGTTCCAATAAGAATGTATACAAAGTGTTGACTTTTGAAAATAGTCCATGAAAAGTGTTGGTGTTTTGAAAGATGTTTTGAAATGTTGTGAGCAACAAACTATGAGCGTTCTGCCTACTCAAAAGGTCTTTGTTCATTTCCGCCTCCTTTAGATATTGCTATCTTACCATTGATTGGTAAGAAGCCCTATCATTAAATGTGAAGGGAAAGGCATGGATAGTCGTACAGTCATAGAAGGCAACATTGTAGGATACCTTAGCAATTTATTGTAAGGGTCTAAGATTATTTACCTAAGGCAACATTGAAGGGTCATCGAGCGACTACAATCTTGTATTCAAGGGTTATTGCTAAAGTATCCCATGTTCAAGGGGCATGACTATTTTTATTTGAGGTAACAAGTGTGGATTAACCCTAGAGGTGCAAGTATGCAAAGTGTTTTGATTACATGCATTTTGTCTTTTTCATTAGGGTTTTCTAATGATTGATTTTATCTTACCATACAAACCCTAATTACTAGTAATAATATTGAAAGTGATAAGTTGCGGGAATTTAAAGTTCTACGCTATTACATCATTTTAGGGGATGGGGATATAAATCACAAATGGGGGATGAAAGCAATTAAAACCTATTAACTATTACAACCATATTGAATAATGAATGACAATATAAATATACAAGAATGTAAAGATAATATAAAAAGGAAAGAAAATTGTGTGTGAGTTTTTTTAATGAAAGGCTTTAATCCTAATTAAAATAATAAAAAGAAAGGAAATAAGTAATTATTCTAAGTGGATTTAATTTAAGAAAACATAAATTAATTTAAGAAAAGAAATTAAGTTAATTAAGAAAATAATTTTTAGGGTTTTTTATGAAAGAGAGATTTTAGTAATGTTTGACCTAATTAAATCTAATTAATTATTTACAATAGAAATTAATTAATTATTTGATCAAACCCTAAAGTCTAAATTAATTAAAAATAAAATTAAATAAACCTAAGTTTAATTTAATTCTAATTCTAAAAAGAAATTAATTAGTTAAGAAAAATATTTGTAGTATTTTGTTTATAAAATAAATAAGGTGAAGAAATAAAATAAAAATTAAAAAATTATTTAAGAAAATGTATTTTTTTATATTTTTTGGTAAAAATAAAAAACAATAAAATAAGTAAAAGTAAAGAATATATATAAAGGAAATAAAAATATTGGGCTAGGTGTTAAAAAAGTAGAAAGGGGGTTAAAAGTTAGCAAAAGGGAATCCAGACCCAAGTCAGATTTTTGTGTGAATCAGAAATGAAATAAAAAAAAAATCGGCCTGCGTATGAATAAGTAATCAGGGGGGTGAAACATAGCAAAAACAAACAAATGGGAGGCCCAAACCAAGGAGGCCCAGACGCCTGTTTGATAATCCAGTGAGTGAGGTTGGCTGAAGGTCCGTCATGGGGGGGCGTGTGTTGGAGCGCTGGATCAATTGATGATGAGATCAGAGGGCATTAATGTGAGGCTTCATGGTGGCGTGTGTAGCCTGAATGCAATAGATCTGCAAAGAAATAATAAGGAAATCCAAAAGGGTACCACTGGGGCTCGAACCCAGGTCCCAAAGGTTAATAGGCGCGCGCTATACCACTAGGGTGGCTATACATCCGTTTATTAATACAAAACCATAAATATATAAAATAAAACAAGTCCTGAGGCATGCTTCATCTTCTTCCTCGTGCCCATGGGTGAAACACCATTTTTGAAATTCGTATCTCACTCATTTCTCAATGAAATTGAAAAATGTAAACATGAAACTTGTGTATTTTTTCACCACGAATCCAACCATATAACTTATGTAAGCTAAAATTCAAAGATGGAGATTAATTTTGCTGGCCCTAAATTGAAACCTAATTTTTTCAGAAAGTTCAAATCTAAAATTCTCTACACACAGTCAATGTAAAGAAAACTATGGACATGGTTAGCTTTAGGGCAGTGATATCTACATTTTTACTTCAGAATGTTTACACAAAGGATGCTTGTATCAAGATATTGAAGTTAGATAACTTACCTCTTGCATATGGATTCATGTATGGGGTTTGAGCAAGCTTTGAGGTGCCCTAATAATATGTTTAGCTTGCCTGGACCTCGTTGAGTATATTCCAACTCCTACTTTGCTTTGAGGATGGCTGAAACCCCTACTCATGTCAAGTTACAAGCTTTAGTTTTGGAAAAGGTGGATGATGATGGAGTGATTACAGTCAGTAAACAGGGACGTGGCTCACTTGTATATAAGGTATGTATAGTGGTTGGATGATTAAAAGTCAATACGCACAAGTGGATTTTGAGTTTCAAGTTTGAAGCTCAAAAATGGAGTTTTTGGCCAGTTCTGTGTTGCAGAATGCTTGAGGTTGTTTGAGGGCTTATGAAATCGTTTCTTTGCTTGAAATAGACTTTTATATTTGTATAGAAAATATTTGAGATAATTTGCCCAAAGGATTTCTGATTTCTAGGGTTATGGCTAGGTTGCTTGATTTTGAAGAAAAGTGAGAAATATGGTTTCAAGGTAGAAGGTACAAGCATGTAGAGTGGTTGAACACTTTAAACATGTTGCTTCTGATCTTTTAGATGGATTGTGTGCAGAGGGAGCAAGTTGGAGACTCAAGAAGGGTTGACATTTTACAAAAGCATGCTTTTCCAAAATGGAAGTCTTGCCTTTCTTCTCAAAATAGCAAAATGTATTGGATAATGCTTGGATCAAGTGTACAATAGCTCAAAATCTTGTGCAATCAAATGATTATAGATAGATTTAGAATTTTAGATGCTTGAAGATCAAGATTACAAGGCATGGATAAGAGATTTGATTTCTTGTTCATCATGGAAATGACCTATAATTCAAGAATGAATTTCCAACTTCTTGTCTTCGATTCTCTTAGCTCAAACATGATATTTTAAAGGTATTTGAAATTTTGGAAAGCTTGAAACATCCTATATAACCTTCATGTTGACCATTTTTTCTAAATCATATTGGAACTATGTGAAAATTGGCTAAGAAGTTAGGTCAAAATCCTGACCAAACTAGGTCAAAATTTTACTAAGTCTTTTAGAAAAAGTGCATGACTTCATCAGTTTATAACTCAAAATCCAAGCATCTATAGAACTTGATCATTAAATCAAAGTTGTAGATCTCTTCAAGATCTAGTTTTCTTTGAACATACTTGCATCTTGGTGAAACAATGTCATGAAGTTATGAAATTATCATGTTTAAAACACTTAGAAAAATTTCTAATTCTTGAATGGTTTGACTTTTCAAATTGACTTTTGACTTTCTTGGTTTCTTGATTATCAAGTTTTACATTTTTGAATGTCTTGATAAAATATGATCTTTGAGACTCAAATTTTATCAAAAAGTCAAAGTTTGACTTTTGGTGTACAATTGACTTTTTCATTAGTTGATCAAATTTCATCTATCAATTCATTGATCTTGAGGAATGTTTTGAACCATGAAATTAGGTTAACATGTGTTATTTGAATCCTTGAGATTGTGATTTAATCCATTATATCATGTCTTAGGTAAAAAATCATTGATCAGTCAAATTCAGTCAAAACCCTAATTTTGACCATTTTGCCCTTTTGGTGAATTGAGTACTTTACTTGAGGAATTGTGATCAACATTTGATCAATTGATGCATATGAATTCAAAATGTTGATATTGGTAAAAAAACTTGAAAATTTGATTGTATGTTGACCATAATTAAATTTCTACCCAATACAGCTGATTTTCAATCATCTGGTCAATTGACTGAGCAATATTATGATTTAAGACTTGAGACTTGACACGAGTATTCTTGGATTTCTATAATGATACATGAAAGTCATTTGATATATCATAAGTCCAATTATCCTTGAGAAAACCAAAACCCAAATTTGTGGCCTCAGTGTTAGGAGATGAGCTTGTCTGATCAAATCTTGGAGAAACCTTGAGCATTTGAGATCTTTTGTGAGAAATGCCTTAAGAAAATAGTGCAAATTTTGGGTTAGAACACATATATATGGGGATATGTAATTGTATTCTCTTCTTTTCGAAAACACCTCTGACTGATATATTAGTATTGGTATTGGAATATGATACTTCTCACGATTTGCCTTCTTTCTTTTTGATGTTGTCAAAGGGGGAGAAGCATACGTGATATGAAGTTGGGAAGCACAAAGTCAGGGGGAGCCTTCAATAACTACATGAAATACGTCGTCGCATGTTTTTCCATCATCAAAAAGGGGGATTATGTGAGTGCAACTTCATCGTTAGATGTTTTGCATGATTTCAAAACTACAGAATCTTGGAAATTATGTATATTGAACAATATCTCTATGTCATGTGGAACTCACTTGCATTAGAGGTCTTAGGGATCATTTAAAGCAACTTTATAATTGGTTTTAATCATGAAAAATTAGTTTTTGCATAAAATTAACATTTATGCGCCGACTTGAAATTTGCATGCGTCGACACATAAATTCAGCATTTCTGCATTTTCTTAAAAGTTTCAGTATAGATCGACACATACGATTTATAGGTTGACACATTTACCGTATTATTAAAGCCTTCATCATTTCTGCTTTAAAACACAGGCGCATAGGTCAACACATACGATTTATAGGTCAACACATGTATTGCATTTTTAAAGCATGTAGCTAATGTTTTGCATGTGTCGACACATAATATTTTCAAGTAGACACACATTGTTTTGTGGATCATTTTTTCATAACTTTTTCATCATGAAACTTCCCGCTTTTGCCTAAAAAGATCCCAACTATAAAAATATCATTCATGTATCATTTTAACTTGATGATACCATAAAATTAGCCTACATTTGCTCTTCATTTTCAACCTCCAATCTATACATGCAAACTAACATTCAATTGTAATAATCTTTTGTTGGGGCCCCATATAGACGAGGTTTGATAATGTCCTATTAGGTTTTTATGTAGCCGAGAATATTGAGTTGAGATTTGTAGGGGTCTTTATCCCGAAAAACTGTGGGGTTGTCCTCTAAGATCATTGGTTGATTTAGGGGTTTTTGTGCAAGACATTTAAAAGATGATTGTGGCCATGCGAAGCCCTTTGGAGACAAATAATGCAAAGTATCCTTTTGAGATAAATAACACAAAGGAAGTAGCGAGAGAACTTTGGATCAAATTGAAGTCTTGTGTTGCAATAGTTACAATTGATGGTGCGCGAAAGCTTTGGACATAAAGAATGTAAAGGAGTAGCAAGATCTAGAAAATCAATTGGAAATCTATTGTGTGCTTGATCTTGTTGAAAATCAAATGAAGAGAAGGGGTTGAATAAAAATCAAAAGATTATGGTTTTTAGGGTTTCTCTTGGAACACTTCTCTTGCATTCGTAGTTTTTGCTAAGTAAGAAAGTATCCTAATTCCACAGTGGAGTTGGGCACAGAAGTACCCACATGCAAAGACGAAAATGGGAAACTACATAAAAAAATCCTTGTGTCTCTTTTCTTTTATTGCTTTACTTGCTTTAATATTCATACATCAATTTGTCAAATAGCATTGAGTAATCTATCAATGCATAGGAATTTTCGGAGACTGACTTTGTTTTGAATTGTGTGTTGACTTGCTTATAATCACTTTTGATGCTTTTTCATATCAACACAAAACAAAGGAAAATTCTGAATATTTTATTGCACACGATGTTTTTGACAAATTTGTTTAGCTTATTTAACTCAAAGGAAAATTGCAATATTCTATCTCTTACTCTCATTTACTCTTTATATGCAATTTGTTGAATATGTTGTTTGATCGATTGATTAATATAGAGTTTTTCTTTAATTCTTAAATTTTAAATTTCTTTATTGTTTAGCATATAATCACTTTGATTATAAGTGATTTTTCATATAAATAAAGCTCAAAGAAAATTCTAAAAATTGATTGCGTGTCACATGTTCGATAAATTGTCAAGCTATGGTTTTAATATAATTTCATTAGAAATAGGAAACCGTTGTGTTTGATATTCAACTATTAATTGAGATATTATTATATTGATTGATTTTATCATTGTCTTAATTCCACACGGCTTGTGCATATCTGACTTTCCAATAACTAGGTTCGTTAAGACTACTATTTTAATCTAGGCCAAAAACGTTTCGCTCAATATTATTTTTCAAATAAGTTTTTAAATACAAATGTTTGAAAGGTTATTTTTAATTGAGTATCTATTCACCCCCTTCTTCATTTGTTGTCGTAGTCTAACAAGTGGTGTCAGAGCTCTGGTTAGTTCCTTGCTTCCAAACTCTTATTAGTAAATGGTGTACGAATCTAAAGGGGATTACACAACAGCCCCAAATTTATTTCTGGAACAAAACTATAGTTATTGGAAAGCTTGTATGCACATTAATGTTGATTGATATGACAAGGATATGTGTGACGTTGTTACTAAAAACAATGCTAATGGTGTTGTCACATCTAAGTCCGAAGCACTATGGAATAATGGTAACAAAATATATTAAATCTCATTAATCATTTGAACGCACTTGGTAATCTTATTTCCAATGTGATTGCTACTAACAACGTTTTAGGATGTCTTACAAGGAATTAGCAACTGAATGTCAGCCTGATCAAGGAAGCTAATGATCTTACAACATTTGATCTCACTATATTGTTTGGTAAGTTTGAAGAACATGAGAAAGAACTTACTTGCCTAGATAAGCATGAGAAGAAGAAGAAAAAGGAGAAAGTCACGAATAAGTAGGAAGGAACAATAGTCTCATGCTCTTAGGACTTCTCGTTCAAGGTCCTTAAAAGGTGAGCATATTGATAGTGATTCTAGTGATGGTGAAGATTTAAATTGTCATTATGATTGCAAGAAAGGCCACACAAATAGAAAATTCCAATGTAGAAGTTTTAATTGATCATAAAGGTGTTTTTCAATGGTTTCCCAAATGCAACCAATTATTCACTAACTCCCAAGGATCCAATGAAGATTGGGTACCTAGCTTATCTTGTTGTTTTTGATAGGAACATTTTCTTGACTCTATTAAGAGAATATGGGTTCTCATTTATGGTGACTTAATGCATATGAATGTACTTTAATCCTCTTGTATACGGGGTAAGAAGATGGACTATGTGATCTAGAAAGCAATAACAAGTTTTGTTTAATTGATATATGAGGTGTAAGTTACTTTTGATGTTGTATCCGATAATACTCGGAAAAGGTATTTCATTTCATGATGTATGTGTATCTTCAAGAAACACACTCAATGACACCGAAGAAGGAATTGATCAACCTGAATCATTGAAACATGAGGAGGAGAAAGATAACTAACATGAAAAGGATAAAGATGAGAGTTCAATCAAAATGAATAATCAATCAAATCAATGAATTTCTTGGACTCATCACAAGTTATACTTTTGGGTACTTTGTCAAAGCGAAAAGTGGTAAGATCGTGTTATTCTAAAATATTTGTGGCATAATTTACATTTGGCTCAACTTTATTTCTAGATTTTATTGTCAAATGCAAGTGCATCCTACGTCATATTAAGGTGAGGTAGTATCGATTCAATTTTTGCTTTGTTAGTAAGTTCTCTCTTTTACTTGTTTATTTTTCTAATTAGGTTTGATAACATCCAATTAGGTTCTTGTGTAGCCGAGAATATAGGGTTGAGATTTGTAGGGGTCTTCTAGAAAAACCGTGAGTTTATCCTCCAAGATCATTGGTTGATTTGAGGGTTTTCGTTCAAGATATTCAAAAGAGTATTACGGTTAAGTGAAGCCCTTTAGAGTTAAAGAACGCAAAGGAAGTAGCGAGAGAACACAAATTGAATTGAAGTCTTGTGTTGCAATAGTTGTAATTGATGGTGCGTGAAAGCTTTGGAGATAAATAACGCAAAGGAGTAGCAAGATCCAGATAGTCAATTGGAAATCTATTGTGTGCTTGATCTTGTTGAAGATCAAAAGAAGATAAGGGGCTGAATCAACATCAAACGGTTATGGTTTGTAGGGTTGCTCTTGGAACACTTCTCTTGTATTCATATTTTTTGCTAAGTAAGAAAGTGTCATAATTCCACATTGGAGTTAGGCGCAGACGTACCCACATGTGAGGATGAAAGTGAGGAACTGCATAAACAAATCCTTGTGTCTCTTTTCTTTTATTGTTTTACTTGCTTTAATTTTCAAATATCAAATTTTCAAATAGCATTGAGTAATCTATTGACGCATAGGAATTTTTCTAGACTGTTTTTGTTTTGAATTGTGTGTTGAGTTATTTATAATCACTTTTAATAATAAGTTTTTTTTCATATCAAAACAACACAAAGGAAAATTCTAAAGCTTTGATTGCACACCAAGTATTTGATAAATCGTTTAGCTTGTTTAATTCAAATGAAAATTGCAATGTTCTATCTCTTACTCTCATTTATTCTTTATATGCAATGTGTTGAATGTATTATTTGATTGATTCATTCATATATATATATATATATATATATATATATATATATATATATATATATATATATATATATATATATATATATATATATATATATATATATATATATATATATATATATATATATATATATATATATATATATATTCTTTCATTGTTAAAGTTTAAATTACTTTGTTGTTTATCTTATAATCACTTTGATTGTAAGTGCTTTTTCATATCAACAAAACTCAAAGAAAATTTTGAAAAATTGATTGCGCACCACATGTTTGATAAATGTCAAGTTATGATTTTAATATGATTTTATTGGAAATAGGAAACTGTTGTGTTTTATATTCAACTATTAATTGAGATATTATTATGTTGACTGATTTTATCATTATTTTAATTCTATATGGCTTGTGCATATCTGAGTTTTTAATAACTAGATTCGTTTAGACTACTATTTTAATCTAGGCCAAAAACATTCCGCTCAACATTGCTTTTCAAATAAGTTTTTAAATATGTATGTTTAAAAGGTTATTTCTAATTTGGTATCTATTCAACTCTCCCCATACCTCTGTCCTCTAGATACATTGTCGTAGTCTAACACTTAATTATTTCCTTTACTCTATAACAAGGAAAGACATGAACTGACTTTTCTCTAAACATATCCCTAGTACATCCGTAACACCTAAACTTTAAATTAATATTTTTATTTGATTATAAGAGTATTTATTTGTGTGTTGTTTGATTATTTTAAATAATCATGTTATTTTTTATGTTTGGGAGATTAAGGAGGTATTTTAGTAATTTAATAATTACGCAAATTATTGAAGCTTAGAGCAGAGAAAATAAAATAGATTTATTTAGATTATTAGTAATAATTTGATCATTTAATTATTTAGTAATTATTATAATGGTTAAAGTTTTTAGAAATAATTCTTTATTGTTATAGTTTTAATTAAATATTTATTAAAATTGAAATGATTATTTAATAGAAATAGGAGTGTCGCAATTATTTAATAAAAATATGATTTATTGTGATAATTTAATTATTAAAATAATTTAATTATTAAGATAATTTAATTATTTAGATTATTTATTTAATAGTAATAAAGATATTATTTTACCGTTAAAATTTTAACATTGTATCTTAAGGGTGTGGGAAGCTGTGAGGGTGTAAAGGCCAATTTGAGACTTTAGGGTTGCTTAAATAGATAACATGAGGGAGAGCGAATTGCAACTAAAAGAAATTGGGAAAAGTGATCGATCGAGTTTTGAAATAATCAGAGTGTTGGAAAGAGATGAACATGAAGAATTGTAAAGCTTCGTTTGAGGTAAGGGGAAAAATACCTTCCATATTGTGATTATTGGGCAACCAAGGTAATGAGGGTTCTTTATCCTCATTAGTGTCATAGAATTTTACGTGTATTTCTGTAATTTTTTTAATGAATTGTATATGTGTTTGGTCAAATGGGGTTTGGGCAAAACCCTATTGATAGTGAATCGATGAATTTGTTTGCGATCATATTTACAATCTGTTATCAAATGTATCACTGTATATTGTATCATAAATTTCTTTGTTAGTGCGACTAAATGGGATTTGAAATAAATTCGTTTTGCTCACTATAAAATTGATCATAATGATTATATATATATATATATATATATATATATATATATATATATATATATATATATATATATATATATATATATATATATATATATATATATATGTGATGATGATGATGATTAGCATTTCTTATTTTGATATTTTTATTTCAATTTAAAAAAAAAAAAACTATTGATGCGCATATTGCTTTTATGTTGAGAAAAACATTGATTGATTTAGTATAAAGAGATATGGGCTAGTCGGTAAATATAAGTGTAGAAAAACTTTAACATCTTTTTAATGTTGTTTGTAATTCTCTTTGTTTATATGATGATCATATAATATTATAATACTAGTAGTATGGTAAGACTTAAAAGGTGTAGAATTAGAGGGAATTATCAATCTTACTATAAAACAATAAGTTATAACACCCAGATTTAAATTTTTTATATTTTTGTATGAAAGTTATATTTAAAGCTACTAAAAGCTTAGTTGTTGAGATTTTTGTGTGAATATTAATAAAATTTAATGTGAACTTGTTCTCTCAACGTGTCATATTTTGACTTTTTTTATTTCAAAAATAATTTTAATATTTATTATTTTACTTATTAAATTATTTTTATTTATTGAGAAGTTATTGTTGATGTGGTTGTTGTTGTTGTTGAGAAGCTTTATTTTTGTACTATTTTTTATTTTTTCAGAAGCTTTATGTGATTATGGATCGTAGTTGAATGAAAGTCAGTAAATTAGGTAGCGAGTATGAGAATGGATTGTTACAATTTCTTAATTTCGCGAAAAAAAATCTTCCTGACAACAATGAGATTTTTTTATGTCCTTGTATGAAATGCTATAATACGATCATCGGGGTTGTGATGGTATTCAGATAAAAGAGTGTGTAATGGAAAAATTCTCCATATAGCTGATTCATTACAATGGAAGAAAATTGATTCCTTGTTTCCAGATTTTTCCCTTGAAGCAAGAAACCTTAGGCTTGGACTTACCACCGATAGAATGAAGCCTTTTTGTGATTTGAGTATTAACCATACATCATGGCATGTTCTTCTATTAATTTATAACCTATCTGCATAGTTGTGCATGAAGCACGGATACATGATGTTATGGATGATGATTATGGGTCCAAAACAACCAGGGAATGACGTAGATGTTTATTTATCACCATTGATTGAAGATTTAAGACTTTCTTGGGAGGAAGGTGTTGCTGTTGAGGATGTGTATATAGGTGATAACTTTAAGTTGACTGCCATGTTATTTTGCATCATCAATGACTTTTCGGCATACGGTAATTTGTCTGAGTACAACGTTAAGGGTCATAAAGCATGTCCTATATATGAAGTTGATACATGTCACCTGTTGTACCTCAAAATTTTCCCACTCATTTCTCAAAGGATCATCTTGGACCCTCAGTTTTGCTTCTATCAAGTTCCAAGTCTTGAATTACAACTTTTCAAGAAAATCACTCACAAGGTCAAAAGGGTCAAAAGCACACTGAAAAAAGTCAAACTTTGACTTTTAAATCAAAAATCTAGTTTCAATAATTATATTTCATCGAGATATGAAACTAGTTCATCAAAATCAGAAGTCTGAAATTACTTTGAAAAAATCAAATTTCTAAACATTTAGAAAAAATTTTAAGTGTTAAGAGAATATGATACTTCAGAACTTCTGAGTCAGCCTCCATGCAAGTGCGGTCAGAAGTTGCAAACACGATTCAGATCATGATGCTTCAATCAGAACATGTAGAAGTGATGCTCTTTGGTCAGAACATGATTCTTCAATATTTGAAGGTTATGTTTAACGCTTCAATCAGAACATCACCCTTCAAGTCTCATTCTGGTCTTCTGGGATCAGAACATCACCAAATCCTAAAACCTCATTTAAACAACCTGTTGCACTGCTACAACACAGTACTCTAACCAGCAGCTAATCCAGTCCACGCCTGCATTTTTCCAAGTCCTGTATTTACACAAAATACAAAAGGTTGTGATAAAAAAGCAATGGAACAGTGTGCCAAAAAAGTTTAAATCCCATTTATTTTCCCCCCAAAACCACAACAAATTCATCTATAAATAATATGCTCCATCACACGTTCAAGGGGCTGACTTTTGGAGAGAGAAAATTGTCAAAAAGAGAGAAAAAAAGCTGTGAAACCTTAATAAAAAATCCAGAATTCCCAAACAGAAAACCAAAATCTTTGTTCTTCTATTGAAGTAAAAGAACTTGGCATTTTATCTTCTGCTACTTTTGCTGACTCCAGAACATTTGAAGGCAGCAGTTCAAGCTCCAAGCACACGCTCTAGATTCAAGGTAAGTCTATCTGACATCACATCTTTCATTTAGAACATCATTAAACATGTAAATATCATAGTATTGATGTTGTCCATATCATTGCATAATTAGAAAGACTGTGGATCAGAACTTCCTGATTAAGGCTAGGCTCAGGATCAAGATTAGAACTTCTATAAACTTTTGTGCTTTTATCCTTCTGATTTGCTTGTTTGTTGAAAACTGAATAAGTTATCGTTGTGCTAATTAATATGAGGAAAGAGTTGAAATATAACACAACTTCTATTTTTCACTCACCATTTTAACACACAGAACTTATATGATTTTCTCACTGTTTAAGCATGCAGAACTTCTGAGTTCTCTTCACTATTTTGACACACAAAACTTCCATGATTTTTCTCACTGTTAATACACACTGAACTTCTGATTCTTACATGCTGATAATGCACTGAACTGCTGATGTTCACTCATCGGCTTAGCACAATACAGAACTTCTGATACTTCCACTCGCTGTTTTAAAACACTCAGAGTTTCTGATTTTCACATGTTGACAATACACTGAATTTCTGATGTTTATTCACTATTTTAGTGTAACACAGAACTTCTGCCTTTTGGCTCACTGTCTGATTACCACCCAGAACCTATGTGTTTTCCCTCTAACTTTTTTGCAGGAATTCAGAGTGTATCAATCAAGAACTTCTGATTCTCACTGACGTTTCTTTCTGAGTCACAGCACTCCTGGCATCAGAACTTCTGATTTCTTTTGTTTTGCTGGCAGCAGCACGCTAATTCTATATATCATTTATTTTCCTTTTTATCACTTTCAATATCAATATTATTTTCTTTCAAAATAAAAAAAGAGGCATACAAATATTTTCTTTTTACTAAATAATTCGTTGTTTTTTTAATTCATTAAGACAAAAAATCATTTTTCCAAACAAAACCCTTTTTCTTTCTTGCATTATTATTTCAATATGGTTGTAATAGATAATTAGGATTTATTTTCTTGCAAAACCCCCATTTGTAAATTTGTACACCCCATCCCCCTAATGATTGTAATAGCGTAGAATCTTTACCTTCTGCATTTTATTGCCTTCATATGTTGTTAGTAATTAGGGTGTGTATGGCAAGATATGAAATCGACAAATAGATCACCCTAATCAAGGATAAAATGCATGCAATCAAACACACTTACACACTGACACCTTTAGGGTAATCCCACTTTATGGCCTATCGGAAAATAAGTCATGTCCCTCGAATATGGGTGTTTTAGCAAAGACCCCCGATAAAAGACCGTAGTCCCTCGATGTTGCCTTCAGTAAACGATCTAGTCCCTAAAAATAACACTGCTAAAACGTCTCATAGGTTGCCTTCTATGACTATACAAACGTCCTGCGCCCGTCCCTTCACATCCAACGATGGGGCTTCTTACCAAATCAATGGTTAGGTAGCAACATCTAAAGGAGGAGGAAAAGAACATCTAATACCTTTGAGTAGGTAGATTCACTCCTAGTTGCTCGCTTGCTCACAACAAAAACATTTTATACACAAACACTCTCATTTTGAAACTTTTTTGAAAGACAACACTTTGTAAGCGTTCTTATAGAGACGAGAACCGTTATAAAGTCACCTTTTCAAAATCACTTTCAAAAACACATTTCACAAACACATTTTTGAGCTATTTTTCAAACAAACACTTTCTACGCGTTCTTATAGAGACGAGAACCATTACAAAGACGTTTTCAGAAAAATACTTTCAAAACCCACACCACAAGCACATTTTCAAACAAAACCTAGTGATCTAGCGAGTAACTAAGAGCCCATGGAAAACCATGGATGAAAAGGGTGCTAATACCTTCCCTTTTCATAATCTACCCCCCGAACCCAAGAAAACATCTCTAAAGGTCTTTCCTGTGCTTTTTCACCTTTCCTTTTGGACAAAAGAAAAGTCGGTGGCGACTCTTGCTAAACCGCAACATTTGCGAATACAAACGCGAAACAAAAAGTCAGTTCTCCCACCGTATCATAGAACTGGCGACTCTGATGGGGAATTTACTTAAAAGTAGGGCTACCTTAGGGCTAGATCATATTTACTTGCTTACATTGTTTGATTTGTATGCTTTACATTATAGTTCTTTGTTTGGGTTTTGTTTGATCATCCACCCGGATCTGGGACACCTTTTTAGGTAAGTAGCAATAGATTGTGGAAACTGTTCGGCGTAGACCGATATGGTTGAAATAATGGATACATTAGTGTGACACATTTGTGGGTACCGGTATCCCTCGAGGAGAATACGGGGCCACTGAGTGGCGTCATAAAGCACTAATTGACTTTAGGACCCTAATTGAACAAACTTGGCAATTAGGACGTAGTGAGATAACCGATTTCGGTGTAGAGCTGAAAATTGGTTGATACTCGATACTACAATCATTGAGGCTGGACTTTTGGGATATCTCGGCCAAAAGAAAAGATTGATTATGCTGAGACAGTTCCTAAGATAAAGGTCAATGATATTGAGATCCTTTAGAATCCGATCGCTAATACTAGGACAGGTTGAGCCAACTAAACTTCAAGAGGGTACTTACCTATATAACCCCATGCAAGCCTAAAACATAGGAACTTGTTTGTTGTGTGTGTATATTTACTTATGCATAACATCATAAACATCATAAGCATCATACGCATACTCACTAACCATTTCAAGGATTTAGAAATTTATCTTTGTTTTTGTTTTATAGGTCATGAATTTCGTCTGAAGGAACACCATCCGAATCAGCTTTGTAAAAGCACACCCTCAGCTTCAAGAGTTAGCCTCAAGAGTGCCCGAGGATTCTCCTTTTACCAAGAAATATGGTCGACTCCTTAGTTTGGCTACATCCGGTTTCCAAGAACAGATGATGTGTGTGCTGTTCCAATTCTTTGATCACGTACATCATTGTTTCACCTTCCCGGACTATCAGTTGGTACTAACACTAGAAGATTTCTCTCTACTCTTAGGGGTACCCGTGATTGATCAGATACCGTTCACCGGTCTAGAGGGGATTCCAAAACCTAAAGTCATCGCCGAAGCTTTGAATCTGAAAAGAGCTGACATCATAGCCAATTGGGAGACAAGAAGCGAGGTTAAAGGTTTCCTAGCCAAGTTTCTATTGGAGAAGGCTCGTTCATTCTGGGACGACATGGATTTCCAAGATTTCGAAGACACCCTTGCTCTTCTCATTTATGGTTTGGTTCTGTTCTTCAACTCGGACCAATTCATAGATATTAACGCCATCAAAGTCTTTCTCTCTCGCAATCCCATACCTACCTTACTGGGAGACATCTTGCATTGCCTTCATACCCGCACCATGAAGAAAAGAGGTACTCTTTTGTGTTGTATTACCCTACTCACTAAGTGGTTCACTTCACACCTACCTCAACCAGTATTGAAGAACGAGCAAAGACTGACATGGTCTCAAAGGATGATGTCCCTCACCCACTCTGATATTCGTTGGTGTTTGAGATCCTTGGAAGATGTCTCTATCATTGACTGTTGTGGGGAATTACCTAACGTCCCTCTGCTTGGTATTAGGGGAGGTATCACCTACAATCCCTGCTTAGCTATTCAGTTTGGGTATTCCCGAAGAGACGGCCTTCATAAGATGCTCATTCAAGGTCTGGTGTTCGACTACGACAAAGAAGACCAAGGTCACTTCCAGAGGCTTACACGAGCTTGAAGAATGGTAAATAAGGTGGACAGTAGGACTTTGGGACACAAGAACTCTATCCCTCTCGAGCCTTACCTTAGGTGGGTACGGGCTCGTGCTCAGAGACTCGTGATGCCTTACCCTTCCATCCTCCTTGTTATCATAGAGCCTGTTGTTGAAGGAGACGTCCCATACACTGTCCTTCATCCTGACATGACTACCTCTCTAGAAGACTTGCAGAAAGCTTGGGTTTAGTTGAAGGAAGAGCGAGACACCTTTGAAGCCCAATTTTACGCCAGTGAGAAGAAGGTTCTGGAATTCACCAAGCAGCTTCATGAAGAGAGGAATCTGAACGCCTACATCGCTCCAAAGAGGATGCGTTCAACCTTTTTGTCTTAGGAGTTTTTGTTGTATTTTGTTTCTTTCATTGTAAGACCAAAGAGGCATGATGTACTCAAACTTGGATTTATTAACATAACGTGTGTTCTTTTTTGGTTTGAAAAAATCTAAATCTCTAATTTCCTTGAAATCATTTGCATATTGCATTTTCATTCATCATAACATCATAACAGGTTTCTTACAACAGGTCTCCTTATCCTTCTACTGTTTATTTCAGTGAGATGGATATTGAACAGACAGTGAAAGATCTTCAGGTGTAGAACGTCCAGTTTCAACAAATGCTCTTGACCCTGAAAAAAGGACAAGAGGAGTTGAAGACTCTACTGGCCAAAGAGAAGAAGAAGAAGAAAGCGAAGAAACCAACTGGTATTGTGATAATGGGAAGAAGGTTAAAGGACAAGCCAGACGGACTTTGGACTTTGAAACATCATCGGGTAAAGGAGATAATCAAGAGGACAGGACCAAGGAAATGAGCAACAACCCAACATCCGAAGAAGAGGAAGAACCTGACTACTCTGACGAACAGTATCCTCCTGCTGATAATAAATACAAAGAGCTAGAGGATCGTTTGAATGCAATGAAGGTCCAGAGGGCACCCGGATTGGATTTTAAAGAGTTAGGACTTGTCTCAGGGGTTGTCATCCCGCAGAAATTCAAGGTCCCCACTTTCGCTAAATATGATGGTGTCTCTTGCCCAAAACTGCATTTAAGGTCATACGTCAGAAATATTCAACCTCATACGACTGATAAGAATCTATGGGTGCATTTTTTTCCAAGAGAGCTTGTCAGGGACGCAGTTGGATTGGTTCTATCAGTTGGAAGGGACCAATATTCACAATTGGGAAGATTTGGCTGCCGCCTTTTACAGACAATACCAGTATAATGCTAACTTAGCTCCAACTCAGACGCAATTGCAAGGCATGTCTATGGGTGCAGGTGAAGGTTTCAAAACCTATGCTCAGAAATGGAGGGATCTCGCAGGCAGAGTCCACCCCCCTCTATCTGACAGAGAATTAGTGGATATGTTCCTAGGTACATTATCAGGTCCATTCTTCAACCACCTGATTGAAAGTTCCTCAGCTGGATTTACTAAACTAATCATGACCGGTGAGCGGGTCAAAGCCGGTATAAAAAGTGGTAAAATTTAAAGAGATGCATCCTCAAGCACGATGAAGAAACCCTTCACTGGTAAGAAGGAGGCCGGTGCCATTTATAGCCCGAGAGATCAGAGCAGAGCAGGATACCGTCCAACGGTAAGTGCTGTAATAATACCTAGGCCTGCGGCTGCCCCACAACGCAACAATCCGCAAAGGGTAGAAAGACCACAAAGGCAGTTTATCCGGATTAACATGACATTGACAGAGGTTCTACCCCATCTGTTGAGATCTAACTTGGCAACCTTAAAAGAGGCTCCCAAGAATCCTAATACCTCCTCTCCTCGATACAATCCGAACGCTCGATGCGCCTATCATTCTGAGAGTCCCGGTCATGACACAAATGACTGTTGGGCTCTAAGAAATAAATTACAAGATTTTATCGAAGCCAAGGAGATTAAGTTTGACGCTCCAGAAAAGCCCAATATCATAACTGCTCCCATGCCTAAACACAACCATGGAGTTAACACCGTTGATACTGATCTATTCATAACTTCAGTGGACGAAGTTTCTACTCCTCTTGTAACTGTTAAGAAAAATTTGTTTTTGGCCGGTTTATTTCCGGGTTGTGGTGAAGGTTGCCACATGTGTTCATTTCTACCTTCTGATTGCCATTTGCTGAGGTCAGGTGTTCAACGCCTGATAGACAACAAAGAAATTTTGTTCGAGAAAACTTTGGTTCCCGTTGTTCCATCTGAAGACATTGCCATTATAACTATTTCCGCCAATCCTTCCAAGGTCTCCTCAAGAAGACCTGTTAGGATTACATCTGCTCCAAGAATCGCTCCGTTGATAATCATTGTTCCTGGTCTTGTCCCATATGTCTCGGACAAAGCTGTCCCCTGGCATTATGGCGCCGATGTGTACTATCATGGCATCAAACAAGATTCGAAAAATGAAGAGGCTGATCTTGATATTGGTAACATTGTCGGAACCAGCAAGGTTACCAGAAGTGGAAGGGTCTTCTCTCCTGAGATTTCCCTTGAGACTGCCAACAGGCATATTGTCATTCCATCTGTTATTCCTACTGGTACATCAAATACGGCTCATGTTCTTACTCCAGCTATTACCCCCTTCAGCGAATCGTCTGATACCCGCGACAAAGAAGTTATAGGTGAGCCTGCCCGGACGGAGTCGCCTAGAAAAATTGTTGTGGAAGCCTCTAAGCAAGAGATAGAGGAAATATTGAAAATAATCAAAAAGAGTGACTACAATGTGGTCGAGCAGCTGGGGCAGACCCCCTCAAAGATATCCATGTTATCTTTGTTGTTGTGCTATGAGGCACACGCAAAGGCTATTATTGCATTTTCAAAACTACGCATGTGCCGCAAGAGAATTCAGCTGATCAATTTAAAGATTGCATGGTTAGCCTGACTGTTGACAATGGGATGGGTTTTTCAGATGCAGACTTGACACCGAAAGGAAGAAAGCATAATGATGCTCTGTATGTCTCGATTGAATACGGGGGCACCACTATGGCTCATGTGCTGGTGGATACCGGGTCTTCACTGAATGTCCTGCCTAAGAAGGCTCTCGACCGACTAGATATTGAAGGCTTGACCTTAAAGCCCAGTAACATCATGGTAAGGGCTTTTGATGGGTCGAAAATAATGGTGCATGGGGAAGTTGACATCCCTGTCAAGGTAGGCTCTCATACTTTTGAGTCCACCTTCTATGTGATGAACATGAGGCTATCATACTCTTGTTTGTTGGGTCATCCTTGGATCCACGAAGTTGGGGCTGTTACTTCTATACTACACCAAATGTTGAAGTATTCGGTGCAGGGGAAGATAGTCACTGTGCACGATAAAGAGGAGTATATGGTGAGCCATTTGAACACCTTTAGGTACGTAGAAGTGGACGGAGAATTTATAGAGACCCCCTGTAAAAACTTTGAAGAGATTCCCCAGATTTTGGCGTCAACCGAGACCACTACCAGCACCAAACCTCCCTTGAAGATGGCTTCTCTCAAGGACGCTAGAGCAGTAGTTGAAGAAGGTAGGAGTACCAATTGGGGACAGCTTCCTGAGTTTATTCATAAAACTGACAAGTTTGGCTTGGGCTTTACTTCAGGGGCTCAGAGGGTTGTTCGACGCGCTCGAGTTGGAGGACCTCCCCTACGCATCAGCAATCGAGGGGTCAATGCTATTGAAGACAGTGAGAAAGACTTTGATTTTGACAGCTGGATTTACCCGACTACCAATGGTGAACCGAGTAATTGGACGACCAGAGATTTTATACCAGTTTCTTTTATTCCGCAGTAATTGTCTTACTTGTTTTCTAAGTTTGTAATGAACAATTTAAACTTTATGGCCTTGTGTCTTATCCGAGGAACAATGGTTCTATCTGTGAGGGTTACTATATGTCATCTTATATATCATCAATGAAGCATTGGAAGTTCTTTGCATACAAATTTTGCACTCTCTATTTTTTTCTTTTCTGCCTTTGCTTTATCAATACAGCTATGCTCTTACACACACTCACGTATCAAACTGCAGACCCATATCCACTCTGGATCCCATTGATAAAAATCCTGCTATTGCCAGTTATGACTTCTAAAATCCGATCTACCAAGCCGAAGACGAAGGTGAGGATGATTGTGAGGTACCTGGAGAACTTGCTAGACTGCTACAACAGGAATAGAGGGCCATACAACCTCATGAAGAGCCAGCTGAGACAATAAACTTGGGCACAAAGATAGATAGAAAAGAGGTTAAAATAGGTGAAAATCTGGAGCTTAGCGTCAAACGGAGGTTGATACAGATGTTGCACGACTATGTTGAGATCTTCGCCTGGTCCTATGAAGACATGCCTGGTTTGGACATTGATATTGTGGTGCACCGTCTGCCAACTAAAGAGGATTATCCTCCGGTTAAACAGAAGGTTCACTATATGCACCCTGAAATGTCAGAGAAGATCAAGGCAGAGGTCATGAAGCAGTTCGACGCAGGGTTCTTAGTTGTCACCTCCTATCCGCAATGGGTTGTTAATGTTGTTCTGGTACCTAACAAGGACGGCAAGGTATGGATGTGTGTGGATTACATAGATCTGAACAGGGTAAGCCCCAAGGATGACTTCCCGCTTCCCCATATTGATGTTCTGGTCGACAACACCGTGCAGCACAAAATCTTCTCCTTCATGGATGGTTTCTCTAGCTACAACCAGATCAAGATGGCTCCTGAAAACATGGAAAAGACAACCTTCGTCACACAATGGGGCACCTTCTGTTACAAGGTGATGCCTTTAGGGTTGAAGAATGCTGGGGAAACCTATCAGCGAGCCATGGTCGCTTTGTTCCACGACATAATTCACCATGAGATCGAGGTTTACATTGATGATATAATAGCCAGGTCTCAGACTGAGGAAGAGCACCTTGACCATCTCCAAAATTTGTTCGACAGGTTGAAGACATACAAGTTGAGGTTGAATCCGAACAAGTGCACCTTCGGGGTAAGGTCTAGTAAACTTCTGGGTTTCATTGTCAGCGACAAAGGCATCCAAGTAGATCCTGCAAAGGTAAAGGCTACACAAGAAATGCTTGCTCCCTACACAGAGAAGGAAGTTAGAGGTTTCTTGGGACGCCTGAATTATATCACCAGGTTCATTTCACATCTAACTGCTACTTGTGATCCAATCTTCAAGCTTCTGGAGAAAGATCAAGTGGTAAAGTGGAATGATAATTGCCAGACCTCTTTAGAAAGAATCAAAGAATACCTGCAAGAACCACCAATTCGGATGCCTCCAATTGAAGGGAGACCTTTCATATTGTACCTGAGAGTGCTAGACAATTCAATGGGGTGTGTGCTGGGGCAGCATGACGAGTATGGTCGAAAAGAGCACGCAATATACTACCTTAGAAAAAAGTTTACCGACTGTGATACACGTTGCCCCTGCTCGAGAAAACTTGTTGTGATTTGGCATGGGCTGCTCGCCGACTGAGACAGTATATGCTGACTCACACTACCTTGTTGATATCGAAGATGGATCGGATCAAGTACATTTTCGAGAAGCCTGCTCTCTCCGGAAGGATAGCAAGGTGGAAAATGATCTTAACTTAGTACGATACACAATATACAACCCAAAAAGTAATAAAGGGGAGTGTATTAGCTGATCATTTGGCTCATCAGGCCGTGGATGACTACCAGTCCATGAATTTTGAATTCTTGGATGAGAATATTATGCTGGTGATTAACTACGAAGAACCTGGATCGGATGAAGGGCCTGAGGAAGGATCCCGATGGTCTATTTATTTTGATGGAGCCTCAAACTCACTGGGTAACGGAATTGGCGTTGTAATCATATCTCCCGGGGGCTGTCATACTTCGTTTACTGCCTGACTATGTTTCAACTGCACCAACAATATGGTGGAGTATGAACCAAGTATTATGGGTCTTCGAGCTGCTATCGACCTAAGGATCAAGTTCTTGAGTGTATTTGGGGATTCCGATTTGGTGATAAGTCAGATCAAAGGAGAATGGGATACAAAACATCTGAATCTCATCCCATACAAAGAGCATGTACTGACGTTCCTCCCGCACTTTGAAGAGGTAACCTTTGCACATTTCCCACGAGAGGAGAATCAGTTAGCGGACGCGCTAGCCACCATGTCTTCCATGTTCAAAGTCAAGTGGGACAACGAAGCTCCCTGAATCACCATTGAGAGGTTGCATGAACCAGCACACTGCTGCGAGATTGATACTAAAGAGGTAGCAGACAAACCCTGGTTTCATGAAGTGAGAAGGTATCTCGAGGCTCAAGAATATCCTGAAGGGGCATCTGTCAATGATAAGAATTTCATGAGAAGGTTTCCCGCGAAATTCCTCCTCAATAATGGAATCCTCTACAAGCGCAATCATGACTCCACATTACTACGATGTGTAGACAAGAGCGAAGCAGAGAGGATCATGACGGATCTACATGAAGGTACCTTCAGAACCCATTCCAGCAGACACACCATGGCTAAGAAGATCCTACGGGCAAGATATTAATGGTCCACTATCGAAGCCGATTATTACCAGCACTCTCGAACTTACCATATGTGACAAATCTACGCTGATAAGGTGCATGTGCCTTTGGTCCCTTTGAACGTCTTGACAGCTTCGTGGCCCTTTGCAATGTGGGGCATCGACATGATCGGAGAAATCAGGCCCACCGCTTCTAAAGGACATCGCTTCATCCTAGTAGCCATTGGTTACTTCACAAAGTGGGTTGAGGAAGCCTCTTTTACCACAGTAACCAAGAACTTTGTGGAGCGGTTTATCCGACATAATCTAATCTGTCGATATGGTGTGCCAGAGAGAATTATTACTGACAATGGTACGAATCTCAAAAAAACAATGATCACCGAGCTCTGTAAACAGTTCAAGATACAACATCATAATTCTTCTCCCTACCGGCCAAAGATGAATGGCGTTGTTGAAGAGGCTAACAAGAACATCGAGAAGATTGTACAGAAGATGACGGTGACATACAAAGACTGGCATGAGATGTTACCATTTTCTATTCATGGGTACCGTACCTCAACAAGGACGTCGACAGGGGAAACACCCTACTCTTTGGTATATGGCATGGAGGCAGTCCTATCCATCGAAGTACAGATGCCTTCTCTCAGGATTATGAAGGATGTGAATTTGAATGAAGACGACTGGATCCGAACCCGGCTTGATCAGTTAAATCTAATCAATGAAAAGAGACTTACTTCTATCTGCCATGGCCAGACGTATCAAAGGCGAATGATCAAGGCTTTTAACAAGAAAGTCAGGTGTCAAGAATATCAAGTTGGGGATCTAGTAATCAAGCGTATCATACTGCAGCAAGGTGACCCCAGGGGCAAGTGGACTCCCACCTACGAAGGGCGATTTGTGATTAAAAACATTTTCTCGGGTGGAGCCATGATTCTGACCACCATGGACGGTGACGACCTTCCTCACCCTGTCAACACGAACATAGTGAAAAGATACTACGCATGATAAAAGACCCGCTAGGTCGACTGGCCTAGGAAAAAATAAGCGCTTCCAGGCGAACCAAAAGGGTTCGGGAAAAAATAAGGGATGAAAATAAAAAAAAATTGTACACCTGACAAGTCGAAAACCTGAAAAGGCAACTTGGGCAAAAAAGGGTATCCCGGTGGACTGAAAACCCGAAAGGGTGGTTCAGGAAAAAGTAAGGGATGAAAAGCGTATCACTATGTCCCATTGGATCACCCTGCAATCTGACCTCAGTATCAATTGTCAAGCTCGAACGACATCAATCAATCTAGTCAGCTTCGGACAAGCAGCAAAGTGAGAAGACGTTTGAAGGCATAGCGGCAATAGCAGATTTGAAATTCAATGGGATTATTGCATATAGCTGTTTTCTTTTTGTTGTATATGATATCGTATAGCTTCCATTTTTACGATGGCGTTTCTCTTGCTAGAGCATCAACTTCCTTGTACAAAAACACCTGTTATAGGCCAACTTCAAAAATTAATACAAGTCATGTTTACAAAACTATTTGTTTTTCTTTTTCTGTTTTATTTTTACAAGAACGTCCAATGATTTATTCTTGACACATGCACTTGAATATGATTGTTGTTCACAAATATTTGCATAGGAAAAGAAATACAATTGCTCATAACTTAAGAGACAGGGGAAAAAGTAGGAAATGTCAAAACCCAACGGTTACTCTATCCAGCAGGTACCAGGGCTAAGACAACTTAGGAGCACAATACATGTGACTGTGTAACATCTATATTCCCCGCAGAGTAGAGGTAATCAAAGCCTTGATATCAGTTCTCTCGGAACGGGAAGTAATCTCCCTAGCCAGGGTCATCCAGAAACCTGACATCTATATCCCCCTACCAAGTTTCATAATCGCGAGTGGATCATCATAAAGTTCTAACTCCCTAAGCAGAGTTTATTTCCCTGGATATAGGAGCTCAATCCCCGACAGAGCCCATTACTTCAGCTGTGGAAATTCACCTTCCAAGTTGTTCCCCGCAGAGTTGTTCTCAAACAGAATCTCCCCCTGGCAAAAGTACAGTCACTTCCATTCATCATCCCCAACGGAAGTAGAAGAGCCACAGTTCTCTACAACAGTCAGAAATGTTATTTTCTCCAGCAACAGTCAAGGATTTATTTTCCCAGACTCGGATATGTCACAACTAACATCTCATGCTCATACATCATGACATGCACATACAGCATAATCTAGTTTATTTTGAGAACATCATCTCACAATGCATTTCATGCATCGCATATAACTAACCTTGTTATCTTTTCAGGAAAGACAGTTATCACCAATAATTCCAGCAGTTATACATGTCATATATGCAGGCAACCAAGGGAAAATCAGTTTTTGCAATCAAACGGGTCAACTAATCTACATGATCAAGCGAAGTAACCCTACTACCCAGGTTCCTTCTCTTAGCACGGCTATCCAGGCTTTCATCTCGAAGTAACCTGTTGCACCCTAAAATTTACCCTCTTGATTTAGGCTTATGTTTCATCATGAATATCATATTGCATTGCATGCATACATTGTGATGGGATCTAAGTACTTTGGTTATCAAGTTTTCCTCAAGCTTTGAAGGTTGATTGCATTGACAAGTTGCTCAAGTAGAACCTTATCATCTAAACCTCTGGATCTTTCAAGCTCAAAAGTTATTTCATATCTCAAGATGTCTTATCCATCTCTTTGGATCATCAAATGATTGAAGTTTGTGTTTGATTATCAGAAGAATCACTCTTTTGATTCACCAGTCAAATTAGGGTTTTGTTTGATCAAGGTTATTGATCAATGTACAAGTCTTAATTTGGAAGCTACAATATCTCATTGGTATTTTAAAAGTCTTTGTACAAGAAATTGGTCAAGATGCCCAGAGGATTTGAAATTTTGGAGATGATTCATCAGTCTTCTAAGGTGTTAACCAAAACTAGTGTTTGGGATTTCATCAAGATTTCTTGAGAATTTTGAAGTGAAACTTTGCACATGGCCTCTATATATTTGGAAGATCATATGTTTGAAGTCTTGACCATCAATTTTGAGGGGAAGTAGATCAATTGATTCAAAGGGGCAAAATGGTCATTTTGGTCAAAATCAGGAGTTGACTAAGTTGGACTTTTGGTCAACCATCAATTTAAACATCCTCTTTTCATATTCCATACCCAAATTCATCTTTGAATCATGAGAAATGGTGAATTTGAGTGTAACTTGTTCAAGAAGTAACTTAAAAATTAAAAAAAAATCTAAGTGTCAAGATGACTTCTCTTGGGCAAGTCACGCGCGTAATTTCATCAAACACTTGGCATGCCATTTTGTGGAATCAATTTCTCGCGACTCAGGCCTCAATTTGAAAAATTAAAAAGAGTATTTCGTTTCCTTCCATGAGAACTTCCCATTGAGCCTTGAATCATTCAATTTGGCCAAAGATTGAGTGAGTTGCAACACCTCAAAGTTGGTACCTCAAGGCTGACTTCATGCACACCATGCAAGCCAGACGCGCGCGCGGGCCAGGCAGGCCAAATCACACTTTTGCCTCAAGTTTTCAATATCATTTCTCCATCAAGTCAGCCTCAATTTGAAAAATTCAAGGCCCTATTATGTTCTATATTATGAGAGCTCTTGAAAGGCCCCTCAAGCATCCAAAACACACGAAGGAATTTCAAGTGGCCTAAGCATAAAGTCAGCTAACCAGATTATTGGACAACCATGGTCATGTTGCAGAATTTGCATAATTTTGTTTTGATTGATTTCAGGTTATATTTGGCATGTGTTTAGCACGAAATTTACACTCTTTGTTTGCCAAAACAAGCCAAGCCAAGTAACACCATGTTCATGACCCCCCCCCCCCCCCCCCCCTTATTCATGTTTGGCTAAAATGGGGGCGGATTCATTCTCTCAAAAGATCAGAAGCTGCTATCTCTCTCTCTCAAAAAAAATCCTGCTTCAAAGCTTCTTTATTCTTCATTCCATAGCTCAATTCATGACCATTTTCACTTCATTGGAGCATTAGAAGCAAGGGACAAGGGTTTTCACTTTGTTTCAGAGGCCATAGTTGAGTTTATTTCTCAACTCGAAAGGTATTTTTAGATCTTGATTCTTCATAATTTTGCTTGTTTCATGTGATTTAAAGCCTGTGATCATGTTCATAGCTGGCCAGATCTTACATATGATGTATAAACTTGTTTGATTTTGAAGCATACACGATTTGGTGAACTTCTGGTTTTTCACGATTTAATGATTTTTTCAATTTTCTTGCTCTGATTTCTACTTCTATGATCAATCATTTTGAATTTTGTGAAAAGCATGATGTAGTTGATAGTTTGAACATTGATTTGTGATTTGAATCATTAATTTTGGTGGAGGAACGAGGCAGAAATTGCAAGTAGAACATAGGTGTCTGAAACTAAAAAAAACACGCGTTAGGGCTTGTCTTGGGGAAGAAGACGATGGCGTGGATGGATCTGATTGGTCCATTGAATTTTTAATGCAATTTTTCAAATTTTTGTTTTTAATTGATTTCTTCTGATTTGATTTTGTGATCAAAACATTTTTAAAAATCATGAACAAATTACCATAAGCTAATAATAATTTCTAGTATTTGTCATATTTTTTTTGGAATTTTTAAAAATGTTTTGATAGGTTTAAAAATTCATAAGTTTAATTAATTTTTTGTTCAATGATTATTTTTATTTTAATAGTTCTTTTGATCTAAAAATTCCACAAAAATTATCCTTGACGCATAAAATAATTTAGAAATTGATTCTGATTTTTGTTTAGCATTTTTCTATTTTTGATTAGAAATTTAATTTGAGAAGTTTATTTGAAATATTTGTTTCATGATTTTTGTTTTAATACTTCCTTTAATTCAAAAATCCTCAAAAAAATCATGTAAGTTTTTTTTTTTTAATCATAGTGCCTGAATATAATTTTGTTTTGACCTTTTTGTGCCTTTTGGCTAGGGTTTACATTTTTGTCATTAAATAATAGTTTAATTGTTAATTGTTTGTTTGATTTTTTATTTTAATAGTTCTTTTAATCCAAATTCCACAAAAAATCAGGATGTGTGTTTTTAATTCTAATATTTGAATATAATTTTGGTTGGATATTTTTTCTGATTTTTGATTAGGATTTTATTTTGAGATGTGATTATTTGTTTAATTGATTAATTGTTTTAATTTGATTTTATTTTTGACTTTTCCTTAATTAAAAAATGTGAAAAAATATGTATTCTGACATTTAGGGTTTCCTTGTGGTTTGCATGATCTCGGTTTGAATTCTTTAAATTTTGATCTTACCTAATTAATATTTAAGATTAAAATTCAAACAATTAGGGTTTTGTAGCTTGCATTGCAAGTTTCATTTTCAAAACCATTATGCCCTGGATTTTCAATGGAATTTAGGTCTTGATAATGGTTCATGAATGTATTGAGGATCTAAAAACCATTTTTCTTGAATTATTTGACTTGGTTTGATATTTTTCCATGAATTATTTTGAAAACTTGTCTAGTTTTGATAGTTTGGCTAACTAGTTTTGAACTTTGGGCCTCATTTGAACCCCTCCTCAACCATTCATGAACCTAAGACTTGCTTTCTGACTTCTACACACTTCAAAGATGCTAAGAAATTTTTGGTTTGAATTATTGAAATCCTTTTCTATTTTTGATGTATTTTTTAAGTGAAGGTACCCAATTAATGTTGCATATCTTGTTGCAATTTTCTTGATGGCTAATGAACTTGAGTGAGGCATATAATTGGGCACCTAATGATCATGTTGGATATGTTCATCCAAATAATCTCAAGTCATTTCACTTGGTTCCCCATGTTTGAATGATTGAAACCTCTTTTGATGCATTGTGTGGGATTCCTCTTCTATTATGCTTGTGAGCTGTGATGAAGTAATTGAGTATGATTGAATTGTGTTTGCTACTGACCTTCATGGTCTTTGATTGTATTCTTCTCAAGCTCCCATTATCCTTGATTGATATTCAATTGTTAACTCAACATGGTGATAGAAAGGAGCAACATTCCTCTAACTGTTGACCAAATTGTGCATATGCCTGTTTCTTTTTGTCTATCATATCTAATGTTTTGATCGTTTCTATCATGTTTCCTAATTTCATTATGGTGTCATCATACATCCCTTATATGAATCATCATTCTATTTATGGGAATACTAACTTGACTTTTGAATGTGCGAGGTACTTTGAGAAAAGTTTTCCATTTTTGACTTGAGGCTACAGTGTTTCACTTTATTTGTGAAACACAATTTATTACATTGGCACTACTCTTTTGCTTGGCATATTTGATAGTGTATGCAGGATATGTATATGTGATTATGAATGTCATATATTTCCCATGGGATCTGTTCATACTTGAAAATCTCAATACTTACATCCCGATGGCGTAATTTCTAACTTGATTTGTCTGATGATGCCAGCTTGCTTGAAGTTCTTTGGGTTTCTTTTATTCTTGCTCAGTTGCTACGGATAGTTATTCGTTTGGTATTGCACTATTTTGTTTCTTCTATTTGCATAGTTCTATGTTTCATGATGGGACCTCTGTTGCTGATATATGTCAGGAGGCCCTCTGTTTTTGTTTGATACATGTGTTATGTTTGTTTCTTTTAATTTTTGATCGATGAGTCACTCAACTTAGAAATTGAGATCACGACTTCGCTCTCAGTGCATGTTCCTTATAGGATGTTTATTGTTTTTCTTCTTTAATTTTTTATCAATGAGTAACTCAATTTAGAAATTAAGATCACGACTTCGCTCTCAGTGCATGTTCCCTATAGGATGTTTATTGTTTTTCTTCTTTAATTGTTGATCGATGAGTCACTCAATTTAGAAATTGAGATCACGACTTTGCTCTCAGTGCATGTTCCCTATAGGATGTTTATTGTTTTTCTCCTTTAATTGTTGATCGATGAGTCACTCAATTTAGAAATTGAGGTCACGACTTCGCTCTCATTGCATGTTCCCTATAAGATAGTTTTGTTAAGCCTCCTTTAACATGTTAATTAAGGTAGGAATACATGTATGCTAGCATAGGGTAGGATTTTCCTTTATCCTCAACCTTAGGGTCAACCTTTGTATGATAACACTAGGGATAGTGCTAGACTAGTTCCCCTTAGTTGTTTTTTTCCTTCCTTTGCATTTTGCATCTTAAAACAAAAACTGTTTTCTTGCCAAATCATAAAACACCTCTAAAAAACTCAAACTCTTCTTCAAGGTAAAAGATACAAATCAATCTTATTTGTTTGTGCGCCTCTTGGCTTTGTTTTTAAATCTGGTTTAGCCGATGTTTCGCCATCGCACATGTTTGTTATCCTACTTTGATTCTCAATATCATTGTTAGGTGTGATGTTTTGTCATCTGTTTTATTGATGTTTCGCCATCTTTGCTATGATATCTTGTTATCTTCTAGCCGATGTTTCGCCATTGTACATTTGTTTGAATCCGATGTTTCGCCATCGCACATTTGTTTGAAGCCGATGTTTTGCCATTGCACATTTGTTTGAAGTCGATGTTTCGCCATCGCACATGTTTGTCATCCTAATTTGATTCTCAATATCATTGTTAGGTGTGATGTTTTGTCATCTGTTTTATTGATGTCTCTCCATCTTTGCCATGATATTTTTTTTATCTTTTAGCCGATGTTTCTCCATCGCACATTTGTTTGAAGTCGATGTTTCGCCATTGCACATGTTGATTATCCTACTTTGACTCTCAATGTCGTTGTTAGGTGTGATGTTTTATCATTTGATGTTTCTCCATCTTTGACATGTTACTATGTTATTATTTAGCCGATGTTTTACCATCTCATTTGTTTGTTGTTGCATTTGATATTTTGCCATCTTAACTGTTTTTATTGTCTTAGCTAAAAAACACAAACCAACCAAAATATATAAGCCGAACTACGGTTGCTCTGATTCTTTAAAAGGGATACGTAGGCATTGGGGTAGGGCCCAACCGAGTATAACTTTTAGTTTCCCTACATTGTTTTCTTTTGTTTCTTTCGCATGAATTCCCTTTTTAGCTTTAAGCCATAGACATAGGATTTGACCACACCCATTAGATTAGACAACAAGAGTGGATACTGTAGAGTACTACGGGCGTGTGGGGTGCTAATACCTTCCCCTCGCGTAACAGACTCCCTTACCCGATCTCTCGGTCTAAAGACCGTGATTTCTCCCTCTTCAGGTTTTCTCGATGTTTACCTTTCCCTTTCGGTGGGATAAAAGACGTTCGGTGGCGACTTCATTGATGTTTCAGTACATCCAGATGACAGGTTCATCCGGGTTGTTTCATAACCTTACTACCCAGGTTCCTTCTCTTAGCCCTACTATCTAGGCTTTCGTCTCGAAGTAACCCTACTACCCAGGTTCCTTCTCTTAGCCCTGTTATCCAGGCTTTCATCTCGAAGTAACCCTACTACCCAGGTTCCTTCTCTTAGCCCTTCTATACAGGCTTTCATTTCGAAGTAATCCTACTATCCAGGTTCCTTCCCACAAGCCCTACTACCCAGGCTTTCATTTCGAAGTTACCCTACTATCCAGGTTCCTTCCCACAAGCCCTACTACCCAGGCTTTCATTTCGAAGTAACCCTACTATCCAGGTTCCTTCCCACAAGCCCTACTAACCAGGATTTCATTTCGAAGTAACCCTACTATCCAGGTTCCTTCCTACAAGCCCTACTACCCAGGCTTTCATTTCGAAGTAACCCTACTATCCAGGTTCCTTCCCACAAGCCCCACTACCTAGGCTTTCATTTCAAAGTAACCTTACTATCCAGGTTCCTTCCCACAAGCCCTACTACCCAGGCTTTCATTTCGAAGTAACCCTACTATCCAGGTTCCTTCCCACAAGCCCTACTATGCAGGCTTTCATTTTGAAGTAACCCTACTATCCAGGTTCCTTCTCCCTTATCTCCAGACAACAATTTACAACACTGTAAGGCCTGGACCCGACCAGATACGATCGGTTTCTCATTTCCTTAGTAAGTCGTTGTACAGCCTGGACCCTGACCAGATATACATTCTACTTTCACCCCCCTCATTCAGGAGTTAATTCCCCAGTGCATAAATCAACATTCCCCGGCAAAGTCCCCCTCAACAGCAGGTATAGGAATTCTCGCCAAGGAATCTCTTATGCAACTGATCTTTTCCGGATGGCATCTTTAAGCCCATCTTTGATGATTCCCCATATGTAAGCCCATTTCCGATATCACCAATCAATCACTTCATGCGAGTGCAAATTTCTAGGCACTCTAGTGTTCAACATCTTCCACCTTCAGATCACGAAAGGAAGACCGGCCAATCTACATCCTCAGGCTTAAAAAGATTGAACAGGGGCAACTGTTGTACCCCAAAATTTTCCCTCTCATTTCTCAAAGGATTATCCTGGACCCTCAGTTTTGCTTCTATCAAGTTTCAAGTCTTGAATTATAACTTTTCAAGGAAATCACTCACAAGGGAAAAAAGGGTCAAAAGCACACTGAAAAAAGTCAAACTTTGACTTTTAAATCAAAAATCTAGTTTCAACCATTATATTTCATCGAGATATGAAATTAGTTCATCAAAATCAGAAGTCAGAAATTACTTTGAAAAAATCAAATTTCTGAACATATAGAAAATTTTCTAAGTGTTAAGAGAATATGATACTTCAGAACTTCTGAGTCAGCCTTCACACAAGTGCGGTCAGAAGTTGCAAACACGGTTCAGAACATGATTCTTCAATCAGAACATGTAGAAGCGATGCTCTTTGGTCAGAACATGATTCTTCAATATTTGAAGGCTATGTTTAATGCTTCAGTCAGAACATCACCCTTCAAGTCTCATTTTGTTCTTCTGTGATCAGAACATCACCAAATCCCAAAACCTCGTTTAAACAACCTGTTGCACTGCTACAGCACAATACTCTAACCAGCACCTAATCCAGTCAACGCCTGCATTTTCCCAAGTCCTGTATTTACACCAAATACAAAAGGCGGTGATCAAAAAGCAATGGAACAGTGTGAAAAAAGTTTAAATCCCATTTATTCCCCCCCCCCCCCAAAACCACAGAAAATTCACCTATAAATCATATGCTCCATCACACGTTCAAGGGGCTGGCTTTTGGAGAGAGAGAATTGTTAAAAAAAGAGAAAAGAAAGCTGTGAAACCTTTATAAAAAATCCACAATTCCCAAATAGAAAACCAAAACCTTTGTTCTTCCATTGAAGTAAAAGAACTTGGCATTTTCTCTTCTGCTACTTTTGCTGACTCCAGAGCATCTGAAGGCAGCAGTTCAAGCTCCAATCACACACTCTAGATTCAAGGTAAGTCTTTCTGACTTCACATCTTCATTCAGAACATCATTAAACATGTAAATATCATAGTATTGATGTTTTCCATATCATTTCATAAGTAGAAATACTGTGGATTAGAAATTCCTGATTAAGGCTAGGCTCAGGATCAGGAATAGAACTTCTATAAACTGTTGTGCTTTTATCCTTCTGATTTGCTGTTTGCTGAAAACTGAATAAGTTATCGTTGTGCTGATTAATATGAGGAAAGAGTTGAAATATAACACAGAACTTCTGTTTTTCACTCACCATTTTAACACACATAACTTCTATGATTTTCTCACTGTTTAAGCATGCAGAACTTCTTAGTTCTCTTCACCGTTTTGACACACAGAACTTCCATGATTTTTCTCACTGTTAATACACATTGAACTTCTAATTCTTACATGCTGATAACGCACTGAACTGCTGATGTTCACTCACCGGCTTAGCACAATACATAACTTTTGATACTTCCACTCGCTGTTTTAAAACACTCAGAGTTTCTGATTTTCACATGCTGACAATACACTGAATTTATGATGTTTATTCATTGTTTTAGTGTAACACAGAACTTCTTCCTTTTGGCTCACTGTCTGAATACCATCCAAAACCTCTGTGTTTTACCTCTAATGTTTTTGCAGGACTTCAGAGTGTATCAATCCAGAACTTCTGATGCTCACTGACGTTTCTTTCCGAGTCACAACACTCTTGGCATCAGAACTTCTGATTCCTTTTGTTTTGCTGGAAGCAGCACGCTAATTCTATATCTCATTTATTTTCCTTTTTATCACTTTCAATATCAATATTATTTTCTTTCAAAATAAAAAAAAGAGGCATAAAAATATTTTCTTTTTACTAAATAATTCGTTCTTTTTTTAATTCATTAAGATAAAAAACCATTTTTCCAAAAAAAACCTTTTCCTTTCTTGCATTATTATTTCAATATGGTTGCAATAGATAATTAGGATTTACTTTCTTGCAAAAACCCCATTTGTAAATCTGTACACCCCATCCCCCTAATGATTCTAATAGCGTAGAATCTTTACCTTCCGCATTTGTATTGCTTTCATATGTTGTTAGTAATTAGGGTGTGTATGGCAAGATATGAATCGACAAATAGATCACCCTAATCAAGGCTAAAATGCATGCAATCAAACACACTTGCACACTGACACCTTTAGGGTAATCCCACTTTATGGCCTATCGGAAAATAAGTCATGTCCCTCGAATATGGGCGTTTTAGCAAAGACCCTCGATAAAAGATCATAGTCCCTCGATGTTGCCTTCGGTAAACAATCTAGTCCCTAAAAACGACACTTCTAAAACGTCCCATAGGTTGCCTTCTATGACTATAAAAACGTCCTGTGCCCGTCCCTTCACATCCAACGATATGGCTTCTTACCAAATCAATGGTAAGGTAGCAACATCTAAAGGAGTAGGAAAAGAACATCTAAGACCTTTGAGTAGGTAGATTCGCTCGTAGTTGCTCGCTTGCTCACAACAAAAACATTTTATACACCAACACTCTCATTTTGAAACGTTTTCGAAAGACAACACTTTTTACGCGTTCTTATAGAGACGAGAACCGTTACAAAGACACATTTTCAAAATCACTTTCAAAAACACATTCGCAAACACATCTTTGAGCTATTTTCCAAACAAACACTTTGTACGTGTTCTTATAGAGACGAGAACCATTACAAAGACGTTTTCAGAAAAATACTTTCAAAACCCACACCACAAGCACATTTTCAAACAAAAGCAAGTGATCTAGCGAGTAACAAAGAGCCCGTGGAAAACCATGGATGAAAAGGGTGCTAATACCTTCCCTTTTCATAATCTACCCCCCGAACCCAAGAAAACATCTCTAAAGGTCTTTCCTGTGCTTTTTCACCTTTCCTTTTGGACAAAAGAAAAGTCGGTGGCGACTCTTGCTAAACCGCAACATTTGCAATTACAAACACGAAACAAAAAGTCAGTTCTCCCAACGTATCACATCACCACCAATTACCAAAAGGAAAAAGACAGTTTATCTTGGACATCAAAGATTTTTAAGACCTAATCATTTGTATCGTTGATTGCGCAAGATTTTTAATAGAGAGATGGAGTTTAGTATCGCTCCAAAACCCTCAATCGGGAAGGAAGTTTATAGAAGACAATAACACATTAAAGTTGTCTTTGGAAAGAAACAAAAATATCCCATGGAGAAAAATTCTTGGAAAAAGAGGTCAGTGTTCTTTGATCTTCCATATTGGTCCAGTCTTGATGTAAGATATTGTCTTGATGTGATGCACGTGGGGAAAAATGTATGTGATAGTTTGATTGGAACACTTCTCAACATTAAAGGCAAGAGAAAATATACTAATAAATCCCGCGAAGATATGGTTGTGATGGGTATACGACAAGAATTATCCCAAAAAAAGTAGGAAATAGAACCCATTTCCCCTAACATGTCACACTCTGTCTAAAAAAGAAGAAAAAAAGTTTTTGCGATTGTTTGTAGTGAAGAAAATTGTGTTAGAGAATGATCACAAATTAATTGGTTTAATTTCATGATTATCATATCTTGATGCAACAACTTCTATCAGTGGTTATCTGTGGCATCTTACCAAGAAATGTAAGGGTGACTATAACCCGATTGTGTTTATTCTTCAATGCTATATGTAGTAAAGTTATAGATCATTGAAATTTAGATGAATTGGAACACGAAGCTACTATTATCTTGTGCCAATTAGGGATGTTTTTCCCTCCATCATTATTTGACATTATGTTTCACTTAGTTGTTCATCTAGTAAAGGAGATTAAAATTTATGGTCTAGTTTATTTGCGGTGGATGTATCCAGTAGAGCATTACATGAATATTTTCAAAGGGTATACAAAGAATCATCACTATCCAGAAGCTTCGCTCAAAGAAAGGTACATCATGGAAGAAGCTATTGATTTTTATACAAACTATTTGTCAGATGCGAACTTTATAGGAGTTCTCGAGTCTTGTCGTGATGGATTTTATGATGGTAGATGTATTCAAGGTTTAAATGTTAAGGTATTTAATCGACAAGTAGTTCTTCAAGCACATTTGTGTATATTTAATAACCTTAGTGGAATTGATCCTTACTTGACCACGTACAAAACTGTTATTAAGGAAAAATACCCCCGGATGAATAAAAATGGTTGTTGACAGAGCATAACAGAACTTTCATAGATTGGTTTAATGAAAGTATTTCTAAAGGGAGTGGTGCATCAGATGATTTAAAAGGTTGTCATGTATGCTTATGTTTAATGTAATTACTTGGAGTGTATGTGATATTATAAAATATTCGTTCTATACAAAATATGAGGATGGTCATAGCACCATACAAAATGATGGTGTTATGGTTGAGGCTGAATCCATGTACTTTTCTAGTTCCAAAGATAATAATCCATTACTAGCATCTAAAGCGTACTTTGGGATCATTGAGGAGATTTTGGATATTGACTATGTTTCTTTTAAAGTGCCTTAATTTAAGTACAGGTGGATTGACAGTAAAACTGGTGTAGAAAGCGATGAATTAGGATTCACAAGGGTTGATCTTTGAAAGACAACTTACAAGAACGAACCATTCATCAAGGCAAACCAAGCAAAATAAGTTTTTTATGTCACTGATCCATCTAACACTAGATGGTCAATTGTTCTTCAAGGAAAACGTCTTCCCAATAGTACTGATGAAAATCAAGATTTTAACTATGAGAGTCCTTGTTTAGCAACATGTGTACGTGAATCATCTGAAGAAAATGACTTAGATGATATGCATGTTATTCATCGTGATCACGAAGAGGGCATATGGGGAAATAGCAAGTAAATGGTTTATTGCTTTTGTTTCTTAATCATTTATTTTAGTTTTGATGTAAAATTATAAAGTGTGTGCCATTTTGGGTTTGCATTTGGTGTAATCAATGAATATTTCTATTTCATATTGAGGAATTGGCAAAATGTACAATGTCTCTATTTCAGGAATCTGTAAAATATGGTTTTGTATTCTGTAATATGGTTATATAATTTGATTTTGGTGCAAATTGTGATCTCTATGATTTTGATATTTTGTTGGGTTTGAATCGATGTATTTGAGATTTTGTTTTATTGAGAAACGATTTCCTGTAAAAACATGTAATAACTTAAAGATATGTCTTTTTCCCCAAAACCAGACTTTTTCTCAAAAGTCGAAAATTGAATTTTATCATAAAAATCATAAAATTTCCTGAGGGGCTCGGTGAAACCATGCAAGTCAGCGGGTGGCACGAGATCGCATTTTGGGTGGTTGCGTGACGGTGCCGTCGACGGAGGCCGCCGGTGAACAATGTCGCATGGATGAGCTGCAACGATAGAAGGAGCCGTCGACATTGACTGTCGATGTTTGATTTTTGGCCGAACTTGGAAACATGCGAAATCAACGTCCAGCCACGGCAATGTCGTACGACCACGACTGGTCGCGCTCGGCTGCGGTGGTTTGGTCCGACACACAGATCTGGGCGGGTTGGGACAATTTTTTGAAGTTTTGTGTTCGGGGAGTTTCTCGTTGAGTTTTATGCAATTATTTACATTAGCAACCTTTCGAGTTATCTATGGGTCAATTTTGAGTCAAACTGTCAGCCCTTAGGACTAATAGAGTTATCACTCGTGAAGGTTAACCATTGGTGCCCTTTTGGAACCTTTTTAGAGTAATTAGGTGTTCTAGATTTATATTGAGTTATAGAACAATATAAAAACTTTGTTGAGATGTGTTGGAATTTTTATAATTAGAATTGTTGAAAATAATTATTTTGTTGTGATTAGAAATCCAGTGGGATTATATTGGTTGTCTGATTATTGTCAAATATTTGGTTCGTATATGGAACCTTTTTTATGGATCAAGTTGCTATGACCCTTGGTGATTGTTGAGTTGCATGCTTGTTTTAATACATTATCATGCATACATATATTTTAGAAAAAGGTAGGAGTTCGGTCTAGTGGTGGCCTCAGACTCATTTGGTGGAATCGTTGGTTAAGGTGAGGAACCAGAGGCAGGTCTCAGATTCATCTGGTGGAATTATAAGTTCATAAAGGGACCAGAGACCATGGATAAATTAGTAACTCACTTATGATATCCAAAAACCCGGTACCACATGCATATAGATAGAGGAGTTGGTTCATTTAGCATTTGATATAATACGAATTACAATTGTAATTGTGATTGTCATTGTGTTTTGGTGATAATGATATATTGATATTTATTTTATTATTCATCCTGCTGTTAATGATCACCTTTAGTATTTTAAGGAATATTCTCACCCCTTTTATGTTGTTTTTTGTATGCCTTTGTGAAATTTTGTACAAATACTCAGCAGGAGTGATTGCTTGTGAGTTAGAAGATTGCTTCACAATTTTCTCCGTGCTTTATTTATTTTCATTATAGTCTGTATTTTTGATCTAATTATGTAACATCATGGAATGAACACATTTGTGTTTCTTTGAATTGATGTTGAATTTATTTCTTTGAGTTTTATTTTGACTAAACTTTTGAAGATATGCTTTCTTCTGATTTTCTGATGCAAGTATATTATCTTTTATTAATACAGTATGCATGTTTTGACGGAGTAACATCCTAAGTAATCCTCAGTATGTTTTATCTTTTAAAATTAAGATTTAGGGTTATAGGGTGTTACATAATTGTATCATAGCAAATCGGTCCGTTTGGACATGTTTTGTTAATTATTATTGACTTCCTAGTGTGCGACGAGTGTGTGAACACTGTTATTGCAGTGTTTCTTCTAACAATTGTTTACTGATATATAGTGAAATGACTGGCAGAAACGACTGTGATATCGTTGATTCTTTGGAGGCCATGGCCCATGTGATGGGACAAGCGCAACAAGCCTTGCAAGTTCAACATAATCAGTAAGCCGAAGGTGGAGAAGCCCGTGGAGTGAGTAGTTCCAGGAACAATCTCTAATATTCAAGGGGAGATATGATCCAGAAGGCGCTCGGTTATTGTTGCAAGGAATTGAAAAAATCTTCTGAGTCATGGTTTGCATTGATGCTCATAAGGTTTTTTATGGTACTCAAATGCTGTCAGAAGAGGCTCAATACTGGTTGGGTAATACGCGACAAAGAATGGAGGTTGTTGGTACTGAGGTTAATTGGGTTGTGTTCTGGACATCATTTTTGGAGAAATATTTCCCGACAGATATGTGCAGTAAGAAGGAGATTGAATGTATGGTGTTAAAACAGGGTAACATGACTGTTGCGGGCAATGCTCCCAAATTTGAAGAGATATCTATGTTTTTCCCTCACTACAATATGGTTAGAGATGAAGGTTATAAATGCATCAAGTTTGATAGGAGTTCTTCTAGAGATTAAGTAGTTTATCGGATAACATGAGATTCTTCAATTCCTAATGCTAGTTAACAAGTGTCGTATTTATGAGGATAGCCGTGCAAGATATGCCTATTACAAAAGTGTCAATATAAAAAACAGTGGTAATCAGAACTGCGAAAAGCTTTATGTTAATCCAGATGGAAAACGTAAACATAAATTTCTACAGAAGAATAATAGTGGGAAGAGTCAAAGTGGGGGAGGTGCTACTATTCAGATTAAATGTTTCAAATATGAAGTGCTTGGTCATCGCGCTTTAGAATGTACTATAGTGATATGTTACAGATGTGGAAAAGTTATACATAAGGATAATGAATGCAATAGTGATGGGTGGTTTGTTACAATCATGGGGAGAATGGTCACATTAGTACAAACTGTCAAAAACCTAAAAAGACGTTGGATGTCAAAGCCGGTGGAATGGTGTTTACTCTTAGTGGTGCAGAGACTTTTCAAAGTCTGATAATCTGATTGGAGGTACATGTTTTATTAATGGTTTTCCTTTGATTAATATTATTTATACTGGTGCTACACATTCCTTTAAATCTGCTGATTGTATGAAATTATTAAATCTTGTGGTGTCTCCTATGGGTGGAAGTATGGTCATTGGTACGCCAGATAATGGATGGGTGACTACTTCCTTAGTTTGTTTAAAATTCCCTTTGACAATATATGGTAGGAACTTTGGCATCAACATATTCTGCTTACTCTTGAGTCAACTTGATGTTATCTTGGGAATGAACTGGTTATAGTTCAACCGTATCTAAAGCAATTGTTATAATAAGACAATGCTATTTTCTGAGTTCGTGGAAGAGAAATATCTTCTATTTATATCTTCCAGCCAGATGAAAGAATTTTTGAAAGATAAAGCTCAAGTGTTTGTGATGTTTGCTTCTTTACAAGTTAGAAGTAAGATATCAATGGTTTATTTTCATGAGGTGAAATAATTTCTAGAAGTATTTCCAGATGATATTACTGATCTACCACTAGAAAGAGAGGTTGCGTTCACCATTGATTTAGTAATTGGAACTAGACCTGTTTCGATGGCACCTTATAGAATGTCTCCGGTAGAATAAGGTGATTTAAAGAAACAACATGAAGATTTTCTTGAGAATAAAATTGTCAGACCAAGTATATCGCCTTGTGGAGCTCCAGTGTTATTAGTGAAGAAGAAGGATAGCAGTATGAGATTGTGTGTTGATTATCTCTAATTGAACAAGGTCACTATCCAGAATAAATATACTCTTCCCAGAATTGATGATCGTATAGACCAATTGGTTCAAGCATGTTTATTTAGTAAGATTTATTTGAGTTCAGGCTATCATGAGATACGAGTGAAGGATGAAGATGTTCCAAAGGCCGTGTTTAGGAATCGATACACTCACTATGAGTACCCGGTGATTCTGTTTGGAGTTTCTAATGCCCTTGGTATGTTAATGGAATATATGAATAGAACCTTCCATCCTTACTTGGATAAATTTGTTGTGGTTTTCATAGACGATATCCTGGTGTATTCTAAATCAAATGAGGATCATGCAGAACATCTCCGTACTTTGCTATATGTTTTGAAAGAGAAGAAGTTATGCCAAATTATATAAGTTTGAATTTTGGTTACGAGAAGTAAGCTTTCTTGGTAATATGATTTCTAGTGGGGGTATAATGGTTGACCCTTCAAAAGTGGATGCAGTGCTACAGTGGGAAGCTTCAAAGATAGTTACTGAGATCATATGTTTTTTTGGACTGGTTGGTTATTATTGGAGATTTATCAAAGGTTTTTCAAAATTAGCTTTACCTTTGACTCAATTGACTCGAAAGGGTCAAGCCTTTGTGTGTGATATGAAATATGAAGAAAATTTTAGAGAGATGAAGAAGAAGTTGATAACAATGCCGATTTTACTCCTTTGGGTTTTGATGATAATAAAGTATTTTAAGAAAAATTGGGTAGACTAATGTGTGTTCAAGTGTGCAGGTACAAAGATCAATATATTGATTAAAAGTTAGTTTTGAAAATGCATTGAACATTAAAAGAGATTCTTTTTAAGAGGCAAATTCTGAAGAATCAACTTCTGATCAAGATGATCAGAATCAGATGTCTCTGGAATATGAGCAAGCCAATATCTGAAGAGTCAGACTCTGAACCATCAAAAGCCTAAGCTCAGACTCTAAATGACCAAAACCTGAACCGAATCAAAGCTCAAGAACCAAGGAAGTCCCGACATGTTGATATCAGACTCTAAGGTCAATTTATTCTATTATGGTCATGTGATAACTCAGTAAAAAGTTGTAGAAGGCTGATGGTTTGCAACTAATAATTCCTTTTGTAGCATATGAAGTTCAAATGTGTTTGTAATGACATTATCAATTTGCGGAAGGTTTGCAATAGATTTGTTGATGCTTCAATACAATGTCTCTCTTGTGCTTGAATATCTCTCTAATGACTCTCTCATGGAACTATATAAGAGGAGCAAAAGATTTGGAGAAATATAAAACATTGCACCTTGATAAAAAAGAAGAGAAGTTATTTTGTCAAAACAAAGAGCACAAGCTAGCTTAAGTTATTAAGTCTCATAGTTTTCTATGTTCTAAACTATTTACACCTCTGATTGTATATCAAGTATAACCATCACTCTATCATTATCATTTATCTGTTCAATAGATTTTTAGAAGTCCCTTTCTTATGTGATTGAGCATTTGGGAAGTCTCTTGCATGTGTGCTTGAGCATTTGTAAAGTATCTTACTTGTGTGCTTGAGCAATCAGAAGTCTCTTTCTTTTTGCTTAAGCATTGAAGTCCCTTACTTGTGTATTTATGCATTGGAAGTCTTATGCTTGTGTGCTTGAGTAACTTGTAATCATATTCGATTATAGTGAAAATCTCTTAGAAGTGCAATGGGACCGGACTACTCCTGATTTGAAGGAGGAACCATGATAAATTGCTTGTGTGTTGTCTTTCTCTTTTCTTTACTTCTGTTATTGATTATTTCACTACTATCCATCAAACTCTAAGTCAGATTCTGAGCATTATAATCAGAGTATAATATCAGATCTTTAGAAAAAAAAGGTAGAAAAGTCAACATAATCCAACCCCTTCTTGTGTTTTTCTCACCTTCAGAACGTGGTTTTAGTTGATCGCTTATCATTAGTTAACCAGATTGATGAGAATGGGATCTTATATTTTTGGGATAGAGTTTGTGTAGCTGATGTACCGGAACTTAAGAAGATGATTTTGGAAGAGAGTCACCGAAGTAGTTTGAGCATTCATTCTAGGGCTACTAAAATGTATCAAGATCTAAAGAAGTTGTTTTGGTGGCCATGAATGAAGAAAGATATTGTGTAATTTGGTTTTTCTTGTTTGACTTTCCAAAAGTCAAAGGTTGAGCATCAGAAGCCATGTGGACTGATGCAGTCGTTGGATATTCATGAATAGATGTGGGACAATATCTTGATAGACGTTTTGACTGATTTTCTGAATACTCCTAGATGGAATGATGTGATTTGGGTGATTGTAGATAGATTGACTAAATAATCTCATTTCATACCAATTAAGGTCATTTTTTTAATGCAAAGGTTGGATGGGATCTATATTAGTGTGACTATAAAGTTGCATGGTATTTTATCGAGTATTGTTTCCAACAGAGACCCAAGATTCATGTCCATATTTTTGGAGAGTTTGTGGGAGGATTTGGGTATAAGACTGAGGTTGAGTTCTGCCTATCACCCACAAATAGAATGGTTAGATGGAGAGGACTATTCATTCTATGGAGTACTTATTGAGGGCTTGTGTCTTAGAGCAATATGGCGCTTGGGAAAATTATCTTCCATTGATCGATTTTACATATAATAACAACTACCATTCTAGTGTTTGAAAATACACCATTTGAGGCATTATACAAAAGGAGGCAAATTTTCCACAGTGATGACATTTCAGAGTCAGTTTCTTTTTACTATTGTAATGAGGTGACACATGTTGTGCATGATATTGTGACATGTGGTCCAACCTTAGAACCTTAGTATTATTTTCAAGTAGAAACACCTTCTCTAAAGGAATCTTCATCTCTTTTTTGCTCGTCCCAAAGCCTATTCCCTTCATATCTTTGGCCATATCTCAAAACTCCATCATTCCATCACATAAATTTGAACTATTTTTCAAATTACTTTAAGTCTATATCAAGTTTCCAAGTTTGGAGTTTAGTGAAGAAACCTATTTTTCTACACTTGTGATGGTTTATGCAAGCTCTTTTGTTTCCTTCTAAAGAACACCTATGTTTTTCTTCTGGTTGTCTAATGTTAAGCTCAGTTATTCCCGCTTAGTGTGAAGTAGCCTGAATGGGGAATCAAGATCTTCTTTAGTCAGGTCTTCACTCCTGAACTTACCTTTAGACTCAAATCTACCAGAATAAGCCATCACATTGTTGGAAATTTCTCCCTTATTCATTATAAAAATCAGACCAAGTGATAGATAATCCTTTTTATGTATCTTTAGAAAGGTATGACATTATGCTTTAACGTGTCCATAGCATTCACATTCAAAACACTGAGTATCCTTGCTATCATATAGTTTGTCCTCACTCCAGCCTTTTTTTCCGGGGGACTGATGTTGGACCTCTTATCTTGGACATTTGGCTTCCACTCTTTGTCTAGATATTGTTGAAAATTTTCCCAAGAAGAGTTATAAAATCTAACAAGCTCTCTTCTTTATCATCTTGAACTCCTTCCTTCTCAGCATTGGAAACAAAGGTTATACCTTTGTTCTTCTTCTCATCTCTTTCATTCATGGATATCTCAAAGGTTTGTAAGTAACCAATGAGTTCATTTGTAACACACCACTTTTCCCACATGAATAAATATAAAATACTTTACGGAATATATCAGAGTTCATAAGTAGGATGTCACATATTTCAAAAATTCACAAAGTTTCAAGTCTTTTTATTACTTATTTCATATAAAATTCAATTCAAAAGAGGAATGGTGAAATTAGTTCACTTCCATGGCGCTAAGGCCTCAACAATAATAAAAACTCCATAAAATATGTGGTCCAACATAAGTATAAATGTAAGATATGTAACAAATAAAATAATTCAAAAACATAGCAAGTTCCCAAATCCCGTGTTACGTATCAGGGCGACTACTAAGACTCGATCAGGTAACACTCACTCCAAGCACTACTCAGGTACCTGATTATCTGTACTCCCCGAGGAGCACGGATATAACAATAGAAAATGGGTGATAATTACATTCAATAAATATACGGTGAATATCAAATGCTAAGGAGTAGTACATAATTCACATGATTCATAAAACACATATTTCACATAATACTTTGCAACATATTCATCATTCACATAACACAACATCAAATTAAGATAGTGCAATGCAATTAAACCAACAACAACTTAATGCATGTGGTACCAACAGGCATAAGCCCACAACATATGCCAAATAGGGCAGCAACAGAGCATAAGCCCTCAAGATAACGCCATTACAGGCCAACAACAGGGCATAAGCCCTCACCAATGCATACATGCAACACCATGATGCAACAACATAATTATGCAACCACAGAGAATAAGCCCTCAACATAATGCCTATACGACCCACAACATTATATCATCATGCAATATAATATGCAATTCATCCACACCTTTCACACAGTATCATCAAGTTACATCACATCATTAACGTCACACATTATATAAAATGCACACAAGGTTCCACATTTTAACATAATTCCATTATTAATAGCTTTCATATATCTTCCTAAGTCATACTAATCACTATAGTTCAAGAGAACCTACACTACATACGAAAACAAGAAAGAACTTGCGAAAACGGAATTTTTTGCACTACCAGGGGCATTTCCCTCAAAGATCCCTCCAAAATTCCCATATGCGTACTGGCTACTCCATACGCGTATGGCCTTTTATCATATGCATACCATACACGTTCTGGCATAAGGTCATGCTGGCTTGGGGACAGGGCGCGTACCATATGCGTACGACCCCTAGGAACATCCCCCATATGCGTACCATACGTGTATGGCCAGTCTGCTACATTCCAAAATCTGCTTTCGCACCAATATGATTTTCACTCGTTTTGAGCACTTTCAACCTCCTAATTTGGATCCAAAACAGTGTTTTTATACATAATACCTTATAGACTTTATCTAATTTCATTGATATATCATCTTATACAATTTTCTACATCCAAATCTCATTGTTCATCATCTTCCTAAACCTATATTTTCTAGATTGGGATTTTCATGGAACAACATCATAACAACAACAATCATCAGCAATAATCACAACATTGGCATTATTCAATTTGCAATTCCACATAGAATCACATAGAAACAACATCAATCAAACAAAAGAAAAACAAACATCAATTATACACAAAACTTAAAGTGGGAAAGGAACTCTCACTACCCTCCCATGTTATAATCACCATTTAGAGAATCCATTATCTCCCCTTACCTGAGTTTGGAGCTTTTATTCCTTTAACAATGGTGGAATTCTCTTGTCCTAGTTCTTCCCTTCTCTTTTCTTTTATGTTTCTACGTAATTGCAGTTTTATCTAATTTACTTCTACCACTCTCTCTAATAATGTTTTATTCTTAATAACAAATAATAATAATTATAATGGAATAATTATAATAATAATAACTATAATATTACTAATAATAATAATATTATTAGTGGTAACTATATCATATATCTAATAAAATTTTATTCATAATAATAGTATATTCCATTATTCACCAATGTTATTATTATTAATACATGGAATAAATTAATCCTAATTATTTAATTTAGACTAAGTCCTCTCACACACCCTTAGCTAAGCCTGCATACCTTTAGTTATGCCATAATAATTTAAAGTTAATAGGAAATGACTACAAATTTAAATGGGGTGTTACATCATCAACCTTAATGCTGCTCAGATCATGAACTTATTCAATAGCAATCATTTTCATATCAAACCTCTTAGGCAAAGATATGAGAATTTTTATGGAAAAATATTCTTCAAACTTCTTTTAACCCAAGGAAAATGAGGTTTTGGTAATATCATGTAACCTGATGTGGAAATCACTGATAGAGGCATCTTCATTCATCCTCTGATTCTCAAACTTGGTGGTAAGACGTTGTAGCCTTAATATACGAATTCTGGATGTACCTTCATGTAAATTTTTGAGAATCTCTCAAGCATATTTAGCCTCTGAACATGTGTTGATCAAACATGAACATGTTCTTGTCTACACAATTGAAAATAACATTCAAAGCCTTAGAGTTTCCAAGAGCTTCATCATCTTCAACATCAGTCTATTAAGCTTCTGGCTTCAAACTGGTTGTACCATCTTTATAAGTAACCACCGGATTCTTCCACCCTTTAACCAAAAATTTCCATGCTTTGTTGTCCATGGATTTGAGAAATACAATCATTATAAACTTCCAATAAGCATAGTTGGTGCCATCCAAAACAGGTGGTTTATTGACTGGTCCTCTATATTTCATTGTGTTCATTTGAGCATAGTATATCTTTGTAATACGGTGGGAGAAATGACTTGGGTGTTTTGCGTTTGATCGCAATTGTTGCGGATAGCAAGAGTCGCCACCTACTTTTCTTTTATCCAATAAGGAAAGGCTGGAAAGAACAGGAAATACCTTTTGATATTATTTCTTGAGTTCGGGGGGTAGCTTATGAAAAGGGAAGGTATTAACACCCTTTTCATCCGTAGTTATCTACAAGCTCTTAGTTGCTTGTTAGATCACTTCCTTTTGTTTGAAAATATGCTTGTGGTGTGAGTTTTGAAAGTATTTCGAAAATATCTTTGTAATGGTTCTCGTTTCTATAAGAACGCGTACAAAATGTTATTTTGAAAATAGTTCAAAGAGGTGTTTGTGGAATTTGTTTTTGAAAGTGATTTTGAAAAGTGTCATTGTAATGGTTCTCATTTCTATAAGAACGCGTACAAAGTGTTTTGTCTTTCGAAAATGTTTTAAAGTGAAAGTGTTGGTGTATAAAATGTTTTTGTTGTGAGCAAGCAAACAACTAGGAGCATCATACCTACTCAAAAGGTCTTAATGTTATTTTCCTCCTCCTTTAGATGTTACTATCTTACCATTGATTTGGTAAGAAGCCCCATCATTGGATGTGAAGGGACGGGCGTGAGACGTTTGTATAGTCATAGAAGGAAACATATGGAACATTTTAGCAATGTCGTTTAGGGACTAGATTGTTTACCGAAGGCAACATTGAGGGTCATTGAGGGACTACGATCTTTTATCAAGGGTCTTTTCTAAAACGCTCATATTCGAGGGACATGACTATTTTTCTGAGGCAACAAGTGAGATTACCCAAAGGGTGCATATGTGAATAGTGTGTTTGATTTGCATGCATTTAGTCTTTGATTAGGGGTTATCTACTTGTTGTTTTTATCTTGCCATACATCCTAATTACTAACATTTATACAAAAGCAAAAAATGCAAAAAATAAATCCTACATTATTACAACCATATTTAAATTGCAAGAAAATATAAATACAAAATAAAAATAAAATCAAGAAAAAAAGGGGTCTTTCGATTTAGGCAAAAACACCCTTCGATTCTGCACTTTCTGGCTCTCTACAATTTGGACTAAAAGGGGTGAAGGCATGACTTTCGATTGGGGCCTGGAGGCCAGTGTGGGCGTGCCTTTCGATTGGGCCTGGAATCAGTGCAAGATGCAATATACCTTTTTGCTTCCTTTGATTGGGCCTGGAGGCAGTGAGGAAGCCTGAGGCTTCATTTCATACTCTTGTCTCCTGTTTCTTTTGTTTGAGATATTAAATAGCAACATGGCCTAAGGCCATGCTAGCATTACCTTAGGGCCATGTTAGTTCTTAAAGCATTTGTAACAAACCAAAGAATAAAACCAAAAGGAGAGGCAATAAAACAAACTAAAAGGGTGAAAACGAAAAGGAAACAAATACTATGTACATGTTTGAAACGAAAAGGAAGCTTATTTACATGTTATGCTGGAAACGAAGGATACAAGGTTAAGAATGACTTACCTTGCTTGAGTTTGGGACGTGTGCTGGGCCTTTAAGTGGTTTACTTGAATGCTTATAGATTTTAAGGAATGAACCAATGGTTATGCCTTTGATACTGGATTCGAAAGAGAAGAACAAGTGTGAGGTTCTTCCTACTGGATTCGAATGGTAACAAGGTGTAGGGATATTTCAGATTCGAAGGGGGAAATGTTTATATTCTTGGTTGGTGTTTGATGAGTGTTTAAGTGTTTGAGAGTTTGATGATTTTTTAGAGTGTTTTAGAATTTTGAAGATTCATTCCTCTTAGCCAAAAATTCCCCCTAAACGTGTTGTGGAGCCTCTTATTTATATGCAAAGATGGCTGAAGATTTTGGCGGGAAAACAAGATAATTTGAAAATTTTGAGTAAACTTCTCTTTGTAGCTTTCTAGGGACGGTGCTTTGTGTGTTATTTTGGTGCAAGAATGGGGAAGTGTTTCAGGATTGTTGTGCAGCAGTTTTGGCCAGTGTACCAGGCCTGAACTTGGCAGCAAGCATCTTTGAACATTTCAATCTTTCGTTTTGACCCTCCTTCGACCAGATTCCTCTCCCAACAATGTTATTTGATTTTCCTCCAACAAGTGTCCTTCGAATGGGTCACTTTTGTGCATCCTTCGAAGGAGTCAAATGTGTGACCCTTGGATGGGTCACCAAAACATGCCTTAAGGTGGGCTTTGTAAATCCTTCGAATGGGCCATCAAGCATGTCCTTCGAATGGGGTGCCCAGACGTATCCCTTAAATGGATCATGTATGCTTCTTTGAAAAGGGCCAAATGTATCCTTCAAATGGACTAGTAAGGTGTACCCTTCGACAGGGACTCATGTGCATGCCCTTTAAATCCACCACTAAATGTCTTTTGAAGGGGGCCACCAACCATGTGTGCTGAAGTTTGTCAAGGATGGAATTGCAACATACTAAAGAGAAACATAGCCAATTCCCTATCGAAGCCTACATGCAGGAGGTATAAACGCCCAAATGAAGCTTGCAACGAAGGGTGCACGCAGGAGGAAAGGATTCAATCGAAGGATGCCAAAAGGAGGATTTTTGCCTTGGAATTGAAGGAGGCTACAGGAGGCTTTTGGCCTTGTGCATGCTAGCATGGGGGAGTTTTTTGCGCGCAAGAAAGAAGTTATGGCTCAAACGAAAGCTTGTATGCAGCTAGTCATCAACTTGTAAAGCAAGTATGGTGGGATATTTTTCCAGTCAATACAGGCATGCATGCATCAAACATCCAATCGAAAGCAGGCACATAGGCAACCATTGCATTGTGAACCAAGTGAGGCCATCGATGCAATTGAAGGTGGCATGTAGGAAACTCCTGCCTTGTAAATCAACGCCAACGTGCAAGACGCCAACTCCCAGTTGAAGGATCCAACCAAAGTCTGTATCGAAAGAGACCAAAAAGGCCAATCGAAGGAGCTGAATAAAAAAGACTTGTTTTTCTCCAATTTTGTCAAAAAGATTATTTTTATCTGTTTTCCCCATTTTTAACAGTTTCCCTTCTAATTTGATACTGGAAAATCCAATTGTACTTGTGCAAGCTTGGATCTTTGAGAATTCTTGTGAGAGATTCCTTGAGGAATGAGAGGGCAAATTTTGGGGTACAACAGCTGCCCATGTTCAATCTTCTTAAACTTGAAGAGTTAGATTGGCGAATTTGTCATTCGTGACTTGAAGGTGGAAAATGATTAAACACTAGAGTGACCAGAAATTTGCACTTGATGATGTGGTGGTTGATTGTATATGGAATGAGCTTAAAGATGCCATTTGGAGAAATGATGAAGAATTGTCGGAGATAGGCTTATAGATGCCATCTAAAGGTGATTTTTGACAGAAATTAGACTAAGTCTAAACTTGATTTCAACTGGAAAAGAATCAGAATAAATATTTGAGAGATCTATCTGAACCAGAGAAAATGTCTACCGGCAAGGAATCAGGGTAAACCAATGATTGATTTAAACTGAACTAGCAGAGGTCTCGAATATTCTTTAATTCGAACAAATCAGAATAAATCTTGGAGCGATCTATCTGAACCAGGGAAATGTCTACCAGAAAGGAATCAAGATAAACCATTGAGAGATTTAAACTGAACCAACAGAGGTCTTGAATATTCTTTAACTGGAATGAATCAGAATAAATATTGGAGCGATCTATCTGAACCAGAGAAAATGTCTACTGGAAAGGAATCAAGATAAACCCTTGAGAGATTTAAACTGAACCAGCAGAGGTCTTGAATATTCTTTAACTGGGATGAATTAGAATAAATCTTGGAGCGATCTATGTGAACCAGAGAAAATGTCTACCAGAGAGGAATCAAGATAAACCATTGAGAGATTTAAACTGAACCAGCAGAGGTCTTGAATATCCTTTAACTAGAACGAATCAGAATAAATCTTGGAGCGATCTATCTAAACCAGAGAAAATGTCTACCAGAGAGTAATCAAGATAAACCATTGAGAGATTTAAACTGAACCAGCAGAGGTCTTGAATATTCTTTAACTGGAACGAATTAGAATGAATCTTGGAGCGATCTATCCGAACCAGAGAAAATGTCTACCGGAATGAAATTAAGATAAACCATTGAGATATTTAAAATGAACCAACAAAGATCTTGAATATTCTTTAATTGGAACGAATCAGAATAAATCTTGGAGTGATCTAATTTGAACCAGAGAAAATGTCTACTGGAAAGGAATCAAGATAAACCATTGAGAGATTTAAACTGAACCAGCAGAGGTCTTGAATATCCTTTAACTGTAATGGATCAGAATAAATCTTGGAGCGATCTATCTGAACCAGAGCAAATGTCTACCGGAAAGGAATCAAGATAAACCATTGAGATATTTAAACTAAACCAGCAGAGGTCTTGAATATTCTTTAACTTGAACGAATCAGAATAAATCTTGGAACAATCTATCTGAACCATAGAAAATGTCTACTGGAAAGGAATCAATATAAACCATTGAGAGATTTAAACCAAACCAGCAGAGGTATTGAGTATTCTTTAACTAGGACAAATCAGAATAAATCTTGGAGCGGTCTATCTGAACCATAGAAAATGTCTACTGGAGAGGAATCAAGATAAACCATTGAGAGATTTAAACTGAACCAAAAGAGGTCTTTAATATCCTTTAACTGGAACAAATCAGAATAAATCTTTGAGCGTTCTATCTGAACCAGAGAAAATGTCTACCAGAGAGGAATCAAGATAAACCATTGAGAGATTTAAACTTAACCAGCAGAGGTCTTGAATATTCTTTGACTGGAACGAATTAGAATAAATCTTGGAGCGATCTATCTGAACTAGAGAAAACGTCTACCAGAAAGGAATCAAGATAAACCATTGAGAGATTTAAACTGAACTAGCAGAGGTCTTGAATATTCTTTAACTGGAACGAATCAGAATAAATCTTAGAGCGATCTATCTGAACCATAGAAAATGTCTACCAGAAAGGAATCAAGATAAACCATTGAGAGATTTAAACTGAACCAGCAGAGGTCTTGAATATTTTTAACTGGAACGAATCAGAATGAATCTTGGAGCGATCTATCCGAACCAGAGAAAATGTCTACTGGAATGGAATCAAGATAAACCATTGAGAGATTTAAAATGAACCAACAAAGATCTTGAATATTCTTTAATTGGAACGAATCAGAATAAATCTTGGAGTGATCTAATATGAACCAGAGAAAATGTCTACTGGAAAGGAATCAAGATAAACCATTGAGAGATTTAACCTGAACCAGCAGAGGTCTTGAATATCCTTTAACTGTAATGGATCAGAATAAATCTTGGAGCGATCTATCTGAACCAGAGAAAATGTCTATCGGAAAGGAATCAAGATAAACCATTGAGATATTTAAACTAAACCAGCAGAGGTCTTGAATATTCTTTAACTTGAACGAATCAGAATAAATCTTGGAACAATCTATCTGAACCAGAGAAAATGTCTACTGGAAAGGAATCAATATAAACCATTGAGAGATTTAAACTGAACCAGCAGAGGTATTGAGTATTCTTTAACTAGGACAAATCAGAATAAATCTTGGAGCGGTCTATCTGAACCATAGAAAATGTCTACTGGAGAGGAATCAAGATAAACCATTGAGAGATTTAAACTGAACCAACAGAGGTCTTTAATATCCTTTAACTGGAACGAATCAGAATAAATCTTTGAGCGTTCTATCTGAACCAGAGAAAATGTCTACCAGAGAGGAATCAAGATAAACCATTGAGAGGTTTAAACTTAACCAGCAGAGGTCTTGAATATTCTTTGACTGGAACGAATTAGAATAAATCTTGGAGCGATCTATCTGAACCAGAGAAAACGTCTACCAGAAAGGAATCAAGATAAACCATTGAGAGATTTAAACTGAACTAGCAGAGGTCTTGAATATTCTTTAACTGGAACGAATCAGAATAAATCTTGGAGCGATCTATCTGAACCATAGAAAATGTCTACCAAAAAGGAATCAAGATAAACCATTGAGAGATTTAAACTGAACCAGCAGAGGTCTTGAATATTTTTAACTGGAACAAATCATAATAAATCTTGGAGTGATCTATCTGAACCAGAGAAAATGTCTACTGCAACAGAATCAAGATAAACCATTGAGATATTTAAAATGAACCAGCAAAGGTATGAAGGAAACATTTGTCAAGTAGATAGTCACCCCGTCCTGTTTCGGGAATTGATCTATAATTGATTTGTTCACAGATTGTTGTCTTGTCTTTGTTGAAAATTTGTTGATAATAATTTTCTGTTGATTGATCTTTCCTGAAAAGGTAAAGAGTTAGTTGTATGCAATTTCATGATGTATGAAATGCATGGCGTAATGATGTTTCTAGAAATAAATAAGATTGTGATATATGCATTTATGTTGTTGATGCTATGATGTATGAATGCAATGTATAAACATATTAGTTGTGTTGCAGTAGTGTTGTCGGTCTGGGGAAAATAAATCCTTGACTGCTGCTGGGAATGAGGAGTGTAAGTATTCATATTTGAAGTTGAAGTATTGATAGATGGTCCTCCATTATTAGCGAAATAAACTTTGTTGGGGAAGGGAGACGTCATGCATTGCTTATGGACTTTGTGAAACCCTGATGGGTAATCTAGAGAAGTTGGGCGACTTTTACTGGGGAATGTTGATTTTGCTTGAGAAGAAAACTCTATGGAGAGTGTTGATTTCTGCTTGGGGAAAAGAGTTTAGGAGTCTTCGTTGTATGTTGCTCTACTAGGGAGCTATTGGGGATTGTAGGAAAGTGTATTGGGGAAGAGGATTTGTGGTCCCTAGATTTGTGATAGTCTGAGAGGCAAATTCAAGCTGGGGAATCTTTCCATTTTTTGGGGAAATAAACCATGTCGCCCGTCTGCTAGAGAGGCATTTCCTTTTGGTATAACTCCTCGAAGATTCTTGAGATCAAACCCAGTTGGGGAGAAGTTTTCACAGATTGAAACTCTGGCTTGGGATCACCCTATGAAAAGGACTTTGTGGGAGATTTGTCACTGCCCCTAGTAGCAAGTGTTTGTAGTATTGCTATGAAATGTTTTCTTGACTGTATACAACCCTTTGTTGGAGGTCATATTCAACGCCCCAAGTGACTCGGATGCAAATCTGCCCCTGGTTATTCAACACTTCTTGAGAGATTTCTTGGAATCTTGACTTGACTGCCCCAGATGTGCTAGACAATGATCATGTCATTCCCCCTTGCTTAATAGGAGATTCTTCATTGGAAGTGTCATCCCATTTTAAGTGATTTTGTCCAGAGAGAGAGCTTTCGTTTGCTGAATATTCGTCGTGTGAATTTCTCTGTTGTCAAATAATTAGCCACATGCAAACAACAATATTCAAAATAATGCAAAGTTTATGCTTGTCTTGAAGTTTTGAAAATGCATTTTAGCAGATAAAAGAATTTTGTAAGAATGTTTAACTCAGGATTTAGAGTAAGCCTTGTAGGAGTCAGGATACCTTTTGTAACAATATGATTTCGAACTAACCCATGCTTCAATTAGGACTTTGAAAGGTTGTATCATGGTCTAGGTTCACGGTTTAAGAAACAAAGGATAAGGCTCAAAGTGTAATTGCACCCGCCCGTTCTTCGTGATGTTCTTCAGTCCTAAACTCAGTTAATTGTGCGTTCAAACTCCAATTGATTCTGAAGTGGCATTTTGGTGATGGTTCAAACAAGTTAAGTTTTTTGGAAGGAAATAATTTTTTCCATATTTTCCATGTTGTTGAGGATTTGTAGTGACCTCTTTTTGATTTATTATCCTTGATTTTGCCTGACCGTTCTTGTTTTTGAGATTACAGTCATCGGGATGCCCCAGTTTTCCTTAGGTCTCCTTCATAGGTTTTGACTTATGGGCTTTTCTTTTGAGAGATAATGACTGCCTATTTGATAGGGAACCATCACCATCTTTTGGTTCGGTAGGAATGTTTCTTTGATGTCATTCGTTGTGTACGAAGTGAAGGTTTGCGACTGAACGCGCGTTTGAATTAACTGAGAGACTACCCTGCCCCAGGTTTTGATTAAAGGTTTCAATGTGTGTGAAAAAGAAAACTCCTACTTCTTAGGCTCAAAGGGGTTGACTATGGATTATCTTCCGTATAACTCCAGTGTTTAGGAATTGAACGAACGCCTGTACATCGTCAGCAAGGTCTGCCCAAAAGTATACTGTATGAGATTATGGCATCATTTTCGCCATCCTCCATCTAAAGGCTTGCAACTTTTAAAAACAAGAGTTGAATATCATAAAAGGGAGTAAAAAATCATAGTTTAAATAGAGTGAAAATGAATGGGTTAATTCAAGACAAACATATGCGATGCATTAATGAGAGTAATCAAAGTCTGACATAAAGATAAGTGTTTAAGTAAATAAAGAAATTACAACTGAAAATTTGAATAAACAAAAATTTTCCTCGCCCAGACTGTCACTTCAATTGGATGCCTTTGAGGGGTGGTAGAAGAGCTCCGGTTGACCGTCTTGTGTGAACTCCAACGCTCCTCCATCGATGAGATTTTGAATCTTGTACTTCAACGCCCAATAATTGTTTGTGTTATGCCCAGGACTGTCGGAATGATAGGCGCACCTTGCATTGGGATTATAGAAGGGGGAAGCAGTATTAGGGTTGAGATGAGGTCCTATCAACGTAATCAGATTCATCATTAACATGTATTGCAATTCTTGACATAGTGGCATGTTGATGTTAGTAAATTGTCTCTCGGGCTTGTTTTGCCTTTGCTGATTTTCTCGTTGATGTTGACAAGGTCGTTGTTGGGTCCGTGACGTGGCAGCAATTTTGAAAGGTCCACTCTTCATCGGAGGCTGATTAATGACTCGATCCCCACTTCTAGTTGTTTTCCCCATTTGGTTGCATTCGTCTTGGTGAAGCTTGTTGACAAGAACTCTCAGCTCTTCTTTTCTATGAGCCAAGTTTTGGATAAGAGCCATCTGGCCCTCCAGTTGTCCCATCATCTGGATCTTCATTGTTTCCATTTTAGTTTGTAGCTGTTCCAACTAGTTATCCTTGTTGTCCTCAGGATTCTTCATGGTCAAGCCCCTAGTAAGGAGTGTCTTCACCTCTTCTTGCCCCTTGGATGGGTTCAAGAACATTTCCTGAAGCTGAGCGTTTTGAGTTTGAATGTCCTTGATAGTTTGCTCTAGTGTCATCTCTACAAAAATAAACCGTAAGCAGATGAGAGACATGTGTGAGAAAAGCTTGTCATGATATGGTGAATGGTATATGGATGCAATGTTTTCAAGGACTTAGGAAATTTTAATTTTTTTTAGACAAGAAAGGAGCAAACATCAATTGTATTAATAAGTTTAAATTGATTACAATCGTGCCCCTTGGGCTTACAATGGAGGAAATAAACTCTTAAGACAAAAAGGTTGAACGCATCCTCTTTGGTGCAATGTAGGCGTTAAGATTTCGCTCCTCGTGAAGCTGTCTTGTAAGCTCCAGAACCTTCTTTTCACTCGCGTAGAACTGGGCTTCGAAGGTGTCTCGTTCTTCCTTCAACTGAACCCAAGCTCTTTGTAAATCTTCAAGAGAAGTAGGCATGGTAGGATGAAGGATAGCATAAGGAACATCTCCTTCAACTAAAGGCTCCATGATGATAGGCAAAGTGGCAGGGTATGGCATACCAAGTCTTTGAGCATGAGTTCGTACCCACCTAAGTTAAGGCTCCAAAGGAATGGAGTTCTTACGCCCCAATGTCTTGCTATCCACTTTGTTTACCATCCTCCAAGCTCCTATAAACCTTTGACGGTAGCCTTGCTTGTCGCTCTCGTAGTCGAACACCAAACCTTGGATGAGTGCATCGTGAGGGCCATCTATTTGTGCATACCCAAATTATCGTAATGCAAGAGAAGGGTTATAAGTGATACCTCCCCTAATGCCTAAGAGTGGGACATTAGGGAATTCCCCACAACAGTCAATGATAGTAGTATCCTCCAAGGACTGAGAACACCAACAAATGTCAGAGTGTGTGAGGGACATCATCCTTTGAGACCATGTCAATCCTTGCTCGTTCTTCAATGTTGATCGAGGTAGGTGCGAAGTAAACCACTTAGCGAGTAGGGGAATGCAACACAAGAGAGTACCTCTTTTCTTCATGGTGTGAGTGTGGAAACTGTTGTACCCCAAAATTTTCCCTCCCTTTTTCACAAGAAATCACAACCTCAGGGTTTTCTCTGATTTTTCAGATTGGCTCAAGAATCGGTCAAACAGACTTTTCTTTATCAGTCAATCCAGAATTAGAGTTTTCACTGATTTTGTTGATATTGGCTCAGGAATTGATCAAGAAGATTTTTCTTTGGCAGTAATCCAGGATTAGGGTTTTTCTCTCATATCTCTCAGAAGAGATTGAATCATCAGAAATTGCTTGTTCAAATTTACCGCTTGTTTCTCAAAACCTAATTATCTGGGATAAGAGCTGAGACTTTTGTTTGGAACTTTAAGGCATCTGCTTGATTAGTGGAGTGAAAGGTTTACAGTTTAATGGAATGCTTGCTTGTTTAACTGTCTAATGCGTGTGTTGATACCATGCATATTGAGTAATGCAAGGTTACGAGACTGCAAAGTTTGTTGATTATTTATTTCATCTGGATTAGAATTATTGAGACATAGTTTCAATCATTTTGATTTAAAAGTATTAAATAATTAAATAAACATAAGGGAAAGATGGAAAAGATATTTGACAGTAGAATTTTCTTTTGATAAAGACTTTTATTTACTTCAAATATGGTTACAAATTTATTCGAATATTGTAAGATTACAACTTATAATATTTGAAATAATATTTGTTTACAATAAATAAAAAATAAATCTAAGCTTAATCTTTTGAGATCTTCTACTTCTACTGCTTCTTCTATCATCCAATTGGTACTTACCTGCAAAAGACAGAGAAAAAGAAATTAGTATAAGAATTTTCAAGCAGAAAAGGAAAAAAGAAAATCATCATTAAAGCTTGCCGACCGGAATCAGAATGCTATTGGATTCATCATGTTTTTATTTTTTCTCTTTGCAAATCACAACAAGATTTCTCTTCTTGGTTCACAAAGAGAAAAGTAAAAAAATAAATTGCAAGCATGCACATGGTTCAAATACAAAGATATAAGGCAGCAAGACAAAGCAAAGTGTACAACATGCCATACAAAACTGCAGTAGTCAAACCAAGTCAGCAAGGCAAACATGAGCAAGCATGGCAAGCTAACTACAAATCCATTAACCAAACTGAATGTCAAACTGAGTTGCAAAAGGGTCAAGGCAAAGTACAAAGCAGAAAATATGCAAAATGTCAAAGTAAACAAGTACAGAAAGTACACAATGCAGAGATAAACCAAGTTACAAGCTAAAGAGGCTTGTCCTAGCCCTCATCATTTTCTGGCCAGCAAGCTTTTCAGAAAGATATATTAAATTAAGAAAAAGTGATTTTGAGAGAGAGAGAAAGAGAAGACCTAGTGAAAGAGGTTTGCAGTTTTGGCTAAAGCAGGCTGTAAAAGGCAGGAAAATATAAAAAAAAAAAGATATAAAGAGAGAAGATTGTATAACAGTCCAAGAAGGGAGAAAACATTGAGAAAAAACCTGCATAACTTGCAAACTTTGAAACCACAACCTACAGTCAAAAACTACAAGCCAAACCTTGCAAAACTGTAAGCCAAGCAAACAGGCCCAGAACCTGTAATTCCATACTGCAAACCTGCAGTAAACACTACCACAAAACCAACCACAAGCCTACAAGCCAAGCAAACCTGCATAAGCCTAAACACACAGGCCAAACACCAAACAAACCTGCTTGCAAACTTAAGAAAACCTGCATAACTGCTAAACCTACTTGTAGAAATCACAAGCCTGCCTTACAAATTGCAAACCTGCTATCAAGGCACAAACTGCAAAAACTGCTGTCAAAAAACCAAAACTTCCCAACCTGTCAACAAACAAAACTTACCAAAACTGCATCTCAAAACTGTAAAACCCAAAAACAAGCAAGCCTGCATGACTGCAACTCCCTAACCTGCAGAGGCCTAAACACAAAACTTACTGCAACAAAACTAGCTTAACAAACTCACAGCAACAAACTAGCTTACTCAAGCTCAGTTCAAACAATATAGAGTTTCAGAAGCTAAAAGCTCATCATCAACAAAAGGCAAACAACAGTTTCAGATTTCAGAATCATCAAACATCAGCATACGAAGAGAAAGAGGAAGAGATTCAGAAGCCCACACAAGTTTCAGAGTATATTTTCATCATCAACACATTTAGAAACAACAAAAGTTTCAGAAGTACTTTCACCATCTATGCCAAAAACCAGAAAGAGGAAGAGTTTCGAAGCAACTAAAACTATTTTCAGAACTTCTTCATCATTAACCTCAGTAGCCAAAAGAGAGGGAGAGTTTAGAAGCAAAACAAAAAATGCTATTTTCAGAATATGTTTTCATCATCAAACATCAAACAACCCACAAGGAAAGAGGAAGAGTTTTAGAAGGAAGTAAAACAATATAGAGTTTCAGAACATAAAGCTCAGTTCAAACAAGAAGTTTTCAGAAGTATTCATCATCAACAATATCAACGAATCAAAACAACAATAGCAAGTTTTCAGTTCATCATCATCAAACAACATAAAGAACAACAAAAAATACCAGAAAAGCGTCATCTTCATCCTCCTCCTAGCCTCCTGGGAGCGCCACCGGCCGGTCTCACATCCTTCTCCTCCATTTTATAGAACAAAACACTCAAGGTACGTCCCTCAGGCCTTTACTACATGTAAACATCATAACAACCATAGATTAAAACATGCAAGAGCAAAACAAAAACATAATTGTGAAACCCTAAAACGAAGGTTAACAATTCGTACCGTTCATTCAAGATTCTGGACCGCCGTGAAGAGAGCAGGAAGTGAGATAGGGTGGCACTCCGGTGACTTAAGGACTTAAGAGTATCAAACGCTTCGCATGAGAGAAATGAGAGAAACGGAGAAGAGATGAGAGAAGCGGCGCCGCTGAAGCCAAAATTACAAACCCTAATCAAATGAGAAAACCCTAAACATTGTACAACCCCAGCTGGGCCTTTTCCCAAAACAAAACCAAGCCCAAATACTGGCTAGCGCATACCCCCCCCCCCCTTTTCCATTCAGTTTCTTTTTGTTTTTGTTATTCTATACCATTTTGGGCCAAATACTAATCCTAGGCCCATCATCTTCATTTTTAATTTTTTAAACTAATACTTTATTCTATTTTCATTATAAATAATTTGATTTTTTTTTGTTTTTTTTTTGTTAATAATTACTTTAATTTTCTTAATATAGTTTTAATTTTCTTTATTAAATTAAGAATTACAAATGTAATAAGATTTTTTTATTAATTTTGTTTTTATTTAATAAAATACAAGATGATAGATTTTCTTTCTTTTAAAACTTTTCCTTTACATAATTCATAAAAAATACATAAAATAATAATAATATCGTAATCTTTATTAGGTTAAATTTTATTTGCTCATTTGTAAATAAATACATGCATCTCATATTTCTTTGATTTTCTTTATCTTATACTTTGTTATAATTTTTACATTGAATTGCGACAGTTCGATTTGGTTGTAACATATACTTGGACATTATTATTCTCATGAGACTCATCCCCATTTGTAAATAATTTGTACCCCCATCCCCAGATACTGTTTTGTAATAACTTAGACTTTAAATTCCCGCAATTTATTGCTTTCAATATATTGTATAGTAATTAGGGTTTGTATGTGAAGATCTAAAATCAATCGCTAGATAACCTAATACAAGAACAAATGCATGAAAATCAATACACAATTCACACTTGCACCTCTAGGGTAACCTTGCTTGTTGCCTCGGAAAATGCAATCATGTCCCTCGAGTATGAGACACTCTAGCAAATGCCCCTTCGATAAACAAAGATCGTAGTCCCTCGATGACCCTCGATGTTGCCTTCGATAAAACGATCTCGTCCCTTACAAAATTGCTAGAGCGTCTCACAAGTTGCTTTCAATGATTGTATGCGATGACCCGCGCCTGTCCCGTTTAACATCCTAACACAAGGTTGTTCACCAAATACAATGGTGAAGTAACACTGTTAAAAGGGTTAAAAGCATAAGAAAGATCTTTGAGTAAAATAGGGTAGATAGCTCTTAGTTACTTGATCAAAAGCTTGCAAAACATCCCTGCCATTTTCAAACACACTTCACAACACAACTTCAAAACAATTTCAAAACAACTTTCAAAACATTGAAATATCTTTTCAAAAAGACACACACCTTTGTATATATTCAAACAAGAATCATTACAAAGGTTGCCTAGACAAGGCATCTTTTTCAAAACATTTTCAAAACCACACACACAAAGTACCATTTCAAACAATTGAAAAGCAAAGGCAAGTGATCTCAAACAAGTAACTAAGAGCCCATGGAAAACCATGGATGAAAAGGGTGTTAGCACCTTCCCTTTTCATAATCTACTCCCCGAATCCAAGAAAACATCTCAAAGGTCTTTCCTGTGCTTTTTGACTTTTCCTTTGGATAAAATAAAAATTCGGTGGCGACTCTTGCTAAAGCGAACAAGTGCGAAAACAAACGCGAAACCTCAAGTCAGTTCTCCCACCGTATCACAGAACTGGCGACTCTGCGGGGTAGATATTTCTAAAACTGGGGTTACCTTAGGGTTTTAGATCACCTTTACATGCTTACCTTGATTGCTTTGATTGCTTTCCTTTTTGGATTCCTTGTTTGGGTTTGTTTTAAATCCTACACCCGGATTTGGGGGCACCTTTTAGGTAAGTAGTCATAAACTGTGAGGGAACTGTGCAGGGTATACCGACATGGTTGAAGCAGTGGCTATGTTAGTGCGACATATTTGTGGGTACCGGTAGCTTTTGAGTCAATCAAAGAGAATACGGGGCCGCTGAGTGATGTCATGAAGAACTAACGAACTCTTAGAACCTTACTTGACCCTCCTGGCCTTTTTAGGGGTAGTGAGGTGACCGGCTTTGGTGCAGTCCGAAGTTGGTAGACACTCGATACTACACTCATTGAGGATTGTTTTCTTGGAATATTTTGGTCGCCAGTTAAGTGGCTAAACCAAAACAATAAACACAGAAAATAATCCAGTGATATTGAGCTCCCTAGAACCCGATTACTATTTATAGGACAGGTTGAGCCAACTAACTTCAAGAGGGTACTTACCTACAAACCCCATGCAAGCCTAAACCTAAGGACTTGTCTGCTTTGTGTGAATGTGATTATCTGTATATACACTTTCTTACTTTTGCATACATGTACATAACATCATAACATCATACCATAGAATTCTCAATAACCATTTCAAGGATCTCAAGGGTCTTTGATGCAGGGTCACGTTGAACCAGACGTCTACCAAGGGGAAAGAGGATTCATTTTCCTCTAAATAAACACCGTCAAATATCAGGTGCAACAACTTGAATCGGGGGCTATGACCCATTTGACATGGTGAGCTTGATTCTCGTGGAAAGACATCCACCGATACAAAGTTCTCCTATCAAAGATGTTGATCAAAGTTCAATCTCTAACATTTTCTTGTGTTTACCCCGCGAGATCCTTGAAAACATGCATCCACATAACATGCATCCACATCATGACAGGTTTTCCCTTTCAGGTTTCCTTATTCTCCTACTGTTTATTTCAGTAGAGATGGCTCTAGAGAGGACTGTCAAAGATATCCAGTCTCAAAACGCTCAACTTCAAGAAATGTTCTTGAACCTATCCCAGGGGCAAGAAGAAGTGAAAGCTCTCCTCACAAGGGGCATGGTCCTAGGAAATCTAGACGGCATCAGGAATGATCAATTGGAAGGGCTACAGATTGAGTTGGCAACAATGAAGATCCAAATGATGGGACAACTGGTGGGCCAGATGGCTCTCATTCAAGACCTGGCTCAAAGACAAGAGGAGCTCAGGGTCCTCATCAACAAACTGCTTCCAGATAACCAAGTGGGGAAAACAACTAGGGTTGAAGATCAAGTCATCATTCAACCTCCTTTGAGACAAGAAGATAAGGGAAAGGCTCCCCAGCTTGCCTCAGGGTCACGAGCCCAGCAACAACCTCGCCAGCATCAACAGGATGGTCGGCGTGAGCAAAATACATCTGCAAAACACTCCACCGAGATTAATATGCCGTTATCCCAAGTGCTGCAACGCTTGTTGGAAGTCCAGCTGGTTGTACTAAGGGACCCCCCTCGGCATCCCAAAACAGCCTCCCCAGGGTACAATCTAAATGCGAGATGTGTGTATCATTCCAACAGTCCTGGGCATGACACCGATATCTGTTGGGCATTGAGAAACAAAATTCAAGATCTGGTTAAAGAAACAACTCTAGAGTTCACACAAGATGGTCAGATGAAAAATCTTCCGCTGAGGGTTCTCCAGCTGAAATGACTAATTCAAACTAAGAGACTTTTGTTTCATTTGAATTTTCAAGTTGTAATTTCTTTTGTAATTCAAACAATTATCTGTTGATGTCAAACTCTGTTTCATTAATGCATTGCATATGTTTGTCTTGAATTCATCCATTTGTTTTCACTATTCTTGAACTATGATTTCTACTTTCTTTATGACATTTAAATCTTGCGAAAAGCTACAAGCCTTTAGAGGGAGGATGACGAAACAATGCCATAATCTCATACGGTATGCTTTTGAACAGACCTTGCTGACGATGTACAGAAATTTCTTTCAAACCCTAAACACTGGAGTTATAAGGAAGATAATCCCTAGTCAACCCCATCGAGCCAAAGAAGTAGAAGTGTTCTGTTTTAAACCCGTTTGAAACTGTGATCGGCGGAAATAGAACTGACTGTTTTGAAATGCTGGTTCGCGTTTGCGTTTAGCAAAATGTCGCGGTAAGCAAGAGTCGCCACCGTCTTTTATTTTCTCTAAGAAGGAAAGGACAAAAGCACAGTAAAATTCCTTTTCGAGATATTTCTCGGTTCGGGAGGTAGATTATAGAAAGGGAAGGTGTTAGCACCCCTTCTATCCGTGGTTATCCACGGGCTCTTAGGTACTTTCTCCCTATGTTTTCAAAAGTGTTTTTGCTTTTCTTGTGTTTGTGGGTTTTGAAAAAAAGTTTGTTTGAAAACTTCGATTTAACTCTTGTATCTGTCCTCAAGAGTGTGTGAAGTGTTGTTTGAAAACTTTTGTCAGAAAAGTGTAGGTGCGAAAAGTGTTTTTGTTTTGAAAGAGCAAGTACCTGAGAACCTCTACCTACTCAAAATAAATTAAGCTGTGTAAATGTCCTTTAGACAGTACTATCCCACTATTGAGAAGTAGGTAGCACCGTTGTTGGAGTTTTCGGGTCAATTCGATTATAGGGACATGTGGTCACTAAAGCAATGGTAGGACGCCTTAGCGGTAACCCTAATGTCTTAGATCGTTTTTTATCGAGGCAACCGTTTCGAGGCAACTTTGATCTTTAGACAGGAGGGCGACCTCTAAAACACCCTATACTCTATGACCACGTCGAGGCAACCAAGTGAGGCGTACCCTAGGAGTGGCATGTGCACGTGTGTCAAGTTTCAGTTAAGTTATCTTTATACATATTATGGTGAGCTACGATTGATTTTAATTTCAGAGAGATCTTGTCATGCATAGCCTAGTTAGCATACATCTAGCAGTTAAATATTGCGGAAAGTAAACTAAGCTATTACAAGGCGTCGGGTATTTACATCGCCAAAAACAACCCTTGATAAGTAAATTGCGGGAAATAAAATAAAAGCGATAAAAAGGGTCCTAATTAAAGCTATTACATCCTCGGAGCAAATACAATTATATGATCAAAAATAATAGGAATAAAAAATAATCATGCGCGCGAGAAAAAATTGGATCGGAAAGTTTTTAGGGTTTTGACCCTTTTTTGAGAAAGAAAGAGATTTTTTATGATTTTTGCATTTAAATTAAATTAAACCTAAAACTAATTAATTAATTAAAAGAAAGAAATATTTTTTTGAGTTTTTTATGTTTCAAGGAAATAAATAAAAGATGGTCAAAATTGTCAAGAAACCCTAATTCTATATTGATTTTATTTATTGTGAAAATATTGAAATTAACCTAATTAAAACAACTAAATTAATTATGTTAGTATTTATTTACAAAATAACTAATTAAACTTAATAAATAAAAATATTATATTTTTTATGTTTTTTGAATTTATTATGAAAAAATTAATTTGGTTAATTAACTAATAATAATAATAATTAATAATAATTAAGTGAAAAAATATAGAAGAAGAAAATAAAAGAAAATAACCCAGGGGGTGCTGGCCCAATTAGGAGGTGTGTTTGGAAATTTGTGGCCCAACAATATTCCAGTCCATTTGACTTTTCTGATTACCCACATGCCTGTTGACTGGGGAGTATGGTGATCTCCCATTCATGGCCATTTGATCTGAGTTTGGAGACACATGGCATGCTGAGCTTTGAAGCATATGGTGGACCTCACTTTGAATCTGGCACGTGAATACCTGAAAAATAAAAGCAACAATGTTTTGGGGGACCTGGGATTCGAACCCAGGTCCCAATGCTTCCAGGCCAGCACGCTTACCACTCAACCACCTGCACCTTTTTGTTATTTAGATAATAGGCAATTACTATATGGGCAACCAATTCAATATGTTGTAATAAAATAAAACACACGCTTCTTTTTAAACTGGCCAACCAGGTATCAACACCTCGTCATCTTCTTCGTTCGCCCTATAAAAATAATATCAGATAGCAGGGGTTTTTAACCCCCACTATTCATCTGCACGAAAAATAGCGATTAGCACCACAGGGTATATAAATATTTCGCGAAGGGTGGATTGCATTCGTCTGGGTCTAACGATTTCAACCATGTGTCTTATGAGTCCTAATTTTGCCTGGTTCAGAAAGCCCTAATTGCAAGCTCAAGAACCCTAAAAATTCATTCATGGCGTTCTTCGATCCAGGGCATTATAACTCAATTAAACCATTCCATCAGCTTGGTATGACCTCTAACAATGCAAAACAATCAAGAAAACATGTTAAATATGCAGGAATTAAGCAATACGATTTTGGATAAAAGCTGCAAACCGTGAATCTGTATATGGTGATTCTTTGAGCTTTGAAACTGGAATTTGATTGCAACACGTTCCTGGAACCTCCTACAATGTGTTTGAATGATCAAAAACCCTTGAATCAACCTAGAATGCCAAAATCAGTTTTCAATTTTCTTGGAATTTCTTCAATTGGCTATGGTTGTTTCTGCAGCTTTTTCACGCCCTCTTGATCAGGGTTAGCTTGCTTATGTATAAGAGAATGAAATTAGGTCAAAAACTTGGGCCAATATCCATTGCATTGATGTTTAAATCTTTGATTGGAATCAAATCTTTTTGATTTTTCATGATTGAATAATGTTGCCAAATCTGGATTTTTTTTGCATCTTTGACTTGTGCACGAATTTTCCAACATGTTTAGGTCATATTTGCTTCACAAAAAGATTTAAAAAACAAATCTTCTATTTTCTTATGATTTAAATTGATTAAATGAATTAATATTAATTAAAAATCCAATTAATCAATAAAAATAAGAAAATAAATCCAATTAATCTTTATGGGTCGTGCATAGGTCATGGACGAAGTTTCAAGAAGAGATTTGAGGCCCATTAGCAAAAATAAGGTGTTTTGAGCAAAGTTGACTTTTGCAAATTCCTGAAAATTTCCCAACTTCTCCAATGCACAACTTGCTCAATTTTGATCATATGACCATGTTCTTGGACATTTTGGAAAGCTCTTGAAGTCCTCTAACCAATGCCTTTGGTCCCATATCATTTGGATTTACCAATCTCAAGTTATGGCCTTTGACTCAAAGTGTACTTTTGTTGACTTTTGAAATTGACCTATAATGTAAAAATTGGTAACTTCTTGTGAGAGCATTTCTTGAATTTGGAATGTAAATATGGATTATAGTAAATTTCATCCTCTTCAAAATGAGCATTGGATAGGATTTTTATGATAAACCATGAAAAAGTTATGCCCTGGTCAAGATACAGTTGACTTTTCTGCTGTCCAAAAATAGTAACTTTTTGCACCTTGATGATTTTTGAGCCATTCTTGTGGAATCATGATCAAGACTTGATCAAATGATGATTGTGAACTTAAAATAAGATGTTGACCAAAAATTCTGACTTTTGACTGCAAAATGACCATTTTGCCCTTGTAGTTGACTGTGAATCAAATGAGGCTTTTGACTGTGCAAATTGGCACTGTGAGTCTTGAGACTTGGCATGTAGGTGCTTAAGAATGTACATAGGCCTATGAGACTTGATTGAGCCATTAAAAACCCCAAATTCCTTGAAGGAACCAAAACCCTAATTTCAGCTGGCTTAGGAGGTGGTTTGACTGTACAACCTCTTGAGCAAATCTTGAACCATTTGAAGATGATTCTTGACAAATCTTGAAGAATATGGGAGGGCAAATTTTAGGGTACAACAGTTGCCCCTGTTCAATCTTCTTAAACCTGAGGATGTAGATTGGCTTGCGTTCCTTTCGTGATCCGAAGGTGGAAGATGATTGAACACTAAAGTGCCCAGAAATTTGCACTCGCATGGTGTAGTATCAGCAATGTGATATCAGGAATGGGCTTACAGATGCCATTTGGAGAGATGATGGATAGGAGGATGGGCTCATAGATGTCGCCTGGAGATTATTATTAGGTAGTTTTGTCTTCATTGACGGGTTGTCTTCATTGACAGGTTGTCTTCATTGACAGGTTGTCTTCATTGACAGGTGTTGTCTCTATTGACGGGTGTTATCTCTGTTGACAGGTTGTCTTTCTTGATGGGTTGTCTCTATTGACGACTTGTCTTAGAAAAATCTTTAGGAATCGATTTAATTGGACTTGTCTCCATTTCCTGGCTTCAGAAAAATCTTTAGGAATCGATTTAACTGGACTTGTCTCCATTGACTGGCTTCAGAAAAATCTTTAGGAGTCGATTTAACTGGTTTTGTCTCCATTGACTGAATGCATCAAAAACATGAGTGACAGAATGACATCCGAATCTGGATCGTATTTGGACTTTATTTGAGAGAGTGACAGAATGACATCCGAATCTGGATCGTATCTGAACTGTATTTGAAATTGAGATATGTATGAGTAGCAAAATGATTTCCGTGTCTGGAGCGTATCTGTGTTGTAACTGGGATCTGGATAAGTGACAGAATGACTTCCGTGTCTGGAGTGTATCTGCACTTGAATTTGATAGTTGAATCTGAATGAGAAATAGAATAGCATCCGGGTCCGGAGCATCTCTAAGTTGTCTCTGAAAGGAAATCTGAATAAGCAATAGAATAGCATCCGGGTCTGGAGCTTCTCTAAGCTGTCTCTGAAAGGAAATCTGAATAAGCAATAGAATAGCATCCGTGTCTGGAGCATCTCTAAGCTGTCTCTGAAAGGAAATCTGAATAAGCAATAGAATCGCATCCGGGTCTGGAGTATCTCTAAGCTGTCTCTAAAAGGAAATCTGAATAAGCAATAGAATAGCATCCGGGTCTGGAGCATCTCTAAGCTGTCTCTGAAAGGAAATCTGGAATAAGTATCGGAATGTCGCCAAATCTGGGTCACATCTGAACTATCTCTAGAAGGAAATCTGGAATAAGTATCGAAATGTCGCCAAATTTGGGTCACATCTGAACTATCTCTAGAAGGAAATCTGGAATAAGTATCGGAATGTCGCCAAATCTGGGTCACATCTGAACTATCTCTAGAAGGAGTCTGGAATAAGTATCGAAATGTCTCCAAATCTGGGTCACATCTGAACTATCTCTAGAAGGAGTCTGGAATAAGTATCAGAATGTCGCCATGCCTGGGTCACATCTGAACCATCTCTAGAAGGAATCTGGAATAAGTATCAGAATGTCGCCATATCTGGGTCACATCTGAACTATCTCTAGAAGGAGTCTGGAATAAGTATCGAAATGTCGCCAAATCTGGGTCACATCTGAACTATCTCTAGAAGGAGTCTGGAATAAGTATCAGAATGTCGCCATGCCTGGGTCACATCTGAACCATCTCTAGAAGGAATCTGGAATAAGTATCAGAATGTCGCCATATCTGGATCACATCTGAACCATCTCTAGAAGGAATCTGGAATAAGTATCAGAATGTCGCCATATCTGGGTCACATCTGAACTATCTCTTGCTCAATGGAGTAAACTGTTGAGGTTATAGAACTGGTTCGTACTATGACGGAGGAAATCATCAAGATCTAGGAACTGACTCGTGTCAATGGAGTATACCGTTGAGGTTATAGTACTTGTCCATCCTATGATGTAGAGAAACTGTCGAGATTGAGAACCTTATCTGAACATCAACCGAGGATAATCCGATTGAGATTTAAGAACTGGTCAGATCTTCGACTAATCTGAGAATTTAACTGCATCTTTCCTGAAAGGTAAAGGTCAGTCACATGCAATGCATGAGATGGATCAAGCAATAATGTTCTCAATATAAATGAGATCGTGTGATATGATGCGTATATGCATGTATCATGATGTATGGAAATGTGTTGTTTTTAGCTGGGGAAGATAAATCCCAGAGCTGCTGGAGAATGATGTTGAATTCTTCGTTTCCGCTGGGGATGATGAACAAAGATGATTGCGAGAATAAACCTGCAGGAGAAAAGGACTCCGTTGTGGAATAAACTTGATGAAATAGATTACTCCGAGGGGAAATACTCTGTGGGGGAGAGATGTTCTGCTGAGAGTTTAACGATAACTCCGCTGGGGATTCTGTTGATAAGCTTTGTTGGGGATTTCGATGATGAACTCTGTTGGGGATAGAAAGAACTTCGCTGGGGATGATCTTTCCGTTGCAACTTGCTGAGGATAACCCAGTTAGACTCTGGTGGGGGATAACCTTTGAATTTGGCTGGGGAGATGCATTTGTACTCTGCAGGGGACAAAGCTTCCAGAATCTACTAGGGAAGATGATTCGACTCTGGTCGGGGAAGATTTTTAGACCGCACTGTGGAAATGACTCCACTAGGGTATCTGATATTCCGCCGGGGAACATTCCTATACTCCGTTGAGGAATATCAAGACTGTCGGGGGTACTCTTACACTTGCTGGGGAATATTGAGACCTTCTGGGGATACCCAACTTCTTTAGGGTTGATGGTAGACCAACTCTGCTTGGGGGAGAGTATTGCTGATTCGTCCATGGTTGCAGGTCTTAGTGGGGAGAGCTTCCATTACTGTCTTGCTCTGCGGGGAGTGAAGGTATCTCGGTCATACTCTTCAACTGAGTCTACCTTGTACCTGGAGGACAGCGCAACTTGTACAGTTCGGACAATTCTTATTGCCCCAGTTTCTGTGGGAGAAGGTACCTGTGGAGGTGCTTGATAACTGCCGATTGACAAATCTTCTTCTGGTAGGCAGGTGACGAGATAACGGGACATAGTCGTACACTTTTGATCCCTAACTTTTGCCTGGACCACCCTTTCGGGTTTTCAGTCCATCGGGATACCCCTTTTTGCCCAAGCCGCCTTTTCAGGTTTTCGACTTGCCGGGTGTACAGATTTTTCATTTTCGTCCCTTATTTTTGCCCAAACCCTTTTGGTTCGCCGGGAAGCCCTTATTTTTGCCTAGGCCAGTCGACCTAGCGGGTCTTTGATTATGCGTAGTACTTTTTTGACTATGTCCACGCTCTCAGAGTGTAGGGAGTTGTCACTGTCAGTAGTGTTGTGTCGCCATACTACCAGAAGATCTTCGTTGATCATGCAAGATTCGTTGTTGGAATTCATGTCCCATGCCCCAAGTGACTCAGGCGGAGATTTGCCCCTGGATATTTGGCATTTTGAGAGATTCCTTGAATCTTGACTTAACTGCCCCAAATGATGGACAATGCTCATGTCGTCCCCCTGGATTGGAAGTGTTTTTTCCACTTGATGTGATCCTTTTTGTTGAGAAGGTTTTTGTTCACTAGATATTCGTCGTGCGAATTTCTCTGCTGTTTGAACAAATAGTCATATGCAAACAATGTTATTTTAAGAATGCAAAGCTTATGTCTGTCTTGAAGTTTTTTGAAAATGCAGTTTTCAATAAAACAAGTGAATTTTTGTAAAATGTGATGTCAACTCGGGATTTTACAGCAAGCCCTACAGGAGTCAGGATACCTTTTGTAACTGTATGCTTTCGAACTAACTCATGCTTCAGCTAGGACTTTTAAGGGTTATAACGTGGCCTGGTTCACGATTTAAGAAACAAAGGATAAAGGCTCAAAGTATATTTATTCCCACCCGCTCTTCGTGATGTTATTCAATCCTAAGCTCAGTTAATTGTGCGTTTGAACTCCAAATGAGTCTGGAACGACGCTTTTTTGTGATGGTTCAAACAAGTTGAATTTTTGAAGGCAGTCATTTTTGCAACATTTTTCATGTTGTTGAGGATTTTTAGCGACCTCGTTCTTTTGATTTGTGTTATCCATGTCTTTTGCCTGAACTGTTTCTTTTGTATTTACAGTCAGCGGGATGCCCCAGTTTTTGTAAGTCTCCTTCATAGGTTTTGACTTATTGGGCTTTTGTTTTTGAAAGATAATGACTGCCTGTCCTTACGATTATAGGGAACCATCACTGTCTTTTGTTTGAAGGACTCCTTTGATTCCATTCATTGTGCACCTGGATCAACTGAGAGAACTACCCTGCCCTAGGTTATGATTAGGGGTTTTAATTTTTTAAAAGAAAAACTCCAACTTCTTTGGCTCAAAGGGGTTGACTAGGGATTATCTTTCTTATAACTCCACTGTTTAGGATTTGAAACAATGCATGTACCTCATCAGTGGGGTCTGTTCAAAAGCATACTGTAAAGATCGTGGTATCGTTTTCGTCATCCTACCTCAACAGGTTTAGAATTTTTAATCGAGAGTTTGAACATCACAAAAAGGAAATATGAAGCAATTTTAAGAATAGTGAAAACAATTAATTCAAAACGGACAAGTGTAATGCATTAATGAAATAAAAGAGTTTGACATGATAATTGTTTGAATAAGCCAAGAAAAATACAATTTCAGAATTCAAATGAACAAAAGTGCTTTCAATCCTAGCCATGTTTTGGCAAGGGAGCAGTGATCACATTGGGAGTCTCAGGAGGCTTGAATTCGATCTCCTTAGCGCCAATCATATTCTGAATCTTGTATTTCAGCGCCCAACAATCGTTAGTGTCGTGCCCTGGGCTACCGGAATGATAAGCACACCTTGCATCTGGGTTGTAGTTAGGAGAAGAAGTCTTAGGGTTCGGATGAGGGTTTATCACCGTAATCAGATTCATCTTCAACATGTGCTGCAATGCTTGTGACAATGGCATGTTGATGTTGGTGAAATGTCTTTTAGGCTCGTTCGGCCTTCGTTGATTTCCCTTTTGCTCTTGTCGGTGTAACGCAGAACCAGAGATCAGGACTGCCCCTACGTGTTGGTCACGACGACTCTTTCGACTGTACACATCATTTGATTCTTTCTTCCCACTGTAAGGCTTTTTATGAGCATCAGAAGGTATAGCTTCTTGAATTTTCCCAGCCTTGATACCAACTTCAATTCTCTCCCCAGTCAAGATAAGGTTTGTAAACCCAGTTGAAGAATTTCCAATCAAATGGTTGAAGAACGGACCAGACAGGGTCCCCAGAAACATATCAACAAGTTCACGGTCAGTTAGAGGTGGCTGCACCCTTCCAGCAAGGTCTCTCCACTTTTGAGCATATTCCTTAAATCCTTCACCCGTCCCTAGTGACATACCCTAGAGTTGGGTACGCGTAGGAGCGAGGTCGGAATTATACTGATACTGCTTATAGAATGCAGCAACCAAATCCTCCCAGCTGCAGATACTGGCTCCATCCAACTGATAGAACCACTCAAGCTGAGTCCCTGGAAGACTGTCTTGAAAGAAATGGATCCACAAGTTCTTATCAGCAGTGTAAGGTTGGATCCTCCTCACATATGACCGGAGGTGCAGCTTTGGACAGGAAGCTCCGTCATACTTGGCAAAGTCAGGCGCCTTGAATTTATGGGGAATCACCACCCTAGATGATAGACCCAGGTCTCCGAAGTCCAGACCGGGCACTTTCTGTATCTCCATAGCGCTTAAGCGGTCTTCCAGCTGTTTATACTTATCCTCAACAGGAGGATACTGTTCTTCATCATAATCCGCCTCGTTGTCGGAGACTATAGGGCTAGGAACCCTCCTTTCTTGTGGGCTATCCTTCCCTCCAGATGAGGTGGTTAGATCAACTTCATTTTGCAGCCCGTTTCCAAACCTGCGTCCGGTGTTGAACATGACAGTCCTCTTCTTCTTCTTCTTCTTCCTCTCTTTCAGGATCAGGGTCTTCAGGTCCTGTTGACCCTTAGCTAGGCTCATGACCAACTCTTGAAACTGGGCATTCTGGGGCTGGAGGGCCTTGATAGCTTGCTCAGTGGAAGGTTCGGTAGACATGATGATTGCTGAAATAAACAGCGAAGAAGATAAGAGACCTGTAATGGTACCTGTAATGCAATGAAATGTATGATATATGTATGCAATGTTTTCAAGGATCTCGTGGGGTAAACAAAGAAACTTGTTAGAATTTGAATTTTGAAGCTTGATTGAAGGAACTTCATGTTGCTGAGAGTCCTTCTTCAAGAGTCAGGCTCACCATATCGAGTGGGTCATAGCCCCTGACTCAAGTTATCGTGTTTGGATTTCTAGACAACCCTGACTAGAGGAAAATAAATTCCCTTTGCCCCTTGCTAGACATTTTGCTCATCATGACCTGCATCACAAACCTTTGAGATCCTTGAAATGGTTAAGGAAGATGCTATGGTATGATGTTATGATGTTATGTACAGGTATGCAAAAGTGTGAGGTGTAAGTAAGCCCTGCAATAAATCCAATTTATTGGATAAGGACCGTAAACAAAACCTGCAAGGAACTCATGTTGTCAGATAACAAGAATGTGCAAGTAGTTCAAGTTTGAAGGCACACAAGTCACACATATAGCCTTAAGTTTAGGTTGGCATGGAGTTCGTAGGTAAGTACCCTCTTGAAGTTAGTTGGCTCAAAACATGTCCTATAAATAGTAACCGGGTTCTAAGGAGCTCAGTATCATTGGATTGTTTTCTATGTTCATTGTATTGATTTAGCTACTTAACTGGCGACCAAAATATTCCAAGAAAACAACCCTCAATGAGTGTAGTATCGAGTATCTACCAACTTCGGACTGCACCAAAGTCGGTCATCTCACTACTCCTAAAAAGGCCAAGATGGTCAAGTAAGTGTCTAAGGTCAATTGATGCTTCACGACACCACTCGGCGGCCCCGTACTCTCCTTGACTTGACTCAAGGGTTACCGGTACTCACCAAAGTGCCACATCAACGTAGCTACTGCTTCAACCATGTCGGTATACCCCGCACAGTTCCCTCACAGTTTGTTGTTACTTCTAAAGGGTATCCCCAGATCCGAGTTAGGATCTATAGAACTCCGATACAAAGCCACAAAATTTAAAGCATACAAAGCATACAATTGAAAACACAAGTGATCTAATCCTAAGGTACACCTCACTTATTCAAAATCCCCAGCAGAGTCGCCAGTTCTGTGATCGGTGGAAATAGAACTGACTGTTTTGAAATGCTGGTTCGCGTTTGCGTTTAGCAAAATGTCGCGGTAAGCAAGAGTCGCCACCGTCTTTTATTTTCTCCAACAAGGAAAGGACAAAAGCACAGTAAAATTCCTTTTCGAGATATTTCTCGGTTCGGGAGGTAGATTATAGAAAGGGAAGGTGTTAGCACCCCTTCTATCCATGTTTATCCACGGGATCTTAGGTACTTGCTCACTATGTTTTCAAAAGTGTTTTTGCTTTTCTTGTGTTTGTGGGTTTTGAAAAAAAGTTTGTTTGAAAACTTCGATTTAACTCTTGTATTTGTCCTCAAGAGTGTGTGAAGTGTTGTTTGAAAACTTTTGTCAGAAAAGTGTAGGTGCGAAAAGTGTTTTTGTTTTGAAAGAGCAAGTACTTGAGAACCTCTACCTACTCAAAAGAAATTAAGCTGTGTAAATGTCCTTTAGACAGTATTATCCCACTATTGAGAAGTAGGTAGTACCGTCGTTGGAGTTTTCGGGTCAATTCGATTATAGGGACATGTGGTCACTAAAGCAATGGTAGGACACCTTAGCGGTAACCCTAATGTCTTAGATCGTTTTTTATCGAGGCAACCGTTTCAAGGCAACTTTGATCTTTAGACAGGAGGGCGACCTCTAAAACACCCTATACTCAATGACCACGTCGAGGCAACCAAGTGAGCCGTACCCTAGGAGTGGCATGTGCACGTGTGTCAAGTTTCAGTTAAGTTATCTTTGTACATATTATGGTGAGCTACGATTGATTTTAATTTCAGAGAGATCTTGTCATGCATAGCCTAGTTAGCATACATCTAGCAGTTAAATATTGCGGAAAGTAAACTAAGCTATTACAAGGCGTCGGGTATTTACATCGCCAAAACCAACCCTTGAAAAGTAAATTGCGGGAAATAAAATAAAAGCGATAAAAAGGGTCCTAATTAAAGCTATTACATCCTCGGAGCAAATACAATTATATGATCAAAAATAATAGGAATCAAAAATAATCACACGCGCGAGAAAAAATTGGATCGGAGACTTTTTAGGGTTTTGACCCTTTTTTGAGAAAGAAAGAGATTTTTTATGATTTTTGCATTTAAATTAAATTAAACCTAAAACTAATTAATTAATTAAAAGAAAGAAATATTTTTTTGAGTTTTTTATGTTTCAAGGAAATAAATAAAAGATGGTCAAAATTGTCAAGAAACCCTAATTCTATATTGATTTTATTTATTGTGAAAATATTGAAATTAACCTAATTAAAACAACTAAATTAATTATGTTAGTATTTATTTACAAAATAACTAATTAAACTTAATAAATAAAAATATTATATTTTTTATGTTTTCTGAATTTATTATGAAAAAATTAATTTGGTTAATTAACTAATAATAATAATAATAATTAATAATAATTAAGTGAAAAAATATAGAAGAAGAAAATAAAAGAAAATAACCCAGGGGGTGCTGGCCCAATTAGGAGGTGTGTTTGGAAATTTGTGGCCCAACAATATTCCAGTCCGTTTGACTTTTCTGATTACCCACACGCCTGTTGACTGGGGAGTATGGTGATCTCCCATTCATGGCCATTTGATCTGAGTTTGGAGACACATGGCATGCTGAGCTTTGAAGCATATGGTGGACCTCACTTTGAATCTGGCACGTGAATACCTGAAAAATAAAAGCAACAATGTTTTGGGGGACCTGGGATTCGAACCCAGGTCCCAATGCTTCCAGGCCAGCACGCTTACCACTCAACCACCTGCACCTTTTTGTTATTTAGATAATAGGCAATTACTATATGGGCAAACAATTCAATATGTTGTAATAAAATAAAACACACGCTTCTTTTTAAACTGGCCAACCAGGTATCAACACCTCGTCATCTTCTTCGTTCGCCCTATAAAAATAATATCAGATAGCAGGGGTTTTTAACCCCCACTATTCATCTGCACGAAAAATAGCGATTAGCACCACAGGGTATATAAATATTTTGCGAAGGGTGGATTGCATTCGTCTGGGTCTAACGATTTCAACCATGTGTCTTATGAGTCCTAATTTTGCCTGGTTCAGAAAGCCCTAATTGCAAGCTCAAGAACCCTAAAAATTCATTCATGGCGTTCTTCGATCCAGGGCATTATAACTCAATTAAACCATTCCATCAGCTTGGTATGACCTCTAACAATGCAAAACAATCAAGAAAACATGTTAAATATGCAGGAATTAAGCAATACGATTTTGGATAAAAGCTGCAAACCGTGAATCTGTATATGGTGATTCTTTGAGCTTTGAAACTGGAATTTGATTGCAACACGTTCCTGGAACCTCCTACAATGTGTTTGAATGATCAAAAACCCTTGAATCAACCTAGAATGCCAAAATCAGTTTTCAATTTTCTTGGAATTTCTTCAATTGGCTATGGTTGTTTCTGCAGCTTTTTCACGCCCTCTTGATCAGGGTTAGCTTGCTTATGTATAAGAGAATGAAATTAGGTCAAAAACTTGGGCCAATATCCATTGCATTGATGTTTAAATCTTTGATTGGAATCAAATCTTTTTGATTTTTCATGATTGAATAATGTTTCCAAATCTGGATTTTTTTTGCATCTTTGACTTGTGCACGAATTTTCCAACATGTTTAGGTCATATTTGCTTCACAAAAAGATTTAAAAAACAAATCTTCTATTTTCTTATGATTTAAATTGATTAAATGAATTAATATTAATTAAAAATCCAATTAATCAATAAAAATAAGAAAATAAATCCAATTAATCTTGATGGGTCGTGCATAGGTCATGGACGAAGTTTCAAGAAGAGATTTGAGGCCCATTAGCAAAAATAAGGTGTTTTGAGCAAAGTTGACTTTTGCAAATTCCTGAAAATTTCCCAACTTCTCCAATGCACCACTTGCTCAATTTTGATCATATGACCATGTTTTTGGACATTTTGGAAAGCTCTTGAAGTCCTCTAACCAATGCCGTTCGTCCCATGTCATTTGGATTTACCAATCTCAAGTTATGGCCTTTGACTCAAAGTGTACTTTTGTTGACTTTTGAAATTGACCTATAATGTAAAAGTTGGTAACTTCTTGTGAGAGCATTTCTTAAATTTGGAATGTGAAGATGGATTATAGGAAATTTCATCCTCTTTAAAATTAGCATTGGATGGGATTTTTCTGATAAACCAAGAAAAAGTTATGCCCTGGTCAAGATACAATTGACTTTTCTACTGTCCAAAAATAGTAAATTTTTGCACCTTGATGATTTTTGAGCCATTCTTGTGAAATCATGATCAAGACTTGATCAAATGATGATTGTGAACTCAAAATAAGATGTTGACCAAAAAGTATGACTTTTGACTGCAAAATGACCATTTTGCCCTTGCAGTTGACTGTGGATCAAATGAGGCTTTTGACTGTGCAAATTGGCACTGTGAGTCTTGAGACTTGGCATGTAGGTGCTTAAGAATGTACATAGGCCTATGAGACTTGATTGAACCATTAAAAACCCCAAATTCCTTGAAGGAACCAAAACCCTAATTTCAGCTGGCTTAGGAGGTGGTTTGACTGTACAACCTCTTGAGCAAATCTTGAACCATTTGAAGATGATTCTTGACAAATCTTGAAGAATATGGGAGGGAAAATTTTGGGGTACAACAGAAACCTTTAATCAAACCTGGGACAGGGTAGTCTCTCAGTTAATTCAAAAGATGTGCATTGAAGTCGCAAACTCTCAGTTCGTAATATAGCGAATGACATCAAAAACATTCATTGGGAATCAAAAGACAGTGATGGTTACTTATCTCATAGGCAGTCATTATCTCTCAAAATAGAAAAGCCCACTGAGCCAAAACCTACCAAAGGAGGCTTAAGAAAGCTGGGGCATCCCGCTGACTGTAATCTCGAAAATAGGAACAGTCAGACAAAAGTTAGGGATAATAAACCAAAAGAAAGAGGTCGTTGTAAATCCTCAACAACATGAAAAGTGTTGCAAAAAATAACTGCCTTCCCATAAATTCAACTTGTGTGAACCATCACCAAAACATCGTTCCAAACTCGAATAGAGTTCGACGCACAATTAACTGAGTTTAGGATTGAAGAACATCATGAAGAGCGGGTGGGTACAAATATACTTTGATCCTTTATCCTTTGTTTCTTAAACCGTGAACCAAGCCACGTTACAACCCTTCAAAAGTCCTAATTGAAGCATGGGTTAGTTCGAAAGCATATTGTTACAAAAGGTATCCTGACTCTTGTAAGGCTTTGCTCTAAATCTTGCGCTGAATTTGTCTTATAAAAAGTTTCTGCTAAAAAACGCATTTTCAAAACTTCGAGACAAGCATAAACTTTGCATTATTTGAATATCGTTGTTTTCACATGTTTATTTGTTTGACAGCGAAGAAATTCACACAGTGAATGTTCGGATGAACGAAAGCTCTCTCAGTGAATAAAATCACTTCAAGTGGGATGATACTCCCGTTGAAAAAATCTCCCATCAACAAAAAGGGGACTTGGTTTGGTATTGTCCAGTAAATCTGGGGCAGTCCAGTCAAGATTTCAACAAATCTTTCAAAATCCGGTAAACCTGGGGCAGCCCAGTCAAGATTTCAAGAAATCTCTCAATTGCAGATTAACTTGGGGCAAGTCTCCCTCACCATCACTTGGGGCATTTAAAACGCCAATCTCATCAAAGGGTTATGTACAGTCCAAGTTTCCTGGCAATACCACAAACATCTGATACTAGGGGCAGTGACGAATCTCTCCAAAATATTTCTGAAAGAAATTCAAGTGTCCTCGAGAAGTTCATCACCTCTCTAGCAGACCAGCAGTCATGGGTTCATTTCCCCAACATTTGTCAAGGATTTATTCTCCGAAACGAATTACATTTCAATAACATTCATAACATACTCAGATTGATCGTCCAAGATTCCTTCATCACCTGTGGGAAGTTACGGTCGTCAAAAATTCCTTCATCACCTGTTGGAAGTTACGGTCGTCAAAAATTCCTTCATCACCTGTTGGAAGTTAGGGTCGTCGAAAATTCTTCCGTCATCCGGTTGAATCAAAGTCAATTCAAGACCCTCTATGTTTTGGTCAGATCGACACTAAGATCTCCCTGTTTTCTTATGTCAGTGGAAGATATTCCAGGTTTTTGATATTTCAGATAAATCTCTCAGCGATTTATTCTGATTATCTTCACTACCAGGGATGAAGAATCCAACTCCTTTCTCCTTCACCAGTTTGGGATTTATTTTCCCCAACGAAAGTTTGTCTTGAAAAACATTACACCTTCGTGCATCCAGACACCATGCAACACAATCTCATTTATTTTGAGAACATCATTGTTTGATATATTCCACTAACCTTTGTCTTTCAGAGAAGGTACAATCAAATTCAAGTTTTTACTTTAGTTGAATTACGGACGAGTACCTAAAATATCAGCAGAAATAACCCACCAGCAGAATAATGGACAATTGAAGCTCCTAAAATTCTTTTTCTCTCAAGAATGAAGATTCTCATTCTTGAAACCTCAGAAGATTGGTATACTCCCAAGCTCCTGATACCCTTAACAGAATGAAGATTCTCATCCTTTAAACCCCAGAAGATTGGTATACTCCCAAGCTCCTGATACCGTTAACAAAATGAAGATTTTCATCCTTGAAACCTCAGTAGATTGGTATACTCCCAACCTCCTGACCCTTAACAGAATGAAGATTCTCATCCTTGAAACCTCAGAAGATTGGTATACTCCCAACCTCCTGACCCTTAACAGAATGAAGATTCTCGTTCTTGAAACCTCGGAAGATTGGTATACTCACAACCTCCTGACCCTTAACAGAATGAAGATTTTCATCCTTGAAACCCCAGAAGATTGGTATACTCCCAAGCTCCTGATACCGTTAACAGAATGAAGATTCTCATCCTTGAAACCTCAGTAGATTGGTATACTCCCAACCTCCTGACCCTTAACAGAATGAAGACTCTCATCCTTGAAACCTCAGTATATTGGTATACTCCCAACCTCCTGACCCTTAACAGAATGAAGATTATCATCCTTGAAACCTCAGAATATTGGTATACTCCCAACCTCCTGACCCTTAACAGAATGAAGATTCTCATCCTTGAAACCTCGGAAGATTGGTATACTCCCAACCTCCTGACCCTTAACAGAATGAAGATTCTCATCCTTGAAACCTCAGAAGATTGGTATACTCCCAACCTCCTGACGCTTAACAGAATGAAGATTCTCATCCTTGAAACCTCAGAAGATTGGTATACTCCCAACCTCCTGACCCTTAACAGAATGAAGATTCTCATCCTTGAAACCTCAGAAGATTGATATACTCCCAACCTCCTGACCCTTAACAGTTGAAACCTCAGAAGATTGGTATACTCCCAACCTCCTGACCCTTAACAGAATGAAGATTCTCATCCTTGAAACCTCATAAGATTGGTATACTCCCAACCTCCTGACCCTTAACAGAATGAAGATTCTCATCCTTGAAACTTCAGAAGATTGGTATACTCCCAACCTCCTGACCCTTAACAGAATGAATATTCTCATCCTTGAAACCTCAGTATATTGGTATACTCGCAACATCCTGACCCAAACGCCTGAATGAAGATTCTCATTTCTCGCTTCCCCAGTAGATTGGCATGCACCCAACCTTCTGACCCAAACGCCTGAATGAAGATCCTCATTTTTTCTTCCCCAGTAGATTGGCATACTCCCAACCTCCTGATATTCCCGACAGAATGAAGATTCTCATTCTCAAAGTGAATGAAGATTCTCATTCTCAAAGTGGCGTACAACCTAAACCTGAACTTGTTCCCAACAAGAATAAACTTTTCCTAGGATCCTGAGCTTACTCTCCAGCAGTATGGCTATTCCCCACAGAATTTTAAATCCCCTGCAGGTCAAAGATTCTCATTTTTTATTCCTCGGCACAAATTCCCCTAGCAGATTGAAGATTCTCATTCTCATTTCTCCATAGAGTTTTCAGATATTCCCCGGAGGAGTTCTCCTCAAATAGCAAAATAGGAATCCCCAGTAGATTGGCATACAAACCCAAACTCCTGACTTTCCCCAGCAGTATAACTTCTCCCCGCATAGGTTGTCAAAAAGCTTGAAGACACACATACTCTTAAACAGTGGTCCCAAGACTTCTCATTTTCAACAATCAAAGGATTTTCAATCCCCAGCAGCAGTCAAGGATTTATTTTCCCCGACAGCGGTCAAAGATTTTATTATCTCCAGTTATCCAGGATTTATCTTCTTTAGTAAGACGGCTAATCAGCTTACATGTGCATTCATTTGCATTCATATATCATAAACATTGACATAACACATACATTGCCTCATACACTTCATGCAACATAACTCTGTGTTTCAGCTAACATTTTACCCTTTCCAGGATAAGTTCAGTAGGCTTCAACTCCAGAATCATGAAAACAGTTTACGGAAGCTCCAAACACGGATGCTAATCTATTGCTTATTCAGACCCCCGGTTTAGAGATGCTCCAAACACGGATACCTTTCTGATACTCGCCCTTTCACCTACAACATACAGTTCAACAAACATTCTTGGATGGCATCTTTAAGCCCATCTCCGACAAGATTCTGTCACATCTCCAATGGCATCTTTAAGCCCATTCCCTCAACTATGATTTGATGAGTGCAAATTTATGGGCACTCTAGTGTTCAATCATCTTTTACCTTCGAGTCGCGAACGGCAAAAATTGTCAATCTAACTCTTCAGGTTCAAGAAGATTGAACAGGGGCAACTGTTGTACCCCAAAATTTGCCCTCCCTTTTTCACAAGAAATCACAACCTCATGGTTTTCTCTGATTTTTCAGATTGGCTCAAGAATCGGTCAAACAGACTTTTCTTTATCAGTTAATCCAAAATTAGGGTTTTCACTAATTTTGTTGAGATTGGCTCAGGAATTGATCAAGAAGATTTTTCTTTGGCAGTAATCCAGGATTAGGGTTTTTCTCTCACATCTCTCAGAAGAGATTGAATCATCAGAAATTGCTTGTTCATATTTACCGCTTGTTTCTCAAAACCTAATTATCTGGGATAAGAGATGAGACTTTTGTTTGGAACTTTAAGGCATCTGCTTGATTAGTGGAGTGAAAGGTTTATAGTTTAATGGAATGCTTGCTTGTTTAACTGTCCAATGCGTGTGTTGATACCATGCGTATTGAGTAATGCAAGGTTACGAGACTGCAAAGTTTGTTGATTATTTATTTCATCTGGATTAGAATTATTGAGACACAGTTTCAATCATTTTGATTTAAAAGTATTAAATAATTAAATAAACATAAGGGAAAGATGGAAAAGATATTTGACAGTAGAATTTTCTTTTGATAAAGACTTTTATTTACTTCAAATATGGTTACAAATTTATTCGAATATTGTAAGATTACAACTTATAATATTTGAAATAATATTTGTTTACAATAAATGAAAAATAAATCTAAGCCTAATCTTTTGAGATCTTCTACTTCTACTGATTCCTCTATCATCCAATTGGTACTTACCTGCAAAAGACAGAGAAAAAGAAATTAGTATAAGAATTTTCAAGCAGAAAAGGAAAAAAGAAAATCATCATTAAAGCTTGTCGGCCGGAATCAGAATGCTATTGGATTCATCATGTTTTTATTTTTTCTCTTTGCAAATCACAAGAAGATTTCTCTTCTTGGTTCACAAAGAGAAAAGTAAAAAAATAAATTGAAAGCATGCGCATGGTTCAAATACAAAGATATAAGGCAGCAAGACAAAGCAAAGTGTACAGCATGCCATACAAAACTGCAGTAGTCAAACCAAGTCAGCAAGGCAAACATGAGAAAGCATGGCAAGCTAACTACAAATGCATTAACCAAACTGAATGTCAAACTGAGTTGCAAAACTGTCAAGGCAAAGTACAAAGCAGAAAATATGCAAAATGTCAAAGTAAACAAGTACAGAAAGTACACAATGCAGAGATAAACCAAGTTACAAGCCAAAGAGGCTTGTCCTAGCCCTCATCATTTTATGGCCAGCAAGCTTTTCAGAAAGATATATTAAATTAAGCAAAAGTTCTTTTGAGAGAGAGAGAAAGAGAAGACCTAGTGAAAGAGGTTTGCAGTTTTTGCTAAAGCAGGCTGTAAAAGGCAGGAAAATATAACAAAAAAGATATAAAGAGAGAAGACTGTATAACAGTCCAAGAAGGGAGAAAACATTGAGAAAAAACCTGTATAACTTGCAAAATTTGAAACCACAACCTACATTCAAAAACTACAAACCAAACCTTGCAAAACTGTAAGCCAAGCAAACAGGCCCAGAACCTGTAATTCCATACTGCAAACCTGCAGTAAACACTACCACAAAACCAACCACAAGCCTGCAAGCCAAGCAAACCTGCATAAGCCTAAACACACAGGTCAAACACCAAACAAACCGGCTTGCAAACTTAAGAAAACCTGCATAACTGCTAAACCTACTTGCAAAAATCACAAGCCTGCCTTACAAATTGCAAACCGGCTATCAGGGCACAAACTACAAAAACTGCTGTCAAAAAACCAAAACTTCCCAACCTGTCAACAAACAAAACTTACCAAAACTGTATCTCAAAACTGTAAAACCCAAAAACAAGCAAGCCTGCATGACTGTAACTCCCTAACCTGTAGAGGCCTAAACACAAAACTTACTACAACAAAACTAGCTTAACAAACTCAAACTCACAACAACAAACTAGCTTACTCAAGCTCAGTTCAAACAATATAGAGTTTCATAAGCTAAAAGCTCATCATCAACAAAAGGCAAACAACAATTTCAGATTTCAGAATCATCAAACATCAGCATACAAAGAGAAAGAGGAAGAGATACAGAAGCCCACAAAAGTTTCAGAGTATATTTTCATCATCAACACATTCAGAAACAACAAAAGTTTCAGAAGTACTTTCACCATCTATGCCAAAAACTAGAAAGAGGAAGAGTTTAGAAGCAACTAAAAATAGCTTCAAAACTTCTTCATCATTAACCTCAGTAGCCAAAAGAGAGGAAGAGTTTAGAAGCAAAACAACATAAGCTAGTTTTCAGAATATGTTTTCATCATCAAACATCAAATAACCCACAAGGAGAGAGGAAGAGTTTTAGAAGGAAGTAAAACAATATAGAGTTTCAGAACATCAAGCTCAGTTCAAACAAGAAGTTTTCAGAAGTATTCATCATCAACAATATCAACGAATCAAAACAACAATAGCAAGTTTTCAATTCATCATCATCAAACAACATAAAGAACAACAAAAAATACTAGAAAAACATCATCTTCATCCTCCGCCTAGCCTCCTAGGAGCGCCACCGGCCGGTCTCACATCCTTCTCCTCCATTTTATAGAACAAAACACTCAAGGTACGTCCCTCAGGCCTTTACTACATGTAAACATCATAACAACCAGAGATTAAAACATGCAAGAGCAAAACAAAAACATAACTGTGAAACCCTAAAACAAAGGATAACAATTCATACCGTTCATTCAAGATTCTGGACGGCCGTGAAGAGAGCAGGAAGTGAGATAGGACGACACTCCGGTGACTTAAGGACTTAAGAGTATCAAACGCTTTGCATGAGAGAAATGAGAGAAACGGAGAAGAGATGAGAGAAGCGGCGCCGCTGAGGCCAAAATTACAAACCCTAATCAAATGGGAAAACCCTAAACATTGTACAACCCCAGCTGGGCCTTTGCCCCAAACAAAACCAAGCCCAAATACTGGCTAGCACATACCCCCCCCCCCCCTTTTCCATTCAGTTTCTTTTTGTTTCTGTTATTCTATACCATTTTGGGCCAAATACTAATCCTAGGCCCATCATCTTCATTTTTAATTTTTTAAACTAATACTTTATTCTATTTTCATTATAAATAATTTGATTTTTTTTTGTTTTTTTTTTGTTAATAATTACTTTAATTTTCTTAATATAGTTTTAATTTTCTTTATTAAATTAAGAATTACAAATGTAATAAGATTTTTTTATTAATTTTGTTTTCATTTAATAAAATACAAGATGATAGATTTTCTTTCTTTTAAAACTTTTCCTTTACATAATTCATAAAAAATACATAAAATAATAATAATATATTTATCTTTATTAGGCTAAATTTTATTTGTTCATTTGTAAATAAATACATGCATCTCATATTTATTTGATTTTCTTTATCTTATACTTTGTTATAATTTTTACATTGAATTGCGACAGTTCGATTTGGTTGTAACATATACTTGGACATTATTATTCTCATGAGACAAATCCCCATTTGTAAATAATTTGTACCCCCATCCCCGGATAATGTTTTGTAATAACTTAGACTTTAAATTCCCGCAATTTATTGCTTTCAATATACTATATAGTAATTAGGGTTTGTATGCGAAGATCTAAAATCAATCGCTAGATAACCTAATACAAGAACAAATGCATGAAAATAAATACACAATTCACACTTGCACCTCTAGGGTAACCTCGCTTGTTGCTTCGAAAAATGCAATCATGTCCCTCGAGTATGAGACACTCTAGCAAATGCCCCTTCGATAAACAAAGATCGTAGTCCCTCGATGACCCTCGATGTTGCCTTTGATAAAATGATCTCGTCCCTTACAAAATTGCTAGAGCGTCTCACAAGTTGCTTTTAATGATTGTATGCGATGACCCGTGCCTGTCCCGTTTAACATCATAACACAAGGTTGTTCACCAAATACAATGGTGAAGCAACACTGTTAAAAGGGTTAAAAGCATAAGAAAGATATTTGAGTAAAATAGGGTAGATAGCTCTTAGTTACTTGATCAAAAGCTTGCAAAACATCCTTGCCATTTTCAAACACACTTCATAACACAACTTCAAAACAATTTCAAAACAACTTTCAAAACATTGAAATATCTTTTCAAAAAGACACACACCTTTGTATATATTCAAACAAGAATCATTACAAAGGTTGCCTAGACAAGGAATCTTTTTCAAAACATTTTCAAAACCACACACACAAAGCACCATTTCAAACAATTGAAAAGCAAAGGCAAGTGATCTAAAACAAGTAACTAAGAGCCCATGGAAAACCATGGATGAAAAGGGTGCTAGCACCTTCCCTTTTCATAATCTACTCCCCGAACCTAAGAAAACATCACAAAGGTCTTTCCTGTGCTTTTTGACATTTCCTTTGGATAAAATAAAAAGTCGGTGGCGACTCTTGCTAAATCGAACAAGTGCGAAAACAAACGCGAAACCTCAAGTCAGTTCTCCCACCGTATCACAGAAACAATGTAAAATGTCTCCAAGCAAAGTAGGTATAGGATTACGAGAGAGGAAGACCTTGATGGCATTCACATCTATGAATAGGTCTGGATTGGGAAATAGAACCAAACCATAGATTTGAAGAGCCAAGACATCTTCAAAGGCTTGAAAATCCATATCTTCCCAGAATGAGCGAGCCTTCTCCAACAGGAATTTGGCTAGGAAACCCTTAACTCCGCTTCTTGTCTCCAAATTTTCTATGATGTCGGATCTCTTTAGATGTAGGGCTTCGGCAATGAATTCAGGTTTTTGAGTCCCTTCTAAACTGGTGAACGGTATTTGATCAAGCACGGGCACTCCCAACAGTTGAGAGAACTCCTCTAGTGTAGGGACCAACTGATAGTCAGGAAAGGTGAAGCAATGTTTCATGGGATCAAAGAATTGAAATAGAACACACATCATTTCTTCTGGGATTTGGAGGTAGCCAAGATGAGAAGTCGACCATATTTCTCAGTGAAGGGAGAATCTCCAGGCACCCTTGATGCTAATTTTTGGAGTTGAGGGTGTGCTTTCACGAAGCTGATTCAGATGGTATTCCTTCGGATGGGATTCATGGCCTACAAAACAAAGCAAAGATAAATTTCTAAATCCTTGAAATGGTTAGTGAGAATGCTTACGATGTTATGATGTTTATGATGTTATATACAAGTATGCAAAGCAAGCAAGTTATTATGTACACACAAAGCAGACAATTCCTTAGGTTTAGACTTGCATGGAGTTTGTAGGTAAGTACCCTCTTGAAGTTTAGTTGGCTCAACCTGTCCTAGTAATAGTAACCGGGTTCTAATGGATCTCAATATCACTGACCTTTCTTTTAGACATTATCTCAGCTTAACCAATATTTTCTTGCGACCGAGATATCCCAAAAGTACGATCTCAATGAGTGTAGCATCGAGTATCAACCAATATTCAGTCGGAACCAAAGCCGGCTATCTCGCTACTTCCTAATGTTCAAGGATGAGTCAATTAAAGGTTCTAAAGTTAGTTAGTGCTTCATGACGCCGCTTAGCGGCCCCGTATTCTCCTCGATTCAACACAAGGGATACTAGTACCAACAAATGAGTCACACTAATGTAGCCATTGCTTCAACCGTGTCGGTATATGCCGTACAGTTTCCACAATCTCATGCTACTTACCTAAAAGGTGCCCCAGGTCCGGGTAGAGGATCAAAACAAGCCAAAACAAGGAACCGTAATGTAAAGTAAGCAAGTAAAACAAGGAAAGAAAGTAAAGGTGATCTATCCCTAAGGTAACCCCTCTTTTAAGTTCTCCCCAACAGAGCCATCAGTTCTGTAATATGTGTGAGAACTGACTTGGGTGTTTTGGTTTGATCTCAATTGTTACGGATATCAAGAGTCGCCACCGACTTTTCTTTTATCCAATAAGAAAAGGCTGGAAAGAACGGGAAAGACCTTTCGAGATTATTTCTTGAGTTCGGGGGATAGGTTATGAAAAGGGAAGGTATTAGCACCCTTTTCATCCGTAGTTGTCTACGGGCTCTTATTGCTTGCTAGATCACTTGCTTTTATTTGAAAATCTGCTTGTGGTGTGAGTTTTGAAAGTATTTTGAAAATGTATTTGTAATGGTTCTCGTTTTTATAAGAACGCGTACAAAATGATTTTGAAAATAGTTCAAACAGGTATTTGTGGAATGTGTTTTTAAAAGTGATTTTGAAAAGTGTCTTTGTAATGGTTCTCGTTTCTATAAGAATGCGTACAAAGTGTTTTGTCTTTTGAAAATGTTTCAAAGTGAAAGTGTTGGTGTATAAAATGTTTTTGTTGTGAGAAAGCGAGGAACTAGGAGCATCCTACCTACTCAAAAAATCTTAATGTTCTTTTCCTCCTCCTTTAGATGTTTTTATCTTACCATTGATTTGGTAAGAAGCCCCATCATTGGATGTGAAGGGACGGGTGTGGAACGTTTGTATAGTCATAGAAGGTAACCTATGGGACGTTTTTATAATGTCGTTTAGGGACTAGATCGTTTACCGAAGGCAACATTGAGGGTCATCGAGGGACTACGATCTTTTATCGAGGGTCTTTACTAAAACACCCATATTCGAGGGACATGACTATTTTTCCGAGGCAACAAGTGAGATTACCCTAAGGGTGCATGTGTGAATAATGTGTTTGATTTGAATGCATTTAGTCTTTGATTAGGGGTTATCTGCTTGTTGTTTTTATCTTGCCATACATCCTAATTACTAACATTTATACAAAATCAAAAAATGCAAAAAATAAATCCTACACTATTACAACCATATTGAAATAGCAAGAAAATATAAATACAAAATAAAAATAAAATCTATAAAAAAAGGGGTCTTTCGATTTAGGTAGAAACACCCTTCAATTCTGCACTTTCTGGATCTCTTCGATTTGGCCTGAAATGGGTGAAGGCATGACTTTCGATTGGGGCCTGGAGGCCAGTATGGGCGTGCCTTTTGACTGGGCCTTAAATTAGTGTAAGATGAAATCTGCCTTTCTGTCTCCTTCGATTTGGCCTGGAGTCAGTGAGGAAGCTTGAGGCTTCGTTTCATACTCCTGTCTCCTGTTTCTTTCGTTTGAGATATTAAATAGCAACATGGCCTATGGCCATGCTAGCATTACCTTAGGGGAAGGTTAGTTCTTAAAGCATTTGTAACAAACCAAAGAACAAAACCAAAAGGAGAGGCAATAAAACAAACTAAAAGGGTGGAAACAAAAAGGAAACAAATACTATGTACATGTTTGATACGAAAAGGAAGCTTATTTACATGTTATGCTGGAAATAGAGGATCCAAGGTTAAGAATGACTTACCTTGCTTGAGGTTGGGACGTGTGCTGGGCCTTTAAGTGGTTTCCTTGAATACTTCTGGATTAGAAGGGAGGAACCAAGGGTTATGCCTTTGATACTGGACTCGAAAGAGAAGAACAAGTGTGAGGTTCTTCCTACTGGATTCGAAGGGTAACAAGGTGTGGGGATATTTCAAATTTGAAGGGGGAAATGGTTAAATTATGGATTGGTGTTTGATGAGTGTTTAAGTGTTTGAGAGTTTGATGATTTTTTAGAGTGTTTTAGAATTTTGAAGATTTGTTCCTCTTAGCCAAAAAATCCCCCTAAACATGTTGTGGAGCCTCTTATTTATAGGCAAAGCTGGATGAAGCTTTTGGAGGGAAAACAAGATAATTTGAACCATTTGAGTAAAATACTCTTTGTAGCTTTCGAGGGACAGTGCTTTGTATGCTATTTTGGGGCAAGAATATGGCAGTGTTTCATAACTGCTGTGCAGTGGTTTTGGCCAGTGTACCAGACCTGAACTTGGCAGCAAGCATATTTGAACATTTCAATCTTTCGTTTTGACCCTCCTTCGACCATATTCCTCTCCCAACAATGTTATTTGATTTTCCTCCGACAAGTGTCCTTCGAATGGGTCACTTTTGTGCATCCTTCGAAGGAGCCAAATGTGTGACCCTTGGATGGGTCACCAAAACATTTCTTAAGGTGGGATTTTTAAATCCTTCGAATGGGCCATCAAGCATGTCCTTCGAATGGGATGCCCAGAAGTGTCCCTTAAATGGATCATGTATGCTTCTTTGAAAAGGGACAAATGTATCCTTCGAATGGACTAGTAAGGTGTACCCTTCGATAGGGACTCATATGTATGCCCGTCAAATCCACCACTAAATGTCTTTTGAAGGAAGCCACTAACCATGTGTGTTGAAGTTTGTCAAGGATGGAATTGCAACATACTAAATGGAAACATAGCCAATGCTTTGTCGAAGTCTACATGCAGGAGGTATAAACGCCCAAACGAAGCTTATAACGAAGGGTGCACGCAGGAGGCAAGGATGCAATCAAAGGATTCCAAAAGGAGGCTTTTTGCCTCGGAATTGAAGGAGGCTACATGAGGCTTTATGCCTTGTTCATGCTAGCATGGGGGGAGTCTTTTGCACACAAGAAAGAAGTTATGGCTCAAACGAAAGCTTGTATGCAGCTAGTCATCAACTTGCAAAGCAAGTATGGGGGAATATTTTTCCAGTCAATACAGGCATGCAGGCATCAAACATCCAATTGAAAGCAGGCACATAAGTAACCATTGCATTGTGAACCAAGTGAGGTCTGAGATGCAATCGAAGGTGGCGTGTAGGAAACTCCTGCCTTGTAAATCAAAGCCAATGTGCCAGAGGCCAACACCAGTCGAAGGATGCAACCAAAGTCTGCATCGAAAGAGGCCAAAAAGGCCAATCGAAGGAGCTAAATCAAAAAGACTTATTTTTCTCCAATTTTCTCAAAAAGATTATTTTTATCTGTTTTCCCCTTTTTTAATAGTTTCCCTTCTAACTTGATACTGGAAAATCCAATTGTACTTGTGTAAGCTTGGATCTTTGTTAACTCTTGTGAGAGATGCCTTGAGGAATGAGAGGGCAAATTTTGGGGTACACCAATCTTCCCTGGAGCTTGCTGAAGCAGTAAAGTGGAAAGCAAAAAGTAAGTTACTAATTTACCTGGTGATATTTAGGTTATATCGTATCGTGTCCACAAAGATTAGTGCTACTGAATTGGCGTTCGACAATTTCTCATGTTTATAAGTTTGGGAATAAAATAGGTTTGTTTGTAAGGTGTGGGAATTAAAAGTTATAAACATAAAAATAATTTCATTCTTCGATTAGTAAATAACTCTCAAGTTTGTATTTCGTTTACCCTATGAAATACTTAAACTTACTACCCAGTTTCACTTAACCTTAACTACTCATCAATATCATCACGTCGCATAGAGGTTATCTCTAATGCAGAGCAAGATATCAACCATATCGCTTTATGTCGACGATCTCTTAGCACAACACAAAACAATACGAAGGCATTAAGAGTCGATACCTAAGTGATTACTAAGCCTAAATCTATCTCTAGAATCTAAGCCCAATAGATATTCATCCTAAGTCTGAATTCAATTTGTGCATCTCTGCAACCACTTAAACCCAAACACTTAGTAAGCTAAAAAGGATAAGCATCAATAAAGATTTGTAAACAAAGTTTCATACAAAACCATGAGCAATAAATATACATATATTCAAGGTAAAGTTACATACAAAATCCAACAAATAATAGTTACAAAGAGAGTAAGAGGAGAAGTGTAACACCCGTAATTTAATTAATTATTTAATTAAATTATTTTTGGAATAATTGAGATGTTGTGTTGTTATGTTAGATATTGTGTTGTGATTAGTTGGATTTATTTATTTTATTAAGTTGTGGACTAATATGAGAAGGATGACATTATTTTATGTGGGATTGTCTTAAAGGATAGAAGTAGAAATAAGGGGGTGTAGTAGTCTTAAGCCTATTAAGGAATAAAGATAATAATAGGGTTATTTTATTATTGTAGAAATAATAAGAAAGAAGAAGCAGTAAGAAGAATAAGGGTTAGAAGAAGAGAACGTGAAAGCTGTTGGAAAGGAGGAAAAGAGGCAGAATGGAAATTCAACCGGAAAAGTTATAGAGCAACCTTCAATCCAAGGTAAGGGTGGGGTTATGACTCTATAATAGGGTTTATGATGATTGGTTTATGGGATTAGATGTGAAAATGTTGTCTTGTTCATGATTGAATTATATGTTGTTGTATGATGAGAAATGATGATTGAAAGATGAATAATGATGTCTTAATGTTGTATATTTGATGTAGAATTATAGGATAATTATAATTGATGATTATCTATGATTAGAAGATGTTTTTAGGGCCTAAAGTGTAGAAACAATAGTGAAAACACAGTGAAATCACAGAAAATATTCATGATAGAGCAGGATGTGTCGACCCTAAACGTTATGTGTCAATACAAGAAGACCTTTAGACTCAGGATGAGTCGACACAAAGGAGTCATGCATCGATACATGAGGGCTTTTAGACTCAGGATGAGTCGATATGTATGAGCATGTATCGATACATGCAGTGTTGCAGACTTAGTATGAGTCGATACAAGAAATTATGCGTCGACTCATGTAGCGTGTTATGTTCAGTACGCGTTGACCCAAGGCATTACGCGTCGATCCATGTTGTCTGGTTTTTGATAGGTTCGTTTTCCCAAAGGCTGTAACTTGAGTTTTCGGACTCCGTTTGAGGTGTCGTTCGAAGCGTTGTATAGATAACGCGATGAACTTCATTCTTAAGGATCAAAATGAAGAATAGGAAGGATAATCCTAGTTTCAAAATTAGGATTAGAGTTAGTTCCCACGGTAATCGTTATGTTAGTTTTTGTGAAGAATGATGAGGATGAGACGTTTATAGATTATTGTTTGGTTTGTAACAGTAGGATTAATGATGATAATGATGTAGTATTACAGAATAATAATAGGTAGAGGTTTGGTGATTTAGAAGTAAGCCTTATAGTATTAATTAATTATAGTAGATGTTACGTTGTAGGCCTACGGTCAACGTTGCAAGATTGATGATTTATTGTTGTATTGTTGTATGGCCGAGTTGTTGTGAATTATGATGTTTGGTGAACTATGATGTATAAATGATGTTTGATGATTTATGATGATGAATGATGTTGATGAATGATGTTGATTAAAGATGTTGAGATTCCTCTAATAATTGGAAGCTATTAAGATGTAGGCTTATAGCCAATGATGATGTTATGTTGAGATGTTGTTAATTATGGTGTTGTCATTACATTCATGATTGTGTCGCATACATTGCATTTCAAGATGGAGCTTATGCTCGTTAAGATGGCCTGTATTGGCGAATATTAAGATGAAGGCTTATGCCTTGTTGAGGCCTCTAATTATTGGCATATTTTTAAGATGGGAGTTCTGCTCCAATGGTACCACATGAATTTGCATAGTATTGAGTCACATTATATGATTGCATAAAGAAGTTGTGTATTGAGGTGGTGAATGTGTATTATTGTTGGTATTCTGTTGCAACTATTATTGTTTATGAGATGATAAGTGGTGATTTTATGTGATCTAATTTAATATATTAATTATCATACGTTTTATTATATTGTTAGATATCTCACCCCTTTTGTTTGAATGTTACTCTTACGTTGGTAGCGTGCAGGTAATCGAGAGTGAAGGTTGTATACCTTCAGTAGTTCGAGTCGGTGTCATTGCTCTGATACATAACACTCGGGGGGATGAACACTTGTTGCTTTTAATTGTTGATTATCTCAGCTGTTGAACTTTAATTTGATTGTTATTAAGCATGTGTTGTTTTGAAGTTGGCGTAACGATGGATAATGATGTTATTAAAAATTCCGCTGCGTAGATGCTAAATTGTTGATTTAAGAGATTAAATTTCTATGTTGATGGTTCATCCGAAGTTTTAAATTGTTATGTATCCACGATGAATGCAATGAGTTTTTAATGATGAATTTGTGGCATCCTGATTCGTTTGCATGAATGATTATAACTCTGATTTATTTATATAATTGTCGGGTAGAAATGGGGTGTTACAAGAAGAAACGAAATTTCTCATGGTGTAAAACACGATCCATCAAGCTTCCAACCCGGATCATCCAATTGCAAGCCACAAATGTTTTTTTCTAAGCTCTAAATATCAAAGAATGAAGGTGATGAAGTTTGGGAAGAAATACCCCAAAAATCATAACCTTGAAAATGAACAAAAATTTGTTTTATAAAACTATTCTCAGCAGACCACGCTTAGCGGCCTCAACATGCTAAGTGGGTTAAACGATATTTACACACTAAACCACCTAAATCGCGCTAATTGCGCTAAGAGAGCTCAAAATTTATGCTTCTGCCAAACTTCACATAATCACTCGCAGTGCACTACAACTTCTGATTAGCATGCCTGCCTGATTAGAACTTTCTTAAAAATGGTCTTTTGTTCCGAAAACGCACATCCAGAGATGTGCCTTTGACACCTTATTCCTCGATGCTCCAAATATGCGACAAATAGCTACGAAATAGACCAAAACTATCAAATGGTACACTATTTACATGAAAACACAATTATTTCCAAAGTAAATGTATTTACAAACAAAGCGGGGAATTATTCAAATAATATTAACAAAAGTATCGATAAGTGCAACAAAACTTATATACAAAAATAATTACAATTTGCACTTATCAAACTCTCCCTAACATGAACTTGTTTGTCCTAAAACAAGGCCAAACAACTCAAATAACAAATAAACAATAATCAAAGAATCATGAATCAATAGGTTTTAAAACGAAAAATAAATGTATGGTTCAAAGTAATAAACCTATACACAAGAAAAAAACTTACCACTTAACTACAATAATAACATGAAAATGAAACAACTCCTAAATACAAAGAACATGTCAAAAATTATAAAACAATACAATATTCACAAATAAATCAAACCTAGCACACACTTCATCGGTAGATAAAAAATACAAACGTGAGGTGTTCAACTCTCACCCAACAATCTTGCTAGCAACAACTAAATTATGCATTCATCAAAGCAAATTCATATTGAAAAGCAAAAAATCAAAATCACAAGTGCGTCAAGGGTTGTAGTGTGGCTTGGGTAACAAGGAAGGGTTAATATCTAGAGGTAATTGAAACAAACAACAATGCCTAATCCTATGAGAGTGATCAATTCACAAAGTCTCAAGCACTGCTCAATTAACTTTTTCAAATTCCCCAAATGTTCCACCAACACAAAACTTTTTATTTGATTTTTTTTCATTTTCAAAACTTTTTCTCTTCTTATTTTTTTCTTTTTCTTTTCTTTTTCACACACTTTTTTTTTTCTTTTTATTTTTCCACCATAACTTTTTTTAACCTCAAAGAACCATCTTATAAACAAGCAGCATTGCTCTCCCCAACTTAAACACAACCATACATAGTGACAAATTGCTCCCACTTTCAAAGGCAAGGAAAAATTCAACCACAATACATGATTGAGTGTTAAGTACCAACAAACAACGTTAGAATCCATGATGAATTCTACCTAAAAGGCTCAAAGGGGTTCATAAATGATCGCTCACTCACAAGGTGAATTACTTTGGGTTAAGTGGTTTTTCTCAAAATCAAACAAAATACTTTGATAATTTCATGCTTTCAGACGAATCAACATAAATGCAAGATTAAAGATAATAAAATTGAGTTAAGACAAAATTGTCGGTCTCCCGAGCATATAGTAAACAATGGAAAGCAACCTCGCAAGGGGTTTAGTCCTAAAGTGATTCAAAAGCGAACATAAATTGCAAAATAATGAATGGCATGAAAATTTGTACAAAATAAAAGTCTCATAAACATGATATGTTCTAGAAAACGATAAATGAGTACCTGGCGTGTACCAACTTTAAAACACTATCATTATCATACATCCGCAAGTTGAAACGTACAAACTTGGAAAATTTCCTCAAAATTCCTCAAGAAGTCATACCAAATTGGGAGTCCAAACAACAAACAAAAGAATTAGAAAAATAACTCTACTATGTATTAATCTAAAAAGCCTAGGTGAGAGTGGGAAAAAGGAGAGCCAAGCGAAAAATTAAAAAGAATTCACTGCCTCTTCACAACAGGGCGTGCTAAGCGGCACAGAGTGTGCTAAGCGCGCTACACCAGTTGCTGAAAAATAGGACAACTGGTGTAGCTTCTACGCAAGTTCCGGTTACACTTACACAACCTCAATGTACAAAATATTTACATTGACAACATACCTCAAGCTAAATACGACAAGCTTGCGGAAAAACACAAATTGACATAACACAAAAAATGGGTGAAAGTGAATTAAACAAGTTGAAAAGTGAAAAATTGAGAATTTAAAGCACGTCCAATTTCAACTTATTTAAAACACAAGTCAACACATAACATAAAAGAACATAAACATGCTTGTTTTACGTCGTAAGCTCGACGCCTTTATAGTGAGAGCTAGTAACCTCCTCTCATCAAGCCATGGTATTGTCACACTACGTAAACCTAAAGAAAGTATCCTAACAACCACACAAAAATGTTACAAAAACGAGACAATTCACAACAATACGTGAAAATAAAGAAAAACACATATATGCACAAGTATGGAAAGTAAACACAAAACATGTACAAGTAAAAATAGACAAGTTTATGTACATATTCTATACAACATATACATTAATTATAAAACTAAAAAAAATAAACTATCACAATGCGAAACAATAAACACCAATCCCCGACAATGACGCCATTTTACTGAAGCGATAAAGCGGCAAGCAAAAAGTAATTTATTAATTTACCGGGTGATATTTAGGTTATATCGTATCGTATCCACAGATATTAGTGCTACTGAATTGTTGTTCGACAATTTATCGCATTTATGAGTTTGGGAATAGAATGGATTTGTTTGTAAGGTGGGGGAATTAAATGTTATAAACATAAAAAGAATTTCATTCTTCAATTAGTAAAGAACTCTCAAGTTTGTATATTGTTTACCCTATCAAATACTTAAACTTACTACCCAGTTGAACTTAACCTTAACTACTCGTTAATATCATCATACATCACTCACATAGAGGTTATATCTAACACAGGGCAAGATATCAACTGTATCGCTCTATGTCGACCATCTCTCAGCACAACATAAAATAACACGGAGGCATTAAGAGTCGATACCTAACTGATTACTAAGCCTAAATCTATCTCTAGAATCTAAGCCCAATAAATATTCATTCTAAGTCCAGATTTGATCATCGTCCATCTCTGCAATGACTCATACTCAAAAACTTAGCAAGCTAAAAAGGATAAACATCAATAAAGATTTGTAAAGAATGTTTCATACAACACCATGATCAATAAATGTACATATAATCAAGGTAAAGTTACATACAAAATCAAACAAATAATAGTTACAAAGAGAGGAAGAAGAGAAGAAACCAAATTTCCCGCAGTGTCAAACACAATCCATTAAGCTCCCGACCTTAGATCATCCAATTGTAAACCAAAAATGTTGTTTTCTAAGCTCTAAATATCAAAGAATGAAGGTGATAGAGTTTGGGAACAAATACCCCAAAAACCATAACCTAGAAAATAAACTAAAATCTTTTTTATAAAAATATTCTCAACAGACCGCACTTAGCGGCCTCATCGCGCTAAGAGGGTTGCACGATGTTTACACACTAAACAGCATAAATCGCGCTATGCGCGCTATCCGCGCTTAGTGGGATTAAAATTTATGCTTCTGCCAAACTTCACAAAGTCACTCGCAGTGCGCTACAACTTCCACTTAATGCGCCTACCTAGATAGAACTTTCTCAAAAATGGTCTTTTATTCTGAAAACGTGCATCCGGAGCTGTGCCTTCGACACCTTATCCCTCGATGCTCCAAATATGCGACAAATACCTATAAAATAGACCAAAACTATCAAACAGTACACTATCTACATAAAAATACAATTATTCGCAAAGTAAACGTATTTACAAACAAAACAGGGAATTATTCTAAGAATATTAATAAAAGTATTGATAAGTGCTACAAAACTTATATACAAAAATAGATACAATTTGCACTTACAAACTCTCCCCAACTTTAACTTGATTATCCTTAAACAAGGCTAAACAACTAAAAGAACAAAGAAACAATAATCAAATAATCATGAATCAACAGGTTTTTAAAACGAAAAACAAATGTATAGTTCAAAATAAAAAACCTACACACAAGGCAAAAACTTACCATTAAACTACCATGAAAATGAAACAAATCCTAAATACAAAGCACATGTCAAAACTTCTAAAACAATATTGTAGCGGTATAAATGTTGAGACTAAGCCATTGCATTGACTTGACTCGCACAGATCAAAATAAAGATCGCCACCACGCGTTGTTGTTTCCAAAGGAATGGGAAAAGAGCTAATAACCCCAAAAGAGGGGGAGAGAATCTAAGTTCGGGGTTTGGTTATGCAAAGGGAAGGTATTATCACCCTAAACATCTACGGTACTCCGTAGGAACCTCTTTGTAAATCTGTATATTTTGGCTATAAATGTTGTATAAAATAATAGATGGTGGAGATGAGAAAAGAAGTAGTTTTTTATAATTTTTCACCCGTTACGGTTGCGAACCTTTAATGCCTACGTACCACCTTCCGTGCAATACGGGATCAGGGTACTCGTAGTTCATCTTTTAAAAATTTTAAAATACAAGTGTGTTGGTTAAATTTTAAGAGACGAGACGTCATCGTCATTATCCGAGTGGAAAACATACTTACTTTCCACAATTATGAGAAAGGAGAATTTACATCATCTCAAAGTGAAGGATATGGCTTGGATTTTGAAATCAACAAAGCCTCACTCAACACCCAAATGGAAAATATCCCCCTTCACTATATATTATAGAAGTATAGTTGTTTGCATCACTACAAGGATTGACAAAAGTCTAATCTTTTGAGAAAATTTTAAGGTAAAAAGCCAAAATGGCAAAATGGTTTGAATGAGATTGATTGACTTTTAATCTTCTCACAAAAAAATGTCCACGTATTATTAAATTGATTAAAGTTTGATTAAGAAAATGTTTGAAAATGCACGGACATAAGTCCAAATTTATTATGAAAGTGGTTCAAGTATTGAAACAAGAAGAGTTTTCAAAAGGAGGGAGAAGATTTTTGAAATTAAAGAAGATAGGAGGATATGAAGGGACTACCCTATAGCATAAGGTAAAAGCTATAGAAAAAAATCATCTAACCAACAAGAAGCCAACACTTGACACAATGAGTCAATGTATAATTCCTATCCTTTGGATTTGAAACCAAACAAGCAAAGATAATAAACCTCTTAAGAAAACCAAACTTAAACTACATTAAGTCTTCACAAAAATTGGACTGAGTAATGGTTGTATACAAATGAATTCCTGATCACAAACAAAGCATGTAATCACAATAACCTGCGCACAAAGAAAACAAACAAATAAGTCAATATCTTGGGGTAAACCCCAATAACTCCAGACAAAATAACAGTTGAGGTCACAAGGTCTCAAAATAGGTCACAACTTCTAATCCTAACTCCAAGAAATCCAGAATCTCCATAATGCCAAGGATAGTAACCAAATAGTCTAAGTGCCATTAAAGTTTTTTTATGGTTCAAGTTGATTATTAGGTATCTTCAAAAAAGAAAATGAAAGCTCAAATGAGCAAAAATAAAAATGACATAAAAGTAAATGCTCAAATGAGAAAAGATGAAAATAGCATGAAATGTAAATGCCAAAATAAATGTGCTTAAAGTAAAAGCATAAAATAAAGTCAATTGTTAATGAGTTAAAAATTAGAGGTTAGTTGAATGACCATCTTGAAACTTGCATTTCAAAACTCATTAGAAGATTGATAAAATCAAAGCCTTTCAACAATAAGTTTCATTTGTTTTTTGTCAAGTATATCATTCATTACAAAATCTCAAGGCAACAATAAATGATCAATGATGTTTAAGTGATCCAATTTTACCAAAGTTGATGAAAATTCATTAGAGGGTTGATAGGACCAAAGTATCCTTACAATGAATCTCAAGGTTATTGGATCAAAGGGTTCAAATTAACATACTTGGGCTTACAAACATGGGTTTGGGCCACGAATGATCATTTTCTCAAATTGGGACAAAATTTAGCGTTGTGTTAAACAATCGTAAGTGAAGTTATATAGAAGTCGCATCTATTTTGAGGTCGGTCAATAGCAATCTATGTACCATATGTTTTGAGAAATGATATGGAGATCATTCTCTAGTAACATTTAGTACAATAAGAAGGGGATAAGATGAAGAGGCATGGGGTAAGAATTAAATCATATTTGAACCAAAAATTTAATCAAGTTATTATTAAAATCATTCATCCATTTTTTGTGGAGTTAAACTCAACACCATGGATCTAATGATGTTAATAAAGCTCATGATCAAAATCTCATTATCCAAGACCAGCCAGAATATATACAAGATAAAATATATTTAAAAAATAAAGAAAGATATTTTAAAAAAGGTTTAAAAATGGGAATTAAAGTAGAAAATAGAAACTATATTCAAAACATCCAAGAAAAGACAAACAAGACCACAGAAAAAGCAGAAATGAGCTCAAATATTTATATAAAATTTTTGGTAATTATTTTAAGTCATAAACTATTTTTAAAATTAAAAGAAATAGGCAAAACAAACCAAAAATTGTTAAAATTAGTAAAGTCAGAAATAAAAGTAAAATAAGGTCACTAATATTTGTCAAAAGGTCATTAGATCCTTCCATTTTTTTCTTCAGAATTTAAAAATCAAAAAAAGGTATTTTTATACATTTAAAACAATTCAAATAAAGTAAAAAATTATAAAAAATATCATAACACAAAATACAATTGTGAAAAAATAATAATCAGAAATAGAAAAATCAAAAGTATTTTTCATAATTTTTTCAGATTTTTTGAAGTTAAAATGAATTTTCTATAATTTTTTGAAACAATACGTGGCATGCCTTCATTGGTTGATAGATGACACGTTGGTCATCTTCAACCTCCAGCCAATGAATCTGCAGGTTCTAGAAACTGTAAAATTAGGACACGGGGCCGTTACCATTTACTTTGTCTCTTCAAGACGATTCCAATGGTACCTTCACAAAAAAATTATATAAACTTTAGCTCAGTCGTTTTTGAAAAGAAGTTCTGAAAAGGGATTTGAAATTTCTTGGCCAAAATGTACTTCTAGTTGAAAACAAGTGTTGCGACTAGAATTAGGATAATGAGAGCTTCATAACAGTATCAAAGTTTGAGAGAATTGGTGAAAGAATCTACCTATTGAAGTTAAGTTACAGAGCTCTGAAACTGGACTTGGCTAGCACGATTTAAGAAGTCTTAGAGTTTAATTCTTCTTCTGTTAGCTTCAGTGAGGTTCAAGGAAGGTGAATTGACAAAGAAAAATGATTGAGAAAGGTTGTAAGAGAAAATTCGAAGTTGCAGAAAATTGAGTTCAAGAGGAAGTTTGGCAGGGTGATTCTGGCTCTCTAAGCTTGAGAAATTGAATGAGGTATGATCCTCTATTTATAGGGAAGCTGATTGAATGCTCAAGTGTGTGAAATGACGAAGTTTGGAGGTAAATCACATGAAATTACACACAAGAAAAGTGTGACTTCTAATTTGATCAAACCCCATCCAAACCTTGCGTTTTAATATGATAATCACTTCTAGAGGTTCAATAAACATGTTTAGAAGCAAAAGCGAGCAGGAAAATGTTTTTAGAAGCTAAATCAAGGATTTCAAATTCTGACTTTTGAAGAAACTTCAGTTTCAAGTTACCAAGTTCAAATCAATGGAATTCTCAGCTCAAGGAGTCTTACGACATAATTCTTGAAGCTTTAGAAAAATGAGATCACAAGCTTTACAATGTGCAAAGAATGGAATCAAATGAATGCTTGAGCTGAAAATTATGATGAGTCAAAGTTGAGAAAAAAAGGTTGACTTTTATACTCAGAAAAATTCTAAGTTTTTCTTCAAAAAATGACTTATAATGTCTTGCATCCAAACATGGCCTTCCATTTTAAATTTGATCTTGACCAAAAAAGATGGCATGAAGTAGATCTCTTGAATGATATTTTCAGACTTGAACCATTTAAAATATCCAAAAAATGAGAAGGTTATGACTTGTTGAAGTTGGTAAAAATGCATAAAATGACCTATAATCTTTTACATCCTTAGGGCATCTTCCATCCATTTTCAAACTTTGCACATAAAAGAAGAGTTGAATTTCACACATTCAAGACCATTTGGGAAATAGAATGGGCTCAAGGAGATAAACATTGACCAATTTATGATCTTTTGAAGTCGCCTAAGGGAATTTGATGGCTTATCTAGAGGACTTGTAATCTTTCTTCATCATTAGGTATCTTCCACACAAAAGTTTCTTTAAACTTTTGAAGTGAATTGTTGATAAACCTTTTAGGGGAAGCATGTTTTTGGAATCATAAAAATACCAAAAGATGAGCAAGATATAGCCTTTAGAAGTTAAAAACCCTAACCCCCCTTGAGCAACAAAATGCCTTGGAACCCCTTTTCAATTTTGACAAGCCTCCTTGCACAAATACGTTTGTCATATAAATAGAAGTTGTTGAGGATGATAAGGAGAAACCATAGCAACCAAAACCACTTCCAAATCTTGATAATTGAGGGAGATATGCACTTGTGATCAATGAAACCAAAGACATGTCCAACTAGGTCAAACTTCTTCAATCCACCCTTGTACCTTTGAACTATTTTTGATAACTTGAGATATGATGAATCATAATAGACTTTGTCATGATATTATTTGAAAATATCTTCAATAATGAAGCTTGAATCTCAATGAAGCTTTGTTGAAGAAGGCATAGAAATAAAACCATGAACCTATGGATCAACTTGATGGAATGTATTATGCTTTCACCTATGGTACCAAAAATTAGAGAAAATGTTTATTGTACTTATTATTAAAAAGTTAATCAATACAAGTCAAGGTGTTTGGTGATTCCCCATGGACAAACCTAAAGATGGGATCAAGAACCAAACCCTAGTGTGTGATCTTATTGTGATGGAATTGGTATGATATGATAGAGGAATCTTAGGGGCAAAAATTGGGGTACAATAAATACAATATTCACAAATGAATCACACCTAGCACACACTTCATAAATATATGAAAAACACAAACATGAGGTGCTCAACTCTCACCCAACAATATTACTAACAACAACTAAATTATTCATTCATCAAAGCAAATTCATATTGAAAGCACAAAAGCAAAATCACAAGGGAATCGAGGGTTGTAGTGAGGCTTGGGTAACAAGGAAGGGTTAATATCCAGAGGTAATTGAAACAAACAACAATTCCTAATCATATGGGAATGACCAATTCACAAAGTCTCAAGCACTGCTCAATTAACTTTTTCAACTTTCCTAAATGTTACACCAACACGAAACTTTTTATTTGATTTTTTTTTCTTTTTCAAAACTTTTTCTCTTCTTATTTTTTTTCTTTTTCTTTTATTCTTCACACACATTTTTTTTATTTTTCTTTTTCCAGCACAATTTTTTTTCAACCTTAAACAACCATCTTATAAACAAGAAACATTGCTCTACCCAGCTTAAACACGACCACACATAGTGACAAATTGCTCACACTTTCTAAGGCAAGAAAAAATTCAACCATAATACATGATTGAGGGTTAAGTACCAACAAACAACATTAGAATCCATGATGAATTCTAGCTAAAAGACTGAAAGGGGTTCACAAATTGTCACTCACTCACAAGGTGAATTACTTTTGGTTAAGTGGTTTTTCTCAAAATCAAACAAAATGCCTTGATAATTTCATGCTTTCATATGAATCAACATAAATGCAAGATTAAACATAATAAAATTGAGTTAAGACAAAATTTCCAGTCTCTCGTGCATATAGTAAACAATGGAAAGCAACCTCACAAGGAGTTTAGTCCTAAAGTGATTCAAAAGTAAACACAAATTGCAAAAGAATGAATGACATGGAAATTTGTACAAAAGAAAATTCTCAAAAATATGCTATGTTCTACAAAGCAATAAATGAGTATCTGGCGTGTACCAACTTCAAAACACTATCATTATCATACATCCTCAAGTTGAAACGTACAAACTTGGAAAATCGCCGCAAAATTTCATAAGAAATTAGACCAAATTTGGAGTCCAAACAACAAATAAGAGAATTAGAAAAATAACTCCACTATGTATTAATCTAAAAATCCTAGGTGAGAGTTGGAAAAAGGAGAGCCAAACGAAAATTTAAAAAAGAATTCAATGGCTCAGTACAGCATGGTACGCTAAGCGGCAGAGAGCATGCTACACCAGTTGCAGAAAAATAGGTCAACTGGTGTAGCTGCTACGCAAGCTCCACTTACACCTACACAACCTCAATGTACAAAATATTCACATCTGGCAACAGACCTCAAGCTAAACACGATAAGCTTGTGGAAAAACACAAATTGACATAACACAACAAACGGGTGAAAGTGAATTAAACAAGTTGAAAAGTTAAAATTTGAGAATTTAAAATAGGTTCAATTTCAATTTTTAAAACACAAGTCAACACATAACATAGACGAACATAAACATGCTTATTTTATGTTGTAAGCTCAACGCCTTCATTGTGCGAGCTAGTAACCTCCTCTCGTCATGCCATGGTATTGTCACACCGCGCAAACCTAAAGAAAGTATCCTAACAACCACACAATAAATGTTGTGAAAATGAGAAAATTCATAACAATAAGTGAAAACAAAGAAAAACACATATATGCACAAGTATGGAAGGTAAACACAAAACATGTACATGTAAAAATAGACAATTTTATGTACACATTCTATACAAGATATACATCAATTAAAAAACTCAAAAACAAAGAAACTATCACAATGTGAAACAATAAACACCAATTCCCCACAACAGTGCCATTTTGCTGAAGCGGTAAAGCGATAAGAAAAAAGTAAGTTATTAATTTACCAGGTGATATTTAGGTTATATCGTATCGTGTTCACAGAGATTAGTGCTACTGAATTGTCGTTCAACAATTTCTCGCATTTTTGAGTTTGGGAATAGAATGAGTTTTTTTGTAAGGTGCGTGAATTAAAAGTTATAAACATAAAAAGTGTTTCATTCTTCGATTAGTAAATAACTCTCAAGTTTGCATTTCATTTACCCTATCAAATACTTAAACTTACTACCTAATTTCACTTAACATTAACTACTCGTCAATATCATCACGTATTGCTTACACAAAGGTTATCTCTAACACAAAGCGAGATATCAATTATATCGCTCTTCGTCGACGATCTCTCAGCACAACATAAAACAACAAGGAGGAATTAAGAGTCGATACCTAAGTTATTACTAAGCCTAAATCTATCTCAAGAATCTAAGCCTGATAGATATTCATCCTATGTATGGATTTAATCCTCGTCCATCTCTGCAATGAGTCAAATCCAAACACTTACCAAGCTAAAAAGGATAAACATCAATAAAGATTTGTAAAGAAAGTTTCATAAAACACCATGAGCAATAAATATACATATAATCAAGGTAAAGTTACATATAAAATCCAACAAATAATAGTTATAAAGCGAGGAAGAGGAGAAGAAACCAAATTTCATGTGGTGTCGAACACGATCCATCAAGCTCCTGACCCCGGATCATCCAATTTCAAGTCAAAAATGTTATTTTCTAAGCTCTAAATATCAAAGAATGAAGGTGTTGGAGTTTGGTAACAAATACCCCAAAAACCATAACCTAGAAAATGAACTAAAATTCGTTTTATAAAACTATTCTCAGCAGACTGCACTTAGAGGCCTCAGCGTGCTAAGCGGGCTGCACAATTTTTACACATTAAACCGCCTAAACCGCGCTATCCACGCTAAGCGAGCTCAAAATTTATGCTTCTTCCAAACTTCATAAAATCACTCGCAGCGTGCTACAACTTCTTCTTAGCGTTCCTGCATGCATAAAAATTTCTAAAAAATGGTCTTTTATTTTGAAAACATGCATCTGGAGCTGTGTCTTTGACACCTTATTCGTTGATGCTCCAAATATGAGACAAATACCTACAAAATAGACTAAGACTATCAAACGATACACTATTTACATAAAAACACAATTATTCGTAAAGTAAATGTATTTATAAACAAAGTGGAGAATTATTCAAAGAATATTAACAAAAGTGTCGATAAGTGCAACAAAACTTATATACAAAAATAGCTACAATTTTCATTTATCAGAGCTCAGCCAACAGGCTAGGGATCCTGCTCTAATTCCAATTGAAATTTTATTCCTCAGGAGATATATGTCACGCGTGATGTCCTAGCAACTGGTATGACAATTAAACCAAAATTACCATAATTAACTTGTACAAGAAGATGGAGCAGAAAATCAATAAATAACACAATCAATTGGTAACCTAATTCGATGCAATTTGCATCTATGTTTTGAGGGTTGGCTTCTAAGTCATGAAAGAAAATTCACTATTAGTAGCTTAGTACAATTAGTCTTACAATCAACAACAAACCTTATGTTGTTCATTTCTTCTTCCTAACACTACACAATGAATTTCTATTTAGGACTCCCCCTAAATATGAGACACCCTCTCACTTTCTTTTTCTATCAAACACTAACCCCTAGTGTTTAGTTTACAATCACTAAATCCTTGTGATCAACTTCAATCAAAACTATGAGTGATGTTGAATCTTACAACTCAACTAGACAAACCTACAATCATCCCAAGTTACTGAAATATAGTATGGTGTACATAGCACAATAACAAGGACTCTAAACAAACCCTAGAGCACTAAGCTTTCTTTCCAATGAGGGGTTTGAGCTCCTTATATGGCATAATAATTATGGGCTTTTATTCATGGATATTTGATTTGATTTCATCCATAAATAATGCAGAATTAGTTGGATATTATTTGCTCCATAAATATATCCAACAAAATATGATTTGTTTCAATTTAAATTCAAAATTAAATCTCCACTTAAATCTGAATTAACCTTTTTCCAACTGTAAAACAAATCACCTAATTATATTGCTAAATCAATAACAATTCTGATCCAATACTTGATTGTAAAGTCTTCAAAAACAACACAACAAGGACCTTTTGTGCAAGACCCAAATGTCGTACCAACATGCTGGGACATCATGTTCGTCATGTGTTCCTTATGCACCTACATACAACTTAAGCAAGCTATATTAATCTTGAACTCTTTGAACACTTCTCAATGTTGTTGTTTTTCAAAATTCAGCCAATTCAAAAGGCTAATGCACGAAGGACTTCAAATATTTAACAAAAGACATCTTCCCCTTTTAGTTAAAGACTTATTCATTCTCTCTAACATACCATTTTGTTGTGGTGTCTTGCAAACTGAAAAGTATATTTGAATACCATGTTCTTCACAAAACCTCTTTAATTTCAAATAAGTGTACTTTGCCCATTATCTTACTTGAAATACTTAATTTTTCTACATGTTTGATTGTCTACCTATGTTTTCCACAACTTGAATTTGGTAAAGACTTTAGATTTATGTTTCAAGAAATACACCCAAACCTTGCAAGAAAAATCATTTGTGAAAATCACTAAATACCTGGAACCACCCAAGGAAACCTATTTGGTATGTCCCCGGACGCCAGAATGCACATAGTATAAAATTCCCTTTGTTTTGTGTCTCTCGGCATGAAACCGAATACGACATTGTTTCCTAAGTATACAATACTTTCACAACTCCAAATTGCAACTACGAAAACTCTTCAATAGACTTCTCTTATGAAGTTCCATTATCCCACGCTCACTAAGATATCCCAGACGCATGTGCCAGAGTTTGGTTGTATCATTATCAGACTCAACTAATGCCATATCACCTACAACAATGTTCCCCAACAATTTGTAGATGTTACATGTAGTCTTTCTCGCTCTTATCTCAGTCAATGCACCTTTTCTATCCTTCATAATGTCTATATCTCCATCAGACATGTAAGAGAAACCATTTGCATGTAGAGTACCTAGGGAAATCAAGTTATTCTTTAATTCTAGAATATATTTGACTTCATTAAATGTTCACACACCACCATCGTCTATGGAATTTTAATTTGTCTCATTCTAGTGATATTATAAGCTTTATCATCGCCTAGATAAACATATCCAATATTACTTAACCTGAATGTAGTGAACCATTTCCATTGTGTCATCAGGTGATAAGAACAATCAGAGTCAAGAATCCATGCATTTGTGCTCTTTCTGGATGAAACATATTATATCTACTTCATTACTACAATCATCGATTTGAACCACATTTGCAAAACTAGATGATCCATGATTTATTTTTGGAAAATTCATCTTCCAATGTCTGATCTATTTGCAACTATAACACTTACATGTTTTTCGATTCTTGTATTTAGACCTCTCCTTTTCATAACCTCCATTACCCTTGCTTCTCCCATGATCTTGACCCTCTTTCACATACATACCATCACCTTGAGTTCTTTCCTCTACACTTTGTCTCCTATGAGAATGAGGAAAGTGTACCAATAATCACATTAGACTGGTAGTGTTTTTTCTATAGTTAAGAGTAGTCATCTAGTGGTTGTAAGAACTTGGTAACGAGTAGAGAAAGATAATTGCCTTGTGTTGTACCCCAAAATTTGCCCTCGCAATTTTCCACAAGAAATCACAGCTTCAGGCGTTTCCTGATTTTTCAAACTGGCTCAAGAATCGGTCAAACAGACTTTTCTCGTCAGTCAGACAAAATTAGGGTTTTTATTAGTTTTCATGACTCTGGAACAGTTCATACAGTTTGTTTAAGGTTTGGTTGATTTTGGGATCAATTTTGATCAGGCAAACACTTCCATGGCGTTTGATCATGAATTAGGTTTTTGTGCGCGCGTTCTCAGAAAGATTTAATTCTACAGTGCTTTTCAAGTTATGCTGGGATGTGGATTGAAACATTTGGATTGAGTTCGCATTGCGTGATTGAATCAGTGAAAGGAGACCTTGGGTTTGAATTTGCGTTTGTTGGATTTAATCAGTGAAAAGAGACAGTTGAATTGGATTTGCAACGTGGACAATTGCTGTGATTAACTGTGCTTTGCTTTGGATTTGTGAAGCACCAGATTTATTAGTCGATCGGTGCTGAAACATTGTTTATTTAATTGTTTATTATTCTGAGTTTAAATAATTGGAATTTATTTCCACTTATTATAATTTTGGAATTATAAATAATAAAATAAATAATCGAAGAGGATAAAAAGAATTAATTGGATAAAAAAGAATTTTTATTTTCATCTTTAAATATTTGTTACAAATTATTATGTAAATACAAGTATTCATTTACACGGTATTTATAATAATAATAGTTGCAAAAATTAAATTTAAAATAAGAATATCCTAATTTTTTCTAATTTTTCAGTTCTTCATTCTTCATCTGTTGCTAAATCCTCTCCATTCAATTTTTATCTGCAAAAGAAAAGAAGAAAAGTTAGAAGCAGATAAATAATTAAAAGCAGACAATTAAAGTTTTGGGTTCATCATTAAAAGCAAACGGCTGGAATCAGTTTTTACCCTCTTTGCAAATCACGGGATTTCTCCCGGTTCACAAAAAAGGGAAGGATTTTTATTTTCAAAAATGAATGCACAATTTAAAAGGATGCACAAATTCATTTTGTTTTCAAAACTGCATAATTAAAAATCAATTGCATTTTAAAAGTCCACAGCATATTTCAAAATCAGCATACAAAAATCAACAGCATATGCAAGCTTCCCACCAAAAGCCAACGTAAACTATGCCAAGAGGTAGGAAGAGGCCAAAACATGAGGCTCTTCTACTGTTACATTGGGAGACAAAGAGGATATGCATTTTAAAACCAATTTGCAAGCAAAGCATATTTCCCATTTTTCATCATTTTCCAGCATGTTTACTTTTTCAGAGCAGTTAGAGTACACAACATTTTAGTGTTTCTTTGTACTAAGAAAGAGAAGAGAGATAGAAGTTTGGTTTTACAGGTTTTGGTTTAGGCAGAAGGAGATACAAAACAAATCAGCAGTATACAGGAAGAAAAAAGAAGCATGAAATAGGAATACAAACAAACTGTTGGAGCAGTATGGTGCAGAGTATCAAGAAAGATACCAAGATACACAACCTGTAACGTAAACCTGAGGCCAACAAACTGTTATATACCAACAAACCCCTTCAAACAAAAAGAAAGTGAATAACCTGCTTGAAGCCTCCAAAACCAAAAACCTTCAAACACTCAAAACGGTCAAAATATACAAACGAATTCTCAAAAGCAAAAGGTCAGAACCTGCTGCTTCAAGGCCATAAACAAAAAACCTTATGGCCTAAAAACCAGTTCACCATATTTCCTTCAATCCACAAAAACCAGTATACCCTATTAACACCAGAAAAGCTTCAACCTTATGGCCTAAACCATAAAACCTGTTGCCTATCAAATGCCAAACCTGTAGAAAACCAGAAAAGCCTAACCAGAACCACAAAACCTCATCAAACCATCAAACCTGTCAATCCATAAAAAGGCCATAAACCTGTTTCAAGAACCTACTGCCTAAAACCATAAAAACCTGTAATGGCCTAAAACCAGTAAAACCAGTGAACTCAAGGCCAAACCTGTTGAAACCATACACGCCCAGCCAAAATACCATCAACCATAACCAAAAGCAAAAGCCAACAGAAAAGCGTACAGTAGCAAGAGAAGAAGAAGAAGAAAAGCTAATCAAAATGAAAGCATTTCAACTGTAGCATACCCAAGCATACAAGTTTTCATCACTAACAAAAGGGACAAAGGAACGAAATACCGGGAGCAAGCCACAGCCTCACTGCATTTCCCCCTCCGCCAACGAGCCTCCGTAACGCCCTTCCTTCCTACATTAAAGGTAGCCTCGTTTTCCCCTTTCCTTTTTACAATCTCAACAGAAATCACATAATAAAAATGAAGTCAGAATCGAAATGAAAAAAATCATAACATGCAACAAAATCATAAAACCTAATGCACTGTAAGAACGAAGAATCACCTTCACCGTATCGCTGAGCAACGCACGGAGAAGCTTGGACGTTGGTGGCTCGGGCGAAGGGAGGTCAGAAGCTTGGACATGTTGGTGGCTCGTGGCAGGAAGACTCATAAGCGAACGCGAAAACGAAGAAGACAAGAAGATGAGCGTCGTTTTGTCCCATTTCGCCTTAACCCTAATCTGTCTTCTCAAACTAAACTAAAACATGGTTTAACCCTAAAACAATTTTGGAATAATGTTTGGGCTTAATCCCTTTAGCCCATTTACTTTTCTTCTTTTCTTTTATTTCAAACAAACTAATAAGATTTTATTTATTTTTATTTGTTTATATAACATAACCTCTTTTTTCCTTTTTTGATATTAATTTGGCATATGAGAATACTAAGAAAAATATAGATTTAAATCTTTTCTTAAAACTTTCTTTCTTAAAATTAATTTGTACATAATAAATAAAATACATTTTTAATATATATAATTAAAATTGAAAACATTTTTCTTTTCATTTACTTAAAATTTTCTTTTTGTTCATATTAAAGAATATACAAGATTACAAAAGATTAATTAAACGAAATATTTAATTCTTTTCATTTAAAGTTAAAACAATGCTTAATAATACATTCGAATTCACATTTTCCTAACTTGTAAATGATTACGTACACATATACATGTACACTTACACCTACACATACACAATTTACATTTGACGCATTATATATTCTTATACGTTACTATACATTGTTTACATTTTTGTCGCAATTCGATCTGGTTGTAACTTATTGGATACTATAAGTCTCATCCCCATTTGTGAATTTGTACCCCCCACTCCCGGATACTATTTGTAATAGCGTAGATTTTAAATTCTTGCAATTTACCGCTTTCCAATTATATCATGGTTAGACCTAGGGTTTGCATGTACATAAAATCAAACGCTAGATAACCTAATACAAGACAAATACATGAAATCAATACACAATCACACTTGCACCCTCTAGGGTAATCCCACATGTTGCCTTCCAAAATGGGCCATGCTTGCACTTCGAGTTTCTTTGGCAAAACAAATTCAAATGATCAAAAGTCCCTCGATGACGCTTTCGAAAGTTGCCTAAACGAAATGATCATAGTCCCTTCAAAGAAAATTGCCAAAGACACTTGGCACCATTGCATTCATGGTCCATACGATGACCCGCGCCCGTCCCGTCAAACATCCTAAACGCAAGATTGTCCACCAAATTCAATGGTGGAAAAAAATTGTTAAAAAGGGTTGAAAACATAGAGAAAACCTTTGAGTACAATAGGGTAGACAGAGCTCTTAATTACTTGAGATCAACTTGCAAAAAACACTTGCCTCCTTTTCAAAAACCACACTTTATACACACTTTCAAACAAACTTCCAAAAACATTTTGAAACATCTTTTCGAAAAGATACACACTTTTGTAAAACACTCAAACACGAGTCAATTACATTGGTTGCCGAAACAAAGGCGTCTATTTCAAAAAACATTTTCAAAACACACACATACACCACAATTTCAAGCAATCAAGGCAAGTGATCTAAAAAACCAAGTAACTAAGAGCCCATGGATAACCATGGATGAAAAGGGTGTTAATACCTTCCCTTTTCATAATCTACCCCCGAACCCACGAAATATCTCAAAAGGTTTTTGTTGTGCTTTTTTTAACCTTTCCTTTAGGATAAAATAAAAAGTCGGTGGCGACTCTTGCTCAACCGAACAAGTGCGAATACAAACGCAAACCTCTAGTCAGTTCTCCCACCGTATCACACCATGTCTTTGTCATTAATCTTCACTATAAGCCTCACTAGGTCTATGATTATGTGGTTGAATATATTGACATGTTGCAAACCAGATCCTCCCCGCATCTTCATACTTTATAGTCTCTGCTTCGCGAATAATTTTTTCTTTCGCGCCTATGACATATATTCACTCTCCAATTTATCCCAAACCTTAATTGGTGTCGATAGGTTTGAGATATGATACATCAACACATCTTCTCCTTTATCTCTGTCTAATCAGTATCTACCATGTTGTTTGGTTTCGTCTCATTCAATCATTCTATAAATTATGATGAACCAATAGATCCTTAACCCTTTTTCCATAATCTGAAATTACTCGTCCCTTCTAACCTTGTTACTTAACCAGAGTTAATCACCATCTGATATCAATTATTGGATAGTTCAGGGAGCAAAGCATCGGAAGTGCAAAGGGTTAAACATTTAGGATCCAATAATCATTGACACCATATATCCACCCAAAACTTTAAGGCATTAGTGGTATGAGTCGTTTCTCTTATAAACCCAACATTTTCTCTATTTTTTTAGACAAAGAGAGGACTGATGAGTTCAATAAAATGTAACTACTCATATTTGAATCTTAACACACACACACACACACACAGTGTGTGTGTGTGTGTGTGTGTTTGTTTGTTTGTTTGTTTTTGGTAGGTGAAGCAACTGGAAAAGTCATCGACATAAATAACAAAGTCGCCATCGAACATTTTTTATCCCACGGGAAGGGAAAGGTAAACATCGAGTAAACCTGAAAAGGGTGAAATCAAGGTTAAATGATCGAGAGATCGGTTAAGGGAGTCTGTTACGCGAGAGAAAGGTATTAGCACTCCACACGCCCGTAGTACTCTATGGTATCCATTCTTGTTGTTCTAATCAAAGGGTATGTTCAAATCTAAAGCTTAAGAGCTAAGGAGAAAAATGCAAAGAGGGAATGCATGCGAAAGAAAAAACGGGGAAAAGAAGGAAATATTTACAAAGTTTCACTCAGCTAAGCCCCGTGACCAGATGTCTACGTATCCTTTTTAAGGAATCAGAGCGTCGTAGTTCGGTTCACATGTTCCGGTTTATTTTGTGTTTTTTAATGAACAATATTAATTTCGCCTTTTGCCATAACTTGACCTTTGGAGATTCATGAGTTAACACAGAAGTGAATTAACAAGTTCTTTTAAAAGATTGAAAGAAAAGCCCGAAGGCGAAAAAGAGTTTGCATTGGTTGATGTTTTTTTACCTTAAAGAAGGATTTGAAAGTTGTTAGATGTTTTATGCATTTTCCAAGAAAAGAGGTTTTAGTCTTAATGCAAGGATGCAAAAGAAAGAAAAAAATCTAAGGAAAACTAGCTAGAATCTAATCCCTAATGTTATCATACAATGATTGATCTTAAGGTTGAGTTTTAAAAGGTAAATCTCTACACTATGTTAGCATGCATGGATTACAATCTTAATGTCTATCTCGAATCATCGTAAAAGGATGAATCAAGAACTCCTAAGGAAACATAGAAAAGGTTCACAACCTAAACCTACGTCTATCTAGAATTACCACCAAAGGGTGAATCAAGAGCTCCTAAGGGAACATGGCAAAGGTTCACAACCTAAGAAAAGATGCACACAAGGATGCACACATGTCACGAGTAGCACACGCTAACTCAAGTCAAAATGCCTAACAAAGATATCGAATCATCGAGGTAGGATAGGGGAAGCTTTAGCCAATGAGTCATATCAACCAAGGAAAACAAGTGAGGTAGGATATGGGAAGCTTTAGCCAAGGGGTCATATCAACTGAGGCAAACAAGTTATCTATGGGAACAAAATCCGTATGTGGCATCATATTTCCAGGTAAGAAGAGTAAGGGAAGAAAGTGATGTCCAAAGCGACTAAGCACCTAACCAAGATATCAAAGATCGAGGTAGGATATAGACGACGGTTGAACACACACGGAGTGTCAACATTGGCTAATGCGAACTCCTGAAAAAATGTGGGGGATTTATTACAAGTCCCTTTCCACTTGACGACTCGATAACAAGAATAACTCAACTCCAAAACATCATGGTGTGTCACAAGCTAAATATGACATGATGAAATGTGGGGGTCGATTGCGAACCCTTGACCGCTTGCCTTCTTTGAGGACTTATCATGGGGATATGAGAATGGAATTCCTCGTTGAGGTTTTTAGGCACAAACATAAACACACTGCAAAATACCTACTTCAAAGGTAGGACTTTAAACAAGCCACAAACGCAGTTAGCACACAAATGTGGAGTTTCCTTAAATAAGTCTTTAAATAAACCAGAGGGATTTCTGACATAATCAGCAACGAAAGTCCTTGTCATACATCTCTATCATACTTATCATGGCATCAGAAAGCTGTAAAGTGCGGTAAAAAGTGCGAGAGATAAAGGAAAAAAAATCGAACTTCCAATTGAGCAAAAATGTGTCACTAAACTGACAGTAGCAAAAAATACAGAGAACATCAAACGAGCTAGCATAAAAAAAAACAAAGTCAAAATATGCGTCGAAGCACCAAAGCAACATAAGCGGTATGTGTCAGACACAACTGAACAAGTATTCTACAACATAACTGACAAATACACAATATACAATACATAATATACAAGTATACACCTCGTAACTGAGGGACAAAAGATAATAACATGTGAAGAGTGGTATCCCACACATAAAGCGGAGTACTGAGATGTCGACACATGAGAAATGCGGTATCCCACAAATAAAGTGGAATATTGAGTAAGTAAGCGTAATCGAAATCCCTTATGGTAATCCTTGTACAAACTCAACAAACAAGTTAGTGATAACAAGAAAGCAACCGATAATTACATGATCGGCTCATAATGTGAAAATCAAGTGATGACACAAAATGGTAAAAGCGGCTATGTCAAATAATAAAGTGTACATTGAATGAATCTGAAGCAATTAAATATAAGTGCAATGGTATACAAATAACCAAGGAAACATGAATACAAGTTAAGTAAATGTCAAAGCACAAGGTACATGTCAATCGGTATCAAAAACCCAAAATCGAGAAATAGGCGTCAAAATTTATCGACCCGAAATTAAACCAATATCACATGGTTGATTGCAAACGTGTCAACAGACTCAAAAACAAACTTGGTTTGAATTGATTCTGCCCGGAAGCGGGAGTTTTAGGTCAATTTCATCGGATGGCAGTAGCAAAAAGCGGGAAAAAGTACCTGAAACTGAAAATAAAGTACACCAATTTCTTGGGAATCATGGATAAAGTCAAGTTCCACTAATCATAAGTTTAAATACTCATCATGGTTAGGAAATTAGCTCAAAAATGAGATTATGTCAAGTGTTGGAAAAAATTCAAGAATTGTGACATTTTCCACTTATCTCAAGTTATTATGTATCAAAAGAGGTTGGTAATGTGTCTTGAGTCAAATGAAAGATGTTACACATCATAGATAAGCAAATTTTAGTATGAGTGTATGCACGTTCACACAATTATCATATTACATGTTATGGAAATGTTAAAGTAAGTGAGAAAAACTAGAACTTAACACTAAGTATTAGTAAGCAAGACTTGAATATTAGTAATAGGAATTAGTAAACAAGAGTATGCATATTGAGGTGAATAGCATTGAGCAAACACAACAAAAGTTAGTAATCACGATTCTGAAAAATTAGTATTTAGGAACAACACAATTAAGCTCAAGACTCAACCAATTCCGGATCTATCCATATTTGCTCACAATATCAAGAATCTAACATCAACACAAACAATTACAATTAACTCTATGTCAAAAGATTAGCACAATATCAAGAATTAGTTCTTATGTCAAGAATTAACAATACAATTCTATGAAGAATTTCTACATACACCTAATGTGCAAAGGTTATGTCTATAAATCTTTGTCGAAATCTACATCATAAATTCACATAGACATTATCACAAACACATAATATACACTAGAATATTACAAATTCTATGTTAAGAATTCTAGATCTAAACTAATCTACTTCATCAATTCATGCATAATTCACATAAACAAAATCAAATTACTCAAGTATTCAACAAGACTATGAGAATCAAGTAATATTACCTAAGAGAATTTGCAGAAAATTGGAAGTTGAATGATGTTGATGTTGATGCTTGCGATAGTGAAAAGAGAAGGGAAGGAATGTCTGATTGGAGCTACTGCGAACGGAAGGAGTATGCGACGGAGGAGAAGGCCGCAGACGGAGAGCAGATCACTGGAGGGAGGTGGCGCTGGAGCGACGATGGCGGCGTGGGAGAGAGAAGCTGCGAGTTCTTCTTGGAGGGAGAGAGAATTTTCTTCTCTTTGATTTTTGTATTGTGTTGTTGAGAGAATGTGAGGGAGTTTTGGAGAATAGAGAGAATAGAAAATAAGAAGGAAATGAAATAATGAGAGTCTCCCTGTAAAAATTTGGACCTGAAGCAAAGTTTTAGATGATGAAATTTATGATGCAACACAAAAAGAACAGGCTCGATCAGATAAACGATTAGAATGTTATGAATTTTTGAAGTTGCACTGATGCATAGCAGAATGAATCAAAATAACTTTTTTTTCAATTAACTTCAATGTTCAGTCCGAAAAAATGCCTTGAACGACAATGCTCCGTTCAAAATTTGAATTTGGAATCTGAAGAAAACTTATATCTGACATCCATTGTGAAATTATGCCAAAAGATCCGTCTCAATATGATAAAAATCGAAGGAGCTACGAATTTTACAATATCGAGAAATGGTAAATTACAATTCCGTTTCAGCACAATTATTTCTTTGGTAATCCATAATTCTGGGGACTTTCCTCAAGGAATCAACTCTCGATTCAAAAATACGAAACAAAGAAGACATCATGACAAATTTTTCCCAAATAGAACCGCTCGAAAATGTAATTCCAGTCAGAATTTATGATTTTTTTAATGTCCGCAAAATTAGGGTTCAACACAATATTTTCATTGATTTCCACTGTATCATTTTCAGAAGAATTGCGTATTCGGAAGCCTTCCTCAAAGAATTAGCTTTCGGGACGAACATAAAAGTTGGAGGAAATAACAAGAAGATTCAAATGCTCCAAGAAGAACTCAAAAATGATACACCAGTCATAAGTTATGAATTTTTAAGCGTCTGAAAACCAAAGAAACGGTAAACCCATTGTATACCGTAATTCAAGTATTTTGCGCTTTAGAAAATCTTCCCCACAAAGTTAGCCTTCAGCATGAACATATGAAATAAAGAAGATATCAAGAAGGTTCTAACAACTAAAGATTCAATACCAAACCATTTTCTGACCTCAAGTTGTGAATTTCTGAGCTTGAAACACATCGTATTGAATTTCTGTCTGCACTGTCTCAAATCAATTGAAACGCCCGACATTCTGCACAATTCAGAGCGTGTTGAAACGCATAAAAATTGATATAATGATGACTTGCTTAGTTGTTGCTTGGATAATTTGGAATACATGCAGAGTGCAATAAAAACCTGAAAAACCCCGATTCATGTATCACATTGTTGCTTAATGGAACAATCAAATTTAGCAACTCTTTCTTGCAAAAAAATACCTCGATTCCATGAGTATAGAACCAATGATATATATGTATGCATATGCTAATAAAGTATAAGTCAATTGGACTGAAAATGAAGAGGGCAAAATTTGGGGTACAACAGTAGGGGTGTTCAAAACCAAACTAACCCAATAGAAAACCACAAATCGAAGCAAACTAAACCAAAACTGCAAAAAATTGCATTTGGTTCGGATGTGTTTGAGTCATCTTTTAACAAAACCGCACAATTCAATTCGATTTGCGGTTTGTATTTTTTAAACCAAACCAAACTAAACCAAAACCGCAAAAAAAACTCATTTGGTTTGAATGTTAATGCTATTTTTAACATGTTAGGTATGGTGCACCCCGATAATATTGTCAAAGTTATCGTAAGGGTTCCGAAAAAAGTCAATGAAGGTGATAATAAAATTGCGGTGAAGGACGTTGATAAAATGATTGATATTGTGATAAATTATGGATAACAATTTCAAAATGATAAAAGTTTCACATCTTGTCAACATATGCTTGAATAGGTTTGAATGGAAGCTAGAAAACTTGGGTTTGACGTTGTGATTGAAAGGTCCTACAAAAATGGACTAGTGAACGACAATCTTTTGTTGTGATGACATGTGAGAGAAGTGGGAAATATGTTCCAAAGTTTCGAAAGCTAAAACATGATGAAACGGGATCGAGGAAATGTAAGTGTTTGTTTAAATTGTGCGGTTATTGTAGGGTGGGTGGTTTATGGCGGTTTAATGTCATGTCCATTATGCATAATCATGCGTTAGACACCAATTGTATGTCGGCTTAAGTTGGTAGAGAAGGAATTTATTTTTGAATTGTTGTTGATGAAAGTTGCATCGAGAAATACTTTCTGGTTTGAAATGGAATAAACTGTAATGTGTTTCAAATATTAAGTCGGTTTACAATCACCGTTAAAAATAATGAATTGCACAAAGAGGTATGAGGTGTGAAATGCAACATTTATTGAAATGTTTGGACGATAACCACTACATTTCGAGGTACAGAGTTTGTGAGGACAAATTCAGTATTCGTGACATTTTTTGGACTCATCCAAAAGGTATCAATTTGTTCAATACATTTCTAATCGTCCTTATGATTGGTTCGTCGTACAAGACCAACAAGTACATGCTTTTACTTCTAGAAATTATCGGCGTCACCTCTACGGACAAGACATATTCAGTTGGATTTGGTTTTTTGGAATGTGAGAAAGAAGACAAGGTCATTTGGATGTTGTGTATTGGGTACTTTATATCACGTCATTTTGTTCAGGTTTATTTAAAATCGAGTTGTCTTATATCAGCTACATCCCTGGAATGGACGACACATCATGAAAAAGACGAAAAAATTTGGCCGGATGAGTTTTTGGATAGGATGGTAGAGTTTACCAATTTGATGGAGCTTGAGAGAGAATCAAATAGGGAGAAGTCGAAGAAAGAATCATTTTTAGATTTAAGCGGTGACAATTCGTTCGGTGCATTTTAGAATGTAATCGAAGAATTTTTTGAATGTATTGTCGTACACATTGTAAAGTTTATACGTTTCAATACATATATAACATATTATCTATCTTTTGTTTTACAATTGTTTATTTTTACATGTCACTTTGGTACAAATATTGATCCTGAGTTCTGGTTCTGCATAATTCAGAGGTGCACTTAAAAATAAACACATGACATAATTCGGATATGAACATCTGAATTCACCTCTTATTTTTATTAAGAAATATAGTGTTTTAGGATATGCATTTCCGAAGACCCCTAATTTTGATTAAAAAAAATGTTAATTCGGATCTGCCATATCCGAATTATGTCCTGATAAGATTTCTTTGGTCCATATTGCTCCAAAAAGGCTATAAATTGGGTCTTCCATACCAATTTCTTTACCATTCACATACCACAACCAGAAATGACACAAACATATTCTCACCTTACTTTTGTCTACTTCAGTGGTGTGCAGTCACCATTTTAATTCAAGTTCTCACAAGACACACCGTTTGCCGAGCTCATTACCATACTGCATTCTCTCTTGCAATATCCAGATAATCGAAATGTGGTCAACTTTGAGTATCGTTCACCTTCAATTAACACTGAAGGAAACATAAAGTTCATCCAGTTTGAGCTCAAGAACGACGACGATTTATAGGTTATGTGGGGTACGTTTCAACAATACTCTTCTAAGGGTCCGATTGAGATGGATGCGAAGCTTCAAAGATCGGCAGAAGATGTTATCAAGATGTTGCGACGTCCTCAACTGCATGTTTATAACAATATGCATTTTTAATTTTCTGCATAACTATTTATGTAACTTCTTTGAATTATGTTGAATGAATTACGTTGAATGAATGTCATGAATTATGTTGTTCTTTCCAGAGATAAATTCGGATATACATATACGAATTTATCTAACTAGTGACTTCGGATATTCACATCCAAAATAAATTTAATAAATTACATTAGTGGTTCGTTCGGATATATAAATGACTAAATAAATTCTCTATCCCTAATCAATTTCCAATTTAGAACTTAGGCACAATTAACCCTCGTTGTTTCTCACGCCCACAAATTCAAGATGTACCGTGAATCTGAGCATACCTAACCAGTGGTTATAAATTTGTTGTGAATGGTGAAGACAATAGCTTCACATAACCCCAGTCCAAAATTATGGGTTCAATGACCAGGTTAATTGTAAGTGGTTCTATTATTATTTGATTTTTGTTTCGATTGGTACGTGCTCCCAACTCAATTCTAAACCTCCAGTCAAGAAGAAAAACAAATCTATGCTAAACATACTTGACATATAGGTTTGTTAACTATACCATTCATTACCTAATTATATAAAAAAGACGAGTATAGATGAACCCAAGTTTTTTTCACACTTGAGATATTAGTTTAGGTTACATTATTAATAATTGAAATTAGAGCAGATGTTTCCATTAATAGAGGAAATCGCGTGTTAGATATCATCTTATTTGATTTGTGTTTTTTTATGTTAAACATTTTTATGATTATGTTAAAGGACAAAATGTTTATTAGTAAAAAAATATAAATGCAAGAATGAAAAGAATTAAATTTCAATTATTTATTAGAATTATTATTCTATAATTTCTATTTAAAAAGTTAAATTTAAAATAAATTTAAATTTATCCTCTAAAACAATGACAAATATATATTCTGATATTTCTTATTCAAATGATTTTTACTGTATAGTATTATTTTAATTAAAATTGGGTATTTCTTTGTTTGATGGAAAAATATAATTTTCCCTATGGCAATGCATGAAATGAGTCTATACTCATTAAAGATGGAATATGAAGGTAATCTATTTGATCATATAAATAACTTTAATGAGTCGTTATCTAGAATCGTGAATATAAGAGAAGATATCAAAGATGAAGAGCAGTGGCTATTTTTGTAGGTTTCACTATCCAAGTCTTACAAATTATTATTGCAATCAATGTTAGTAGGAAAGGGCACACTATATTTAGATGTAGATAAATCCTTGAAGAAAAGTCAATAAATGATGGGTATTGATAAATCTTTCAAAGAAAATCAGATACTAGTAGTCAAAGGAGAGCAAGAAAAAAACTATGGTGGTCAATATGGTATGAGTTTTGTTAAGTGTTATTATTATCAACAGTTTGGTCACATGTAATTTCGATGTCAAGAATCCATAGAGGATGTACGAAGCATAAAGAAGAAAACCAAACAATTGAATAGCGTTCCTTCTGCAAATTACATGGTTTGTTGAGAAGATGGTATTTTAGTTTGTGAAAATGAAAGTGACTATGAAGTGAATATATGTGAGAATTTGAATGAAGAGAGAATATGTTGTGTTAAAATGATACTTATCTAAGTTCCACATCGAGTAATGTGAAAGAAAAATATGTGAAAAATTATTATAAATATGAAGAGTAAATTTGAGTTTATTCACCACAACAACTCTTTTTTTGGGTGAATTGGGAATTTGGGTAATTGTTTGTATAGAGAGTTTGCAATTCTCTTGTACAAAAATTATAATTAAAAGAGTTTGTAATTTTTCTATCCAAAAAATGTTGTTAAGAGGGATTACAAATTTTCTGTCTAAAGATTATAATTGAAAAATTGTAGTCGAGAGATTTTGTAATTTTTCTGTCCAAAAATTATAGTTAAGGGTTTATAATTTTTCTGTTTAAAAATTATAGTAGAAAAAATTTTCAATTTTCCATTAAAAAATCATACTTGTTATGGTTTGCAATTTTCTCATTATAAAATTGAGAGATAGTAATAAATTTGAGCTTGAGTTAATTTTATTTGTATTCAATTTTTTTTTTTTTGAGATTAACTTTGGTTACTTTCCTAACATTCTAAACCTCCGGTCAAAAAAATAAAATAAAAAGAACATTCATGCTAGACATACTATAACATTAATTGCCTAATTATATAAAAAATGAGTATAGATCGCCCAAATTTTTTTTCACACTTGAGCTATTAGAAATGTGATTGAGATTAACTCAATCTTTCACGATTTCCTTGTACGGTGAGAAATATAAATATATGTTCAATTCACATACTATTAAATACGAGACTTTTAACACATTTTCGCATGTCCATTTCTATTGAATTGTATTATGATGAAAATTTAATTATTTGTTAAGGCAAATTCATTTATTTGTGTTAGTTTCAATTTTGATTGAATTTTACATGTTAGGAAAACGATGAAAAATACAATTTTTGAATTCATCCACTATATTTTTGCTTCGGCTATCAACATTTGCTTTCAATGATTAAACTGTGATTTTTAGCAAGAAAAAGTTTTAAAAATGGATTAAGGGGTTGATCTATTCAACCCCCACTTTTAGACCGTTTAAGCTTCATATTCTCACCCAATAATTGATCTCAAAATTGGTCTTTTAATCAAGTCTAAGCGGCTCTAAAAGTTGAGGATATAGGTGAAATGATCAAAAGAGTGTTTGTTTTTAAGTTTTTTCTTATCCAGCAAATTCAATATGTTTCATAGTCATCTTGTTGCATGATTGATATCAAAATCTGAAAAACCTAGAGTTATCTGAAGTAATCCATTTTTTGTATGTTGACAATTATATAATCATGTAATAGAATTTCATAGTAACTAAATTCATTCAGGATTGAGCTAACAAAGTTTTAAGTTGTATTTAGGAAATTATAAACCTAGATGTATAGCTTAAAGACTATGTACATTAAGATTATTCGTAAAGCTGACAAACTTTGTCATATAGTGTATAAGTTTGAATTTTGTCAAAGGGCCGTGAGAAGAGATAAGGAGCATCTCTTTTTTGACATACTCTTTCAAGGTCATCATAAAGGAAGATAAGATAGTTATGTGAAAATGTTAGCATGTTCGCTATTTAATCAACAAGTAACTAAGAAGATTTAAAGTATGAGTTTTGAAATAGCCATATCATTATAAAAGTTCTTCAATCAGTTATCTAAGATGTTCAAAGCATAAGTTCAAAGAATTGAAATAGCTAATCATCTGCTTAATAAGAAGGATAATCAAAGATAATCAAAACACATGTCTTTTTAATCCATCTGATATCTTGTAAATGAATGTCTAAAAATGCTTTACAGACGTGTAAAGGAAATCATATCCTATTGTGTTTTTATTGTATTGTACTTTTTAATATTATTTTTGTCGGTTACTAATTGTTTCATGTGCAACAAGTTAAAGTCTAAATCATCAAATTTGTATGACCTTTCTTGTCTTCTTTATGTTCTTATAGTGTACTTAGTCTTATATGTTTCATCTGTGTTTGTTATGATGTTTGTCAGAAGTATGTTTGTATAATGTGTGTCTGCATAACATATATTATTCATCTGAACATTCCATTCATCTGCATATTTTATTCATTTGTGCATGCATTTCATTTGCATCATAAAGTTTTCTTTTCCAATTGGCATTAACAATATTTTCATCACATTTTATTATGAGCATTATTTTTTTTTGTTTTCATTAAAGATTATCTTCGTGCATTTAAAATTTTATCATACGTTAAAACCTTTTAAAATTTAAAATTTTTAAAATTTTCGTTCATTCATTAAATCACACATTTCATGACTCGAATCAAACTTTGTAAAATTTCTCTCATTTGGCCTCTGCCTACCTGATGCGAATCACACACAGTTCTGATTTAAAACAAAATAAGCCTTGAATAAATAATACGCTTTTGATTCGAATCACACAAATCCTAGCTCGAATCAAACCCAAAAGTTGTTTTCTAATTCGAATCACAACGCCTATGATTTGAATCATCCATTCAAATTCCAATTTTCTAAAAGTTTGCGCCTTTTCATTTTGCAACATTAAACATCATTTCAAAAATTCAACTTATACACGCGTATCACTCATTTCGAATCATTAAAACATTTTATTTTCATTTCATCACAAATCATAAACACATCCCCATTCCAATTCATAAACTCATTTCTCCATTCATCTCATCTATCATTCAACTTCCATAATCCATCCAACAACCTTCATTCTACAAACTTCAATAATCAACCATCATGGATCATTTATCTGAGATACAAAAAGGCAAGAGAAAAGTTTCATCATTAAATCCTTGTGAAGTACCCAGAGGCAAGTGTACTAAAGTGAGAGCTCTCAAATAATCTCCTAGGCCTCATATGTGTTGACAAGATACTGTATGTTTCTCAAGTGAGAGAAAAAGGGTTGATGGCTCGAGTTGATTCTGACGCTGCTGAAGCAAGATCAAGAGAAGACTATAAATGGCTTAGGTTGCAATTATCAAGGTAGCTCTGGCCTCGAAAGGGGTTCGAGCTTTGATTTTGATCTTGATTATTTGAGTATCCTTCCTAATCCATGTCCATCCAATCTGCCACACCCTATCATTCATTTCATCATCATCAGTGCATCACAATATGAATTTTTAGTTATATTTTTTTGCCAGATATTTTCATTGTTTCTATTTTGGATACTTTGAATCGTTAATTCCTTTTTGGTGGACAATATTTTTGTATGGTGCGCTTTTCTCCGTTTATGTTTATTTTGATGCTAATCTTCTATTTTATAGTATATTTAGCCTACTATCTCTTCTTGTCTTGCAAATTGTCCGAAAATGTCTTAAATTACGTTACTTGTACTTAGATGAGATTTTTTTTTAAAATAGCTCGTTGTTGTTTGGCTATTCATATTGGTTATCCATGTTTTCATGTTTTCATTTGTTTTCATGTTATCTATTTTTTTTCCTTTATCTTTTTTATATTTCTCTAAGGAGGAGAAGGTTGTGAGATATTATCGTATTTATGTGCATTAAGTGTTTAATGCAGGGGAGCTTAAGAGCTTAGGAGATGTTCACAGGTTCCAAACAAGTGTTGTATACTTTGTTGTATGTTGATCAATAAACCCGAAATCAAATCATTCAACCCGCACTAAAATAATCTGCTCAAATCAAATCAATAATATCTCAAATTTTCCAAACATAAAAAAATGGGAGACTAAAATTGCAGTTAGTGTCATTATATTTTAATGTTCTGTTTAAATTTGATATGTGTGTGTATCATTAATTTATCCTTTATTTGTAATTCATTTGTAATTTGTTTATTTTGATTATTTGATTAGATGTGCACATTGAGATACCCTTACATTCACTAAATTAGTTTTTGACCAATGACAAATTATTTTTCGCCCAAGAATTTTGAACTTAGTCAATATGTTGATTGTAGCTTGAATCACAAGTTAGAAAACTTAAATCAAGGTTTTTATGAAGCCTGATTCAAATCAGAATTTTGGTGATTTGAATCAAACATCAAGATGAAATTTAGATTTTCACTTTGTCAACCTGATTTTGATCAGAGATGTGTGTAATTTGAATCACAACACTCCTTGAATGGAATCACAAGACCTTTAATTCCGATCATGTGATCAAAGTTTATTTTTAAAAACAATATTGATTTGAATATGATTTAGCCTAACTTGAACCATAGAATGATATCATAATACAAATTAAATGAAATATTCCTTATTTTACTATGTTGTACCCCAAAATTTGCCCTCCCATATTCTTCAAAGTTTATCAAGAATCATTCTCAAATGGTTCAAGACTTCTCAAAGATTGCACAGTCCAACTGCCTCCTAAGCCAGTCAAAATTAGGGTTTTGGTTCTTGTAAGGAAGTTGAGGTTTTCAAGGGCTCAATCAAGTCCCATAGGCCCATATACATTGTCAAGCATCTACATGTCAAGTTTCAAGACTCACAGCATCAAAGTCCACAGTCAAAAGCCCTATTTGGTTCACAATCAACTGTAGGGGCAAAATGGTCATTTTGCAGTCAAAAGTCAGAATTTTTGGTCAACATCTTGTTTTGAGCTCACAATCATCATTTGATCAAGTCTTGATCATGATTCCACAAGGATAGCTCAAAAATCATCAAGATGCAAAAGTTGTTATTTTTGGACAGCTGAAAAGTCAACTGTAACTTCACCAGGGCATAACTTTTTCATGGTTCATCAGAAAAATCCCATCCAATTCTCATTTTTAAGGGGATGACATTTCCTACAACTCATCTTCATATTCCAAGTCCAAGAAATTCTCTCACAAAAAGTTATCAATTTCTACATTATAGGTCAATTTCAAAAGTCAACAAAAATGCACTTTAAGTCAAAGATCATAACTTGAGATTGGTAAATCCAAATGACATGGGACCAACGGCATTGGTTAGAGGACTTCAAGACCTTTCCAAAATGTCCAAGAACATGTTCATGTGATCAAAATTGAGCAAGATATGCATCGGAGAAGTTGGGAAATTTTCATGAATTTCCAAAAGTCAACTATCCTTAAAACTTCAATTTTTGACAAAAGGGCCCACTTTCTTCCACTTGATTCAGCTTTGTCATGCCACACACGTGTCCCATGATTAATTTCAAGATCAAACATTTATTTTTCCATTTTATTTAATTTTTATTGATTTAATTCATTTTAAATCCATAATAATTCAAATAAAATCTAAAAATTAATGGAATAGCATCTTTGTGATTTGAATAGCTTTTATATGTCATATGCCAGCTAACAAATTCGTGCTAAGGCTTTTTGTGCATAAAATCATGGATTTGCTTCAAATTTGGAAAGTTCTTCAATGGTGGTCAACCAAATCTCCAAACTTCAATACACCAAGATTAAGGCCCAGCTTTTGACCTAATTTTGTTCTCATATACATAAGCAAGCAGTACCAACAGCATTCACGACCCAAGCATTGCTGAAACGGCCAGAGTAAAAGTGGAAGATTGTTGAAAAAGTGTGAGATCAAAAACAGTGTTGCAAGCATTTTCAGACAAAAAGGAGCACGTGACCCTCTTCCTTGCCATCCCCTGAAGCTAACGCGACCAATATCACGTCCTAAGATTCACCATACAGCGCTGTAAGTTTTCAGAAACAGGCCCCTGAACACGAAACCTCAATTCTCCATTCTTGCACTTTTTCTCGAAAACGTTAGCATATTCATACTCCTTGCTTGATTTCCAACGTAACTGTAATAGCCGATTTGGTTTTTAGGCCTCATATGATGATACCCGTACCTAGGGTTTGTTTGTGTGGTTTTTAGGCATTTTATTTTCAGGTGAAATCAGAACAAATCATGAGCATGGATGGACTCAGGAGGTGGAGACGAGACCAACCATGGTCTTGGAATAAGTTTTTGAGGCCTAGGGACGATTTTAAGAAAAGCCTGCGAAACTACCTGCGGATAAAAATCCGCAGGTAAATAACCAGCAATTTGATGAAGAAGACGATGATGTGTCTTCCTATCACTGGCCCGTTCAAACTAAACGCGCGCATTTTTGTTTTAATTCCAGGATATTGCTTTTTATTGCATATAATATTAATTGTCTATTTCTATGACGAATGGAACGCGCTGGCTGAGTGGTTGGGAAGGCATGCATATGTCCCTTGGGACCTGGGTTCGATTCCCAGGTCCCCCAAATAATTGTTTATATTTTTCCCATTGTGTTCACGTGCAGGTATTCTAAAAGCATCCTACCATACGCTCCAAGCAATCAGGCGCCATGTGGCAACTATCACCAATCCAATGGTCAACAGGTGATGAACACCATGCTCCTAGTCAACCCTGTGCATAGGCAAGCAAGAAGGTCAAACGTGGTTGAGTGTTAATGGGTCCAGGATTTCCAAAGACACCTTCAAATCTGGCCCAAACCCCCCCTTGGGTTTGCATTTTATTTTTTTATTATTTTTTCTCTCTTTCATTTGCTTTATTTATTTTTATTGTGTTTTTTTAATTAATTACTAACCAGCAAATTAATTAACCTTTTCATAATAAATTCAGACCATAAAAATATAAATATTTTATTTATTACTATTATTATTAATTTCACTCTTTTATTTTGTAAATAAATTCATTAATTAATTTAATTGTTTAATTAGGTTAATTGTAATCTTTTTCACATTAAATAAAATCAAATCTAGAATTAGGTTTTTCCTTTGACACTTTTAATTTTTTTTTAATTTTATTTCATTAAAAACATAAAAACACATAAAAAAAATACTTTTTCTTGTAAATAATTAATTAATTAGTAAATTAGGTTTAATATTTAATTTAATTGCAAAAAAGGACCAATTTCAATTCTTTTCTCAAAAAGGGTCAAAACCCTAAGGACGTCCCGATTCAATCTTTCGCGCGCATGTTTATTTTAATTCATTATATTTATGTATCTGCTCCGGATATGTAATAGTTAATTAGGCTTTTATCGCTTTATTTACTTTTCTCGCATTTATTTTCCAAACGGGTTATGTTTTTGGCGATGTATAGACCCGCGCCTTGTAATAGCGTAGATTTACCTTTCCGCAATTTATTTTCCGCACTCTTAACTGTTAATTATGCATGACAAGACTTGTATGACAAATAAAATCAATCTGTAGCTCACAAATAACATGTACAAGATAATCGTAACTGAATTTAACCCACATGCACATGCCACTCCTAGGGTACGCCTCACTGGTTGCCTCGAGGTGGTCATCAAGTATAGGATGTTTTAGAGGTCACCCTCTTGTCTAAAGATCCAGTTGCCTCGAAACGGGTGCCTCGGATAAAAAGGATCTAGGACATTAGGGTTACCGCTAAGGCGTCCTACCATTGCTTTGGTGACCACACATGTCCCTATAATCGAATTGACCCGAATAACTCCAACGACGGTGCTACCTACTTCTCAATAGTGGGATAGTACTGTCTAAAGGACTCTTACACAGCCTAATTCCTTAGAGTAGGTAGATTTCTCATGGGTACTTGCTCCTTCAAAAAACAAAAACATCTTTTCGCACCTACACTTTCAAAAGTTTTCAAACAAACACTTCATACACTCTTGAGGACTGATACAAGAGTTACCTAGAAGTTTTTCAAACTAAACTTTTTCAAAACCCACACACACTTGAAAAGCAAACAATCTTTTGAAAACATAGTGAGCAAGTACCTAAGAGCCCGTGGATAACCACGGATAGGAAGGGTGCTAACACCTTCCCTTTCTATAAATCTACCTCCCGAACCGAGAAACATTCTCGAAAAGGAATTTTGCTGTGCTTTTGTCCTTTCCATGTTGGAGAACATAAAAGACGGTGGCGACTCTTGCTTACCGCGATATTTCGCGAACCAGCTTAAAAAACAGTCAGTTCTATTTCCACCGATCACAGAACTGGCGACTCTGCTGGGGATATTTAATAAGTGAGGTGTACCTTAGGATTAGACCACTCCTATGTTTTCAATTGCTTGTTTTGTTTGCTTTAAAATTGTGGACCTGTTTTGGGAATTTCATATATACTAACCCGGATCTGGGGAATACCTTTAGAAGTAGCAACAAACTGTGAGGGAACTGTGCGGGGTATACTGACACGGTTGAAGCAGTTGCTACATTGATGTGGCACTTTGGTGAGTACGGTAACCCCTGAGTCAAGTCAAGGAGAGTATGGGGCCGCCGCGTGGTGTCGTGAAGCATCAACTGACCTTAGGAACCTTACTTGACCATCCTGGCCTCTTTAGGGGTAGTGAGATGACCGACTTTGGTGCAGTCTGAAGTTGGTAGATACTCGATACTACACTCATTGAGGGTTATTTTCTTGGAATATTTTGATCGCCAGTTCAGTGGCTAAATCAAAACAATGAACATAGAAAACAACCCAATGATATTGAGCTCCTTAGAACCCGGTTACTTTTGATAGGACAGGTTTTGAGCCCACCAACTTCAAGAGGGTAGTACCTAGACCTCATGCTGGCCTAAACTCTAAGGGCTGTCTGGTGTGACTTGTGTGCCTTATCATGTTTGCTTTTTGTGAATACTTGTGGTGTGTCTTTATCATAACATCATAACATCATAAAGCATCATATGCATTTAATAACCACTTCAAGGGTTCGAATTTTCATCTTTGTTCTTGTTTTGTAGGACATGGAAACTATCCGCAGAAAGACAATTCAGGTCAACCTTGTAAGGATCCCTCCTCAGCCTAAGGAGCTTACATCCAGGATTCCCGAGAACTCTTCCTTCAGTGAAATGCATGGTAGACTCATCAGCTTGGTCAACACCAACATTGAAGAAGATATGATAAAAGTCCTCTTCCAGTTCTTTGACCCTTTGCACCACTGTTTTACTTTCCCGGATTATCAATTAGTGCCTACTTTGGAAGAGTTTTCTCAGCTTCTGAAGGTTCCCATCCTCAGTCAACTACCCTACAACGGTACGGAAAGGGAACCAAAACTTGAAGAGGTTGCTAAAGCATTACACCTACAACCATCCGACATCAAGGGGCAGTGGGAAACCAGAAGTGGTATCAAAGGATTCTTGGCAAAGTTCTTGTTTGAGAAAGCACAAGAATGTTGGAATTCCCTTGACCTACAAGCCTTTGAAGAAGTTGTGGCACTCCTTGTCTATGGGTTGGTGTTGTTCCCGAATCCAGATCAGCTTATAAATATCAATGCTGTCAAGATCTTCATGTCCAGGGATCCTATACCTACGTTGCTTGGGGACATCCTCCACTCATGTTACGCTCGAACCATGAGAAAAAGAGGTGTTCTCATGTGCTGCACTCCTCTCCTGGCAAGGTGGTTTATTTTGCACCTTCCACAATCAGTTTTGAAGAACGAGCGGGGTTTGAGATGGTCACAACGATTAATGACTCTTACACATGCTGATATACATTGGTGTTCTCGGTCCAGAGAAAATGTCACTATCATTGATCGTTGCGGAGAGTTCCCTAACGTTCCTTTACTTGGAATTAGAGGAGGCATTACTTACAACCCATGTCTGGCTTTGAGACAGTTTGGATATGCTCGAAGGGATGTCCCTCATGACATGTTGATTCCTGACATAGTTTTTGACTTTGACAACGATACACAAGGACTTCGCCAGAGGTTTATCAGAGCTTGGAGGATTCCTAACAAGGTGGATAACAAGACACTGGGGCACAAGAACTCCATCCCCCTTGAGCCTTATCTCAAGTGGGTACGAGCCCGCTCCCAGAAACTTGTGATGCCATATCCTCATGTTCTCCCCGTGATCAAAGAGCCAGTTTTGGAAGGAGAGGTGCCATACACCATTCAACATCCTGACATGCCAACGTCTTGGGAAGAAATACAAAAGAGCTGGATCCAACTTAAGGAAGAGCGGAATTCTCTTGAAACCAGTCTACATGCCAGTGAGAAGAAGGTCTTGGAGCTCACCCGCCTACTGCACGAGGAAAAGACTCTCAACACCTACATCGCTCCAAAGAGGATGCGCAGTGTCTTTTGGGATTAAGTATTTTGTAATGTTTTTCCCACGAGGCCCTGATGTACTGAACAAATTATTTCTTAATATAACGTGTGTTCCTTTTTTTGTCTACAACGAATTTGAATTTTCGAACCCTTGAATGCATTGCATAAATAGCATATCATGCATCATATGCATAACAGGTACTCTTTTTCTACAGGTTGCTTAATCTTCTTCGCTGTTTATTTCAGCAATCATCATGAATCCTGAACCTACTACTGAACAAGCTATCAAGGCCCTCCAGGCCCAGAACGCCCAATTTCAAGAGCTGGTCATGAGCTTAGCCCAGGGTCAACAGGAGTTGAAGACTCTGCTCTTGAAGGAAAAGAAGAATAAGAAGAAGAGGACTGTGCTGTTTAACATTGGACGGAGGTTTGGGAATACACTGCAGAATGAGGCTGATCAGGCTACTTCCTCTGCAGGGAAAGACAGTCCCCAATGGGGAAGGGTTCCTAGTCCTGTGGTCTCCGACAACGAGACAGATTACAATGATGAGCAGTACCCTCCTGCTGAGGATAGGTACAAACAGTTAGAGGACCGTCTGAGTGCTATGGAGATTCAACAGGTGCCTGGGATGGATTTTGGAGATCTAGGTTGATCTTCTAGGGTGGTGACCCCACACAAGTTCAAGGCACCTTCTTTTGCGAAGTACGACGGGGCTTCCTGTCCTAAGCTGCATCTCAGATCATACGTAAGAAAGATCCAACCGTATACTGCAGACAAGAATCTATGGATCCATTTCTTCTAGGATAGTCTTTCAGGGACTCAACTCGAATGGTTCTATCAGCTGGATGGAGCCAGTATTCGAAATTGGGAGGACTTGGCTACTGCATTTTATAAGCAGTATCAGTACAATTCTGACCTCGCTCCCACGGGTACCCAACTCCAGGGTATGTCACTTGGGACGGGTGAAGGTTTTAAGGAGTACGCGCAAAAGTGGAGAGACCTGGCTGGCATGGTGCAGCCACCGTTGACTGACCGTGAACTCGTGGACATGTTCTTGGGGACCCTGTCTGGTCCGTTCTTCAACCATCTGATTGGTAATTCTTCTGCAGGGTTTACAGACCTCATTCTGACTGGTGAAAGGATAGAAGCTGGTATTAAGTCGGGGAAGATACAGAAAGGTGCCTCCTCGAGTACTGAAAAGAAGCCCTTCAAGAAGGAAGCTAGTTCCGTTTATGGTCCAAGGAGACAGAATAAACCGGAACGCCGCCAAGCTGTCAACGCGGTGGTAATTTCAAAGCCTGCTGTTGCTCCTCAGCAATATAACCAACCAAGGGGTGAGAGACCCAAAAGGCAGTACACTCGGCTTAGTATGACCCTGTCTCAGATATTGCCGCAACTACTGTCAACCAATCTGGTAACTGTCAAGGAAGCTCGGAAGGTAGTAAACACAACCTCTCCGAAGTACAATCCCAACGCCCGCTGTGCTTATCACTCTGACAGCCCGGGGCATACTACGAATAATTGTTGGGCTCTGAGGAATAAGTTTCAAGACCTTATTGATGCTAAATAAATACAGTTCGAGGCGCCCGAAAGACCCAATGTTGTGACTGCTCCCATGCCCCAGCATGGAGTGAATGATGTGGAAGAAGACCCGTATGTAGCCTCTGTGGATGAGATTGTTACCCCGTTGTTGATCGTCAAAAGGAACCTGTTGCTAGCCGGTTTATTTCCGGGATGTAGTAAAGGTTGCCTTCTATGTTCTGTTTCACCTGCTGGTTGTCCTTTGTTGAAGTCAGGTATCCAAAGCCTGATGGATAATAAAGAGATCTTGTTCGAAAAGATTGCTGTTCCTGCTACCCGTACCGAAGAAGTTTCTATTGTCACTATTTTCAATAACCCTCCTAAGGCTCCCTCAAAGAAGCCTGTCAAAATCATGTCTACTCAGAAGATTGCTCCTATCATCATCACTGTTCCGGGGCCCATCCCCTATAAATCTAACAAAGCTGTCCCTTGGCACTATAGGGCAGATGTTTATGTGCTTGGAGTCAAACAAGAGTTTGATACTAGTACCGGCGTCGGTAACATCACCGGGCCTGCCAAAGTCACTCGCAGTGGCAGGCTCTTCTCACCTGATATTGCGCCACCAGCTATTCAAAGACCTCTTGTCATCACACCTGCCAGTGTGCCTGTTTCCCTTCCTGACCAAGTTCCTGTTTCTACCCCTGTTGCCGAGTCATCTGACACTCGGGGCAAAGGGATTGCTACTGAGGTGCCTGCCCAGACAGAGGTACCAAAGACAACCAATGTTGAAGCTTCCAAGCAAGAGATGGAAGAGATCCTCAAGATTATCAAGAAAAGTGATTTCAATGTAGTCGAGCAGCTGGGGCACACCCCCTCTAAAAATTCTATGCTATCACTGTTGTTGTGTTCAGAGGCCCATGCCAAGGCCCTGATTTCCTTCCTGAAGACGGCCCATGTGCCACAAGAAACGTCCGCTGATCAATTTACCGACTGTGTGGCCAACTTGACTACTGATAATGGGTTGGGTTTCTCTGACGCCGATCTGACTGCCAAAGGAAAGAACCATAACGACGCCCTGCATGTCTCCATTGAATGCATGGGCACTACTCTTGCCCATGTGTTAGTAGACACCGGTTCTTCGTTGAACGTATTACCCAAGAAGGCCCTAGACGGGTTGGATTGTGAGGGTTTAGAGCTCAAGCCTAGTAACATTGTTGTCTGGGCCTTTGACGGGTCGAAAAGGATGGTACATGGGGAAGTTGACATTCCAATCAGGGTTGGTTCTCAAGTTTTTGATTCTACTTTCTATGTGATGGACATCCGACCATCCTATTCTTGTTTGTTGGGTCGTCCATGGATCCACAAGGCTGGAGCTGTGACCTCCACATTACATAAGAAGCTTAAGTACCCGGTCAGAGGGAAGATCGTAACAGTTCAAGGGGAAGAGGAATATATGGTCAGCCACCTCAACTCGTTCCGGTACATAGAGATGGATGGGGAATTCATTGAGACCCCCTTTCAACACTTTGAAGAGGTGCCTCAGACATTGGCAGCAGCAGAGACTGTGACCGAAGAGGGTTCTCCTTTGAAGATGGCTTCCTTAAAGGATGCCCGGGCTGTTATTGAGAAGGGTGAGTGCGCAAACTGGGGCCGACTTCCTGATTTCACTCCGAAGACTGACAAATTTGGTTTGGGTTTCACTGCAGAAGCTCAGAGGGTTGTTCGTAAGGCAAGGATTGGAAGACCTCCTGTGTTCATCACCAACCCGGGAGTGAATGCTATTGAATACGAAGCGGAAGAATCTGAATTCGACAGCTGGATCTACCCAACGACCAATGATGGACCAAGCAACTGGACGGCGAAAGATTTCATACCTATTACTTTTGTCACTCAGTAATGAACTCCTTTGTTTTAAATTTGTAATGAACAATAATTTGAAACTTTATGGCCCGGTGTCTTACCCAGGGCACCATGGCTTCATTTGTGAGGGCTTTTGTGTGTCACTTTCATATATCATGAATAAAAGCATTGGACGTTTTTTGCATTTCAAATCTTGCGCTCCCTTTCTTTATTTATATATTGCAAAACAACTATATTTACACACACTCACCTATACAGGTTCCAATCCACTCTGGATCTCACTAGTAACGACTCTGCTACTGCCAGTTATGACTTTGAAAATTCGATCAACTTAGCCGAAGACGAAGGTGAAGATGATTGCGAAGTGCCTGGTGAGCTTGCAAGACTGTTACTCCAGGAGGAGAGGGCCATTCAGCCACATGAAGAGCCAGTGGAAACGGTAAATCTGGGTACTGAGACAGACATAAAGGAAGTCAAGATTGGTGCCAATCTAGAGCTCAGTGTGAAACAACGGCTGATTTAGATGTTGCATGATTATGTGGAAATATTTGCCTGGTCCTACGAAGAAATGCCTGGGTTGGATACCGACATTGTGGTTCATCACTTGCCTACCAAGGAAGAATGCCCTCCGGTAAAACAGAAGGTCCGTCGTATGCGTCCAGAGATGTCCGAGAAAATCAAAGCTGAGGTTATGAAACAATTTGATGCCGGGTTTCTAGCAGTGACTTCTTACCCTCAGTGGGTTGCCAACGTGGTTCCAGTGCCGAAGAAGGATGGTAAGGTCAGAATGTGTGTTGATTACAGGGATTTGAACAGGGAGAGCCCTAAGGATGATTTCCCTCTGCCTCACATTGACGTTCTGGTTGACAATACTGCTCAGCATAAGGTATTCTCCTTCATGGATGGGTTCTCAGGTTATAATCAAATCAAGATGGCTCCGGAAGACATGGAGAAGACCACGTTTGTTACTCAGTGGGGCACCTTTTGCTATAAGGTCATGCCTTTTGGGTTGAAAAATGCTGGGGCAACCTACCAACGTGCCATGGTTGCTTTGTTTCATGACATGATCCACCATGAGATTGAAGTTTACGTCGATGATATGATTGCAAGGTCCCAAACTGAGGAGGAACACCTTGACCATCTACAGAAGTTGTTTGACCGTCTAAAGTTGTACAAGCTGAGGTTGAACTCGAACAAGTGCACCTTCAGGGTGAGATCTGGAAAACTACTAGGCTTTGTCGTGAGTGACAAAGGTATTCAAGTGGACCCTACCAAAGTGAAAGCCATACAAGAGATGCCGACTCCTAAGACAGAGAAAGAAGTCAGAGGCTTTCTAGGACGGCTGAATTACATTGCCCGATTCATCTCACACCTAACTGCTACCTGTGAACCAATCTTCAAGCTACTGAAGAAAGATCAAGTAGTACGTTGGAACGATGAATGCCAGGCCGCTTTTGAAAGAATCAAAGAGTATCTCCAAGAGCCACCCATTCTTATGCCACCGGTTGAAGGGAGACCTCTAATCTTATACTTGACAGTACTTGACAGCTCGATGGGGTGTGTGCTGGGGCAGCATGACGAGTCTGGCCGAAAAGAGCACGCTATTTATTACCTTAGCAAAAAGTTTACCGACTGTGAGACCCGATACTCACTGCTCGAGAAAACTTGCTGCGCTTTGGTATGGGCTGCTCGCCGGCTGAGACAGTATATGTTGACTCACACCACTCTATTGATTTCAAAGATGGATCCAATAAAGTACATCTTCGAAAAGCCCGCCTTGTCCGGAAGAATAACAAGATGGCAGATGATCTTGACCGAATACGAAATCCAGTACACGACTCAGAAAGCAATCAAGGGAAGTGTATTGGCAGACCATTTGGCACACCAGGCAGTGGATGACTATCAATCGATGAACTTTGAGTTTCCAGACAAGAATATCATGGTAGTGACTGATTGTGAAGTACCTGGACCGGATGAAGGACCTGAGGAAGGATCCCGATGGTCTATGCACTTTGACGGAGCCTCAAACGCTTTGGGTAACGGTATTGGCGCCGTGATCATATCCCCTAAAGGCACTCATACTCCACTTACTGCCCGGCTATGTTTCAACTGCACCAATAACATGGCGGAGTATGAGGCATGCATCATGGGTCTTCAAGCTGCAATTGACTTAAGGATCAAGTTTCTGAGTGTCTTCGGAGATTCCGCTCTCGTGATCAATCAGATCAAAGGCGAGTGGGATACGAAACACCCAAATCTTATTCCTTACAAATAGTATGTGTTGACGTTGATTCCCCACTTTGAGGAGATAACTTTTGAACACTTCCCAAGAGAGGAGAATCAGTTGGAGGATGCGCTGGCTACAATGTCTTCTATGTTCAAAGTCAAATGGGATAACGAAGCTCCCCGGATCATCATTTGGAAATTGGATGAACCTGCACATTGCTGTGATCTTGAGGCTGAAGAGGTAACTGAAAAACCTTGGTATCATGAAGTGAAGAGGTACTTGGAAGCTCAAGAATACCCCGAGGGTGCATCAGTTAATGACAAAAAGTTTCTGAGAAGGTTCGCGGCGAAGTTCTTCCTCAGCAACGACATTCTGTACAAGCGAAACCATGATTCGACCTTACTGCGTTGTGTGGATAAGACTGAAGCAGAAAGGATCATGGAAGAGCTGCATGAAGGTACCTTTGGAACACATTCCAGTGGACATACTATGGCAAAGAAAATCCTTCGGGCAGGATATTTCTGGTCCACAATGGAAGCCGACTGTTACCAACATTCTCGGACGTGTCACAAATGCCAGATCTATGCTGATAAGGTGCACATTCCTCCAGTTCCTCTGAACATCTTAACAACACCTTGGCCTTTTGAAATGTGGGGCATTGATATGATCGGCGAGATCAGACCTACGACATCCAACGGGCATCGCTTCATCCTGATAGCGATTGATTACTTTACAAAGTGGGTTGAAGAAGCTTCCTATGCTACGGTAACCAAGAATGTCGTGGCACGGTTCATTCAGAATAACCTGATTTGTCGATACGGTGTACCTGAGAGGATCATTACGGATAATGGTACCAATCTTAACAACAAGATGATCACTGAGCTCTGCGAGCAATTCAAGATACAACACCACAACTCTTCTCCCTACCGGCCGAAGATGAATGGGGCTGTCGAAGCAGCAAATAAGAATATCAAGAAGATTGTGCAGAAGATGACAGTGACCTATAAAGATTGGCACGAGATGTTACCGTTCGCTCTTCATGGGTACCATACCTCAGCACGGACGTCAACAGGGGCAACACCATTTTCCTTGGTATACAGCATGGAGGCAGTCTTGCCTATTGAAGTCCAGATACCCTCTCTCCGGATAATGAAGGACGCAGGTTTGAGCGAAGATGACTGGATCTAGACTCGACTTGATCAATTAAATCTAATTGACGAAAAGAGACTCACTGCTATTTGTCATGGTCAAACGTACCAAAAACGGATGATCAAGGCATTTAACAAGAAAGTCAGACGACAAGAGTATCAAGTCGGAGACCTGGTAATCAAGCACATCATTCTTCCTCAAAGTGATCCCAGGGGCAAATGGACCCCTACGTACGAAGGGCCATTTGTGGTTAAACATATCTTCTCAGGAGGAGCTATGATTCTAACCACCATGGATGGTGACGACCTTCCTCACCCCGCCAATGCAGACATAGTAAAAAGATACTACGCATGATAAAAGATCCGCTAGGTTGACACACCTAGGCAAAAATAAGGGCTTCCCGGCGAACCAAAAGGGTTTGGGCAAAAATAAGGGATGAAATGAAAAAATCTGTACACCCGGCAAGTCGAAAACTTGAAAAGGCGGCTTGGGCAAAAATGGGTATCCCGGTGGACTGAAAACCCGAAAGGGCGGTCCAGGCAAAAATTAGGGATTAAAGCGTAATACTATGTCTCATTGGATCACCTTGCATCCAGAATTCGGTATCAACTATCAGGTTCAGACGGCACCAATCAATCAGCTTCATCTTCAACTAAGCAGCAAAGTGATGAGACGCTCGAAGATATAAAGGCGATAGCAGAGTTGGAACGCAGTGGGATTATTTTTTCACATAGCTGTTTTGTTTTCCTTTGTACAAATTGTATAAACTCTATTTTGTTCGGTGGCGTTCCCTTACTAGGACGTCAACCTCTTGTACCCAAAACGCCTATTTACAGGCAAATCTCAAAATCAATACAAGCTCATCTTTTTCATACAAATTGCCAATTGTTTTTCCTTTATCTGTTTTGTTTTGCAAAGAACGTCCAAATGTTCATTTTTGATATATGCATTTGACATTAATTGCTAACTCATAAATACTTGCATACGAAACAAAGGGCTAATTACAGGTGACATCGGAAACAGGGGCAATAATGAATTGTCTAAGCGATCTAGTTGCTCAGTCCACAAGGTACCAAGGTAGGTTTGGTTGAAGAATATGACCAAGATACCTTCACTCCCCGCAGAGTAAGACAAATCAACAATACTCTCCCCTAGCAGAGTTGGTCTCTCCTCAGCCCTAAAAAGGCACAGTATCCCTAATAAGTCAGCAACGCTCTCCCCAAGCAGAGTTAGTCTATTGTCAGCCTTAAGGAAGTTGGGTATCCCCAGAAGATCTCAATATTCCCCAGCGGAGTATACAGATGTTCCTAAGCAAGCATCCCCGGCAGTCTTAATATAAGATTGTTCCCCGGCGGAATACAGACACCCCAGTGGAGCCATTTCCCTAGTACAGTCCAAAGTTTCCCCAGGAGAGTTGAATCATCCTTCCCAGTAGATTCTGGAAGCTCATCCCCAGTAGATTCTGGAAGCTGGTCCCCTGCAGAGTACATGCATCTCTCCCCGACCATATTCAAAGGTTATTCCCCACCAGAGCTTATAACTGGGTTATCCTCAGCTAATTACCATGGAAAGACCGTCCTCGGCAAAGTTCTTCCTATCCCCCAGCGGAGTTCATCAAATTCCTCAACAAAACTTATCAATGGAATCCCCAGCGGAGTTCTCATCAAAATCTCAGCGAAGCATCTCTTCCCCACAGAGTAATTCCCCGCAGAGTAATCTCTCCAACAAGTTTATTCCCCAACGGAGTCATCTTCTCCTACCGGTTTATTCTTGCAATTATCATCCCTAGCGGAAACGAGGAACTCTACTCTTCAACGTCAGCCCAGGAGTCAAGCTCCCGGCATTCGTCAAGGATTTATTTTCCTAAGACGAAAATACATTCATAGAAATTTCACATTTCATACATCCTGCTTACATACATGATAAAGTGCATACGAAACTATCTCATTTATTTTTGAACATCATGACATCATGCATCTCATACATCATGACATTGCATACAACTGATGTTTTGCCTTTTCGGGAAAAAGGTCAATCCAAAGATGATTACTATCAACTGTCGCAATTCCAGATTCGATACCTGTATCTAGCCAGGGTATATCTGTGAGCGATTGTTTGTGGATACGATACCTGTATCTAGCCAGGGCATATCTATGAGCGATTAATTGTGGATTCGACACCTGTATCTAGCCAGGGCATATCTGCATGAAGAGTTTAGAGATTCGATACCTGTATCCAGCCAGGGCATATCTGTAGACGACTAATTCCAGATTCAATACCTGTATCTAGCCAGGGCATATCTGTGAGTAATTGATTGTAGATTCGACACCTGTATCTAGCCAGGGCATATCTACATGAAGAGTTTAGAGATTCGATACCTGTATCCAGCCAGGGCATATCTGTAGACGACCAGTTCTAGATTCGATACCTGTATCCAGCCAGGGAATATCTGTGAGCGATTGATTGTAGATTCGATACCTGTATCTAGCCATGGCATATCTGCATGATGAGTTTGAAGTTCCAGATTCGATACATGTATCTAGCCAGGGCATATCTGTGAGTGATTGATTGTAGATTCGATACCTGTATCTAGCCAGGGCATATCTGCATGAAGAGTTTGAAGATCAACCCCTGTAACAGGCCAGGAAACCATCTTCCTTTCTCAAAGTACGTAAGTTCTCTCTAAGGAATCTCTTACGCGATCGACACCTTCAGATGGCATCTATAAGCCCATCTCCACAACTACCCATCACATTTCCAAATGGCATCTATAAGCCCATTCCCGACAAGGTTCTGTCACATCTCCAGATGGCATCTATAAGCCCATCCTCCTATCCACCATCTATCCAAATGGCATCTATAAGCCCATTCCCGCCATCACACTGCTGATACTCTACTATGCGAGTGCAAATTTCTAGGCACTCTAGTGTTCAATCATCTTCCACCTTTGGATCACAAAAGGCACGCAAGCCAATCTACATCCTCAGGTCTAAGAAGATTGAACAGGGGCAACTGTTGTACCCCAAAATTTGCCCTCCCATATTCTTCAAAGTTTATCAAGAATCATCCTCAAATGGTTCAAGACTTCTCAAAGATTGCACAGTCCAACTGCCTCCTAAGCCAGTCAAAATTAGGGTTTTGGTTCTTGTAAGGAAGTTGAGGTTTTCAAGGGCTCAATCAAGTCCCATAGGCCCATATACATTGTCAAGCATCTACATGTCAAGTTTCAAGACTCACAACATCAAAGTCCACAGTCAAAAGCCCTATTTGGTTCACAATCAACTATAGGGGAAAAATGGTTATTTTGCAGTCAAAAGTCAGAATTTTTGGTCAACATCTTGTTTTGAGCTCACAATCATCATTTGATCAAGTCTTGATCATGATTCCACAAGGATAGCTCAAAAATCATCAAGATGCAAAAGTTGCTATTTTTGGACAGGTGAAAAGTCAACTGTAACTTGACCAGGGCATAACTTTTTCATGGTTCATCAGAAAAATCCCATCCAATGCTCATTTTGAAGGGGATGACATTTCCTACAACTCATCTTCACATTCCAAGTCCAAGAAATTCTCTCACAAAAAGTTATCAATTTCTACATTATAGGTCAATTTCAAAAGTCAACAAAAATGCACTTTAAGTCAAAGACCATAACTTGAGATTGGTAAATCCAAATGACATGGGGCCAAAGGAATTGGTTAGAGGACTTCAAGGCCTTTCCAAAATGTCCAAGAACATGTTCATGTGATCAAAATTGAGTAAGATATGCATTGGAGAAGTTGGGAAATTTTCATGAATTTGCATAAGTCAACTGTCCTTAAAACTTCAATTTTTGACAAAAGGGTCCACTTTCTTCCACTTGATTCAGCTTTGTCATGCCACACACGTGTCCCATGATTAATTTCAAGATCAAACATTTATTTTTCCATTTTATTTAATTTTTATTGATTTAATTCATTTTAAATCCATAATAATTCAAATAAAATCTAAAAATTAATGGAATAGCATCTTTGTGATTTGAATAGCTTTTATATGTCATATGCTAGCTAACAAATTCGTGCTAAGGCTTTTTGTGCATAAAATCATGGATTTGCTTCAAATTTGGAAAGTTCTTCAATGGTGGTCAACCAAATCTCCAAACTTTAATACACCAAGATTAAGGCCCGGCTTTTGACCTAATTTTGTTCTCATATACATAAGCAAGCAGTACCAACAGCATTCACGACCCAAGCATTGCTGAAACGGCCAGAGCAAAAGTGGAAGATTGTTGAAAAAGTGTGAGATCAAAAACAGTGTTGCAAGCATTTTCAGATAAAAAGGAGCACGTGACCCTCTTCCTTGCCATCCCCTGAAGCTAACGCGACCAATATCACGTCCTAAGATTCACCATACAGTGCTGTAAGTTTTCAGAAACAGGCCCCTGAACACGAAACCTCAATTCTCCATTCTTGCACTTTTTCTCGAAAATGTTAGCATATTCATACTCCTTGCTTGATTTCCAACGTAACTGTAATAACCGATTTGTTTTTTAGGCCTCATATGATGATATCCGTACCTAGGGTTTGTTTGTGTGGTTTTTAGGCATTTTATTTTCAGGTGAAATCAGAACAAATCATGAGCATGGATGGACTCAGGAGGTGGAGACGAGACCAACCATGGTCTTGGAATAAGTTTTTGAGGCCTAGGGACAATTTTAAGAAAAGTCTACGAAACTACCTGCAGATAAAAATCCGCAGGTAAATAACCAGCAATTTGATGAAGAAGACGATGATGTGTCTTCCTATCACTGGCCCGTTCAAACTAAACGCGCGCATTTTTGTTTTAATTCCAGGATATTGCTTTTTATTGCATATAATATTAATTGTCTATTGCTATGACGAATGGAACGCGTTGGCTGAGTGGTTGGGAAGGCATGCATATGTCCCTTGGGACTTGGGTTCGATTCCCAGGTCCCCAAAATAATTGTTTATATTTTTCCCATTGTGTTCACGTGCAGGTATTCTAAAAGCATCCTACCATACGCTCCAAGCAATCAGGCACCATGTGGCCACTATCACCAATCCAATGGTCAACAGGTGATGAACACCATGCTCCTGGTCAACCCTGTGCATAGGCAAGCAAGAAGGTCAAACGTGGCTGAGTGTTAATGGGCCCAGGATTTCCAAAGACACCTTCAAATCTGGCCCAAACCCCCCTTGGGTTTGCATTTTATTTTTTTATTTTATTTTCTCTCTTTCATTTGCTTTATTTATTTTTATTGTGTTTTTTTAATTAATTACTAACCAACAAATTAATTAACCTTTTCATAATAAATTCAGACCATAAAAAATGTAAATATTTTATTTATTACTATTATTATTAATTTCACTCTTTTATTTTGTAAATAAATTCATTAATTAATTTAGTTGTTTAATTAGGTTAATTGTAATCTTTTTCACATTAAATAAAATCAAATCTAGAATTAGGTTTTTCCTTTGACACTTTTAGTTTCTTTTTTTTATTTTATTTCATTAAAAACATAAAAACACATAAAAAAAATACTTTTTCTTGTAAATAATTAATTAATTAGTAAATTAGGTTTAATATTTAATTTAATTGCAAAAAAGGACCAATTTCAATTCTTTTCTCAAAAAGGGTCAAAACCCTAAGGACGTCCCGATTCAATCTTTCGCGCGCATGTTTATTTTAATTCATTATATTTATGTATCTGCTCCGGAAATGTAATAGTTAATTAGGCTTTTATCGCTTTATTTACTTTTCTCGCATTTATTTTCCAAACGGGTTATGTTTTTGGCGATGTATAGACCCGCGCCTTGTAATAGCGTAGATTTACCTTTCCGCAATTTATTTTCCGCACTCTTAACTGTTAATTATGCATGACAAGACTTGTATGACAAATAAAATCAATCCGTAGCTCACAAATAACATGTACAAGATAATCGTAACTGAATTTAACCCACATGCACATGCCACTCCTAGGGTACGCCTCACTGGTTGCCTCGAGGTGGTCATCAAGTATAGGATGTTTTAGAGGTCACCCTCTTGTCTAAAGATCCAGTTGCCTCGAAACGGGTGCCTCGGATAAAAAGGATCTAGGACATTAGGGTTACCGCTAAGGCGTCCTACCATTGCTTTGGTGACCACACATGTCCCTATAACCGAATTGACCCGAATAACTCCAACAACGGTGCTACCTACTTCTCAATAGTGGGATAGTACTGTCTAAAGGACTCTTACACAGCCTAATTCCTTAGAGTAGGTAGATTTCTCATGGGTACTTGCTCCTTCAAAAAACAAAAACATCTTTTCGCACCTACACTTTCAAAAGTTTTCAAACAAACACTTCATACACTCTTGAGGACTGATACAAGAGTTACCTAGAAGTTTTTCAAACTAAACTTTTTCAAAACCCACACACACTTGAAAAGCAAACAATCTTTTGAAAACATAGTGAGCAAGTACCTAAGAGCCCGTGGATAACCACGGATAGAAAGGGTGCTAACACCTTCCCTTTTTATAAATCTACCTCCCGAACCGAGAAACATTCTCGAAAAGGAATTTTGTTATGCTTTTGTCCTTTCCATGTTGGAGAACATAAAAGACGGTGGCGACTCTTGCTTACCGCGACATTTCGTGAACCAGCTTAAAAAATAGTCAGTTCTATTTCCATCGATCACATACTATCTTTGATTGAAATCATTATTTCTTTGATTCACATCATAACCTCATGATTTGACTCAAATTTGTTTATCTCTCCTTCACCTTTTTGCGCCTAACTTCTAGCACCTATTTAAACCATTTTAGTGTTTCTTTATAAAGAGATAATCAACAAGTTACTCAGCTAGTTAGATAATTAGTTAATCTTGTTTATTTACCCAAGGATATTCACCAAGAAATATAAGTCTCATAATGAGAATCTTATAGACTGAGGTTTGTTGGGATCCATACTAATACTTTCAAAAAGGTTGAAAAATCATGAGAGTTTCTTCATTCGCAAACACATTGTCTCTTTGATTCAACCTTTTGAAAAACTTTCTATAATGTTGATATTGTATGATTTTGTAGTTGTGTTTTGTGGGATTCTTTAGATATTGTTCATCGTCTTTAATACTGTACCAAGAAATAATTGTTATAAAGATCAAATCTAAATATTGAGTTTAAAATTTAGATGCAAGGTACATTAGAGAAGCTAATATTTTTTATCAAGTTTCTGTTGTGTGTATCAGGAAAAAGAATCACTTTTATCTATGACATTTAGCGATGTTTATCTAGAAAAAGAAGAGTTTCTTTGTACTCCATGGAAGACTTTGGAGGAACTGAGTAAAGGTTGTTGCATAACAAAGTTGGGAGTTATCCACTCATTCTTGGTTAGAACAATAACTCAAACAAGGAAGCGATAAATCCAAGTAAAGGTTGTTGTAAATGGAAGCATGGAGCAGGATTATTATGTCTACCAAGACCATTGGATAAAGATCATTGGAGATCTTGAAAATTATTAGTTGAGTAATCTGCTTCAATAGAAGGGAATATCATTTTAGACATGTGTTGGCTAAAGCATTGGGCTTATAGTATTCAGATTGGTGATAATCCATTGTACAAAAATACTTGTATTATCTTTAAAATAGTGGAAGACAATATAATCTACAATGGTAAAACCATTGAATAGTTGAGTATGAAATGCAAGGACGAATTGTCTAACCACTATGCATCTAGTGTACATTTCTCTTTCCCCATCTCTTCTAATTTTGTGCATCACATCTTATGCTTTTGAATTTTATTATCTTTAGAATGTCATCTAGATTTACATCTTGCTTATAGTGTTTTATCATATAAGTTTAGGTATGTGAATTCTATACCTTCACTAAGATTGTATTAAATATAAGTTTGAATTAATCAATTGTTATTATAACTTAATTTTGTGTTATGCGCAAAATTGTATTATGATAAATGTTGAATTTCTTGTTAAGGAAACTTTGTTTATCTCGGTTAGTTTCAATTTTGATTGAATCATACGTGTTAGGAAAATGATGCGGCATACAATTCTTGAATCCATCCACTATACTTTTGCTTATGCTTGCCACATTTTCTTTCAATGATGAAACTATAATTTTGTGAAATAAAACATTTTTTAAAATGGCTAAGGGGATTGTTCTATTCAATCTTATCACTTTTAGACTATTTAATCCTCATATTCTTTCCAAGCATATAGAATTAATGCAAAAAGATCTTTCTTAAACCCTATCTCCTATGAAATTAATTCTCTTCTTCCCTACGCATGAATTCTCATCTAGTATTGAAGCAACTAGGAAAATCATCAAGAGAAAATCAATGAAGTCGCCATTGAGTATTTATTTATCCCACAGAAGGGAAAGGAAAACATCGAAGAAAACCTGAGAAGGGTGGAATCAAGATCTTGCGATCGAGAGATCGAGTACGGGAGTCGATTACAAAAGGAACTGATATTAGAACACCTCACGTCCTTGGTACTCCATGGGATCCACTCTTGTTGTTCTAATCAAAGGGTGTGTTATATCTAAAGCTTACGAGATAAAGGGAGAATGCATGAATGCGAAGTGTATATATAAAGAAAAAGGTTTTATTAGTCGTTCTTGCCGTGGTTGTGAACCTTTAATGTCTACCTACCACCCTCCGTGGAATAGGGGATCAGAGCACTCGTAGTTCATCTAGAAAATGCTGGTTGGTTTGTGTTTTTTTAAGCGGATAATATTAAATTCGCACTCCAACAGTTGACATTGTGCCACTCGACCTTTGGGGAATTACGCATCATTTTGCATGGAGAGGAAATAATACATCCTTTTAGAGAAAATGCTTTCAAAGAAAATCCCGAAGTAAAAAAGTTTGAAGGGGTTGGTGTTTTTTGGTGGGATGATAGAAAATGGATCCCACGGGAGGGACACTCCCTATTTCCCCGCTTACTTTCAAAAGAGTTTGCGATTTAAATCGTAATAAATTCCGGAAGTGAGAGAAGAGCAAGATTCAGTCTGGACCGATTCTCTCTACCCCACAAGACTCAACTACATATGATTCACATATTCAATTATTAAGTGTTTTGAGTTTCCTTAAGAAAACAAGTTTTTGTTTTGATAATGCAAAAGTGGAATGAAAAAGTCTAAGGGAAACTAACAATCCTAATGTTATCATGCAATGGTGGTTCTAAATTTCGCATACAAAAGGGATACATCTACCTAAGTTAGCATGCATGGTTTACAAACCTAATGTTTACCTTGAATCTAAAATGAAACAAGTAATCCTAAGAGAACATGCAAAGGTGAACCTAAAAGAACAAGCAAATGTACAAGGATGTAAACATAAACAAGGATGCTAACAAGCATCAAGCATGAGCTATCTGTACATGAAATCAAGGTAGATGAGTCGTGTAACACCCTTCTAAATCCAACGGAATATTCATAATTATTTAAAATAATATCATAGTACTACAACAAAAGGGCATCATATTTTATTCGTGAAATAATCATACGTGCTAGTCTCACTCCGTAACACAGGTTTTCAAAATTATTCATGACATATGCATTATCAATGTTTCATATACCTGCAGCGGAATCATAGTTCAGACAAGTTTCATTAAAAACACTTCATAGTGCCCCATGATTCATGGTTCACAATTCCAAACAATTTAAACTCCATGGAAATAATTTAAATGTCATAACAAAACAAGAATAAAGTAGTTTTCAAAACAAAGAGTTCCCTGTTAGAACAATGTTTGAATCTAGTACCCTATATTTAAGTTTTGATGATAACAAAGTGAAAAGATATAGTAGTTAAATATTTTATGATTGAATTATATGCTGCCTAAAATTACTATGCTCTGACTTGCAGATATGCTGATTAAAATAAGCAAGATCACGTTTTCAGCATCAGAATATGAGTTTGCACATCAGCATCAGAAGTTGCTGAATCAGAACGTCAAGATCAGATGATCAACGCTTGCACATGCTGAAGCTTGATGAACAGAACTGCGCGTAAAACACTCTGATACAGAAACAAATTAGTTCATCAGCAGCGAAGCAGAATCAGAATGAGCCAAGCCAGATCGTGCATTGAAGAAGCAACGGTACTGTGCATTGAAAGCTAATCAATACCAACGGCATCATTCTAGACAAGATCTGCTCAAAAAGGAAAGCTTGTTAATAGCATTGAATCAAGAATATTTGCTTCAACGTTCATCTTCTCAAAGTGCTATATAAACCAAGCTTTGAAGATTATCACGGCTAATGCTTCCAAACTCTCTACACGCACAAAGCTGAACAATAATCTTCACTCTACAAGTCTTGCTAAACCAACAAACTCTGATACTTTATTAGCGTTTAGCATCCTAGTATTCTAAGCTTCATTTTGTGTAAACATCACAGTTGTGATATAGTTTTGTAGAAACATTCATACACATTTGCTTATACCTTTGTAAGAAAGTGTTGCCTTGACAAACCGGATTGTGGTTTGAATCAAGAAGGTTTTAGCAGTTGCTAAAGCAGATTTGTATTCAGTTGAATATAGTGAATTAAGACCTCGTTGGAGAGAGGCGAAATCACCTTGAACGGGTGGACTGGAGTAGTTTGAGATCAAACGAACCAGGATAAAAATACCTTGTCATTTGCTTTAAGATTCCAGTTTTACAATTCAACCCCCCCTTCTTGTGTTTTTCACCCCTTCAATTGGCATCAGAGCGCCTGGTTCTGAGCTAAAACACTTAACCGTGTCAGTACAAGATCCAGCGTCAGAAAAACACAATGGCAGGAAACAACTCTCATTTCAGCAATGACACCAATGAGGACAGAGACAAATTCAGCGGCAAACCTCCAGTCTTTGATGGAGAAAACTTTGACTACTGGAAAGACAGAATTGAAAGCTTCTTTCTAGCACATGATGCTGATCTGTGGGATATGGTGACAGATGGATACACGCACCCTGTTAATGAAACTGGTCAGAAGATTGATAGAAAATCAATGACTGATCAACAAAAGCGTGACTTCAAGAATCACCATAAGGCCAGAACCATCCTTCTCAGTGCCATCTCCTATACTGAGTATGAGAAGATCTCCAACAGAGACACAGCTAAGAACATCTTTGACTCTCTCAGAATGACGCATGAGGGGAACGTTCAAGTCAAGGAAACAAAGGCTCTGGCGCTCATTCAGAAGTATGAGGCGTTTAAAATGGAAGAATTTGAATCCATTGAAACTATGTTCTCTAGATTCCAGATTCTGGTAGCTGGTCTCAAAGTTCTGGACAAGGGATACTCTACTGCTGACCATGTCAAGAAGATAATCAGAAGT